>CM051239.1:628969-1052782 GCA_027917425.1 Gastrophryne carolinensis
GGAGAAGACATTAAGGTAAGCATTAAACACAGGGAGGAGGAAGAAGAAGAAGGAGGAGAAGACATTAAGGTAAGCATTAAACACAGGGAGGAGGAAGAAGAAGAAGGAGGAGAAGACATTAAGGTAAGCATTAAACACAGGGAGGAGGAAGAAGAAGAAGAAGAAGGAGGAGAAGACATTAAGGTAAGCATTAAACACAGGGAGGAGGCAGGGCCGTATTTAGCATTAGGCACAGCAAGGCACGTGCCTAGGGCGCCTAGCTTGGGGGAGGGGCGGCCTGTCCACAGCTGCAGTTGCACTACAAAACGTTTTTGCTTTTTATATCATTGGTGGTGAGTGGGAATGGCTGGCCACCCATCCGCACGTGTCCCCCCACCCCGCTGGGAGTGGGACAGCTCACTACATAGAGATCTAATAGCTACCTGGCTGACTCCGCCCACCTGATGTCACATATGGTCCTCGCAGAAAAGAACACATGTGGCTGTGTAAAGACATTGCCGGCATACAGGTGCGAGGGTTACGGCAAGGCTGCCAATGTGAATGGAAATGTGTGTGGAGGTTTAGGTGTATGTGTATGGGTTGATGGGGGGGTGAGACCGAGGCTGGATCTAAAGTTTCTAACGCAGGCAGAGGCGGGCGGTGCTGCTATAAACTTCTGTTTACCTTCACCTCTGTGGATCGTCACACAGCTCCGTCCCTGTCTGTCTCCTCTGCCGCTCCCCTGTCAGCGTCTCTCCCCCCTCTCCTCCCCCTCTTCCTGTGCAGTCTACACATGACTGGGCTAGAGCTCCATGTCATCTCCCGCTGTTCATCCGGCTCCCCCCAATAAAACACTGCACAACGTATAAATCTTTGGAATGATTTAATCGGCCACAGCTGAACAAATAAATACAAGACAACACAAAAAATCTCCGAACCTCTTAATCGAGTCTGAGTGGTAACCAACCAAACTAAGCCTGCGAGATTGACGAGGAGGAAATCCTGGATGCACCTGAATAAACGGAAGCCATTTTCTTAAGCTCAGCCGCAATCTCCGTTAGGCTCAGAGCTCAACCGGGCTAACCGCCAAGGTGCAAAATGACAACAGCCTGGCTACCCCAAACTGTAGCCATCCTCGCCCCTACGCTGGCCATCCTGGCTCGTTCTCCTGATCGAAAAACAGCCGCATTTCTACGCCTCAGTACTCATCTAACCTGCCCACTCAGACCCGAAAGTGAGGAGACCGCCCACCGGCTGTGACAAAATTAATCCTTAACAGTAAATATCAATACATACAAAAGTCACATACTACTCACCCAGGCATTTTACATAATACCATACAATCATTATCACATTTTATATTTTCTTATATCTTTTTTTTTTTTTTTTTTAACAATTATCCATTTTTTTCCTTTTTTTTTTTTTTTTTTTTAACAGAATGATTAAAAGAACAATACTGCCAAAGCCTAAACCCTCAAGCTTATTTATTTTTTCTTTACAATTTATTTATCTTAATATACAACTATTAGACCCCACAGAGAACCATACATAAACCCTGGTGGCAAAACAAAATCACTACATGAATCCAATACAGGGGAGGGTGGGTGGGACAGCACAGTCCAGCGCCGGGAGGACGATGGGGTCAAAGAGGGAGAGGGAGGGACTTCCCGGCCTCTTTATAGTGCCCCCCTCCTCTCTCCCACAATCCTCCCCGGCTAACTGGTCCAGCTCCCGATCGGAGCTCAGCCAGTCATGTGGGCGCCTCCTTAAGGGGCCGGCGCTTTCTTGTGAGCAGGTCAGAGGACATGTCCCTCACACTATGGACAGTAAGTCAGATGCAAACTGTCCAGATCTTTCAGGTTATATGTCAGTCTATCTAAGAAGCCTTGGTGTTTAGTATCACCTAGGCAGCCCCTCAAACATTCCACTGCATGACCCATACATTCCACTTTTACCTACATATCAGGGTATCATGATTTGGGCTGGATGGTTCTCTATGATATCCTGATATATATGCAGAAATGGAAAGTGTGAACCTGCATTTTAATAAAATGGGTGTTAATTACATGTGATCACAGTGTGGGGAGGCATTTCATTTGCCAATACCCCCCCCCCCCCCCCCGCAAGCATGTTCTACTAACCCTCTTCTCACTCCCTCAGCAAAACCGTGCACCCCAATGATCACCAGTCCCACTGAGAAGACACTGGCACATGTGACCATTAACCCATTGCAGATCTCCATTTTACTGAGAAACCGAGGAGGAACTAATAAAAACCAAGTTTGCCTATTGTTTACAGTGCTGGGGAGCCACCAGAAACCATTTTGCAGTAACCCAGGGGCTTCCCATTTTGGGATGCCCCAGGGGAAGGCCGGCGACTGGCCAAGGATTGTTCTAGGCTGTGGTAGATTTGGTTCTGCTTTAAATATGGATATTGGATTGATTTAATGCAGACCAAAATACAGGTTTTTAATTCACCTGGGTTTTGGTCTGCTTTACAGAGATTTCCTGATCCTTGGATCTTTGTAATTCCTTGACTGCTACCTTCAGCTGGGCACATCACCCCCAGGCATTGAGATATGTCTGGTGTGTTAGTGCGCCTCCAAACAGAGGTGTGCTGGATGCCCATGCATGCGCCAAGGGAGCAAGATAAGAATTACATAGATCCCCAGGGGTTTCACACAGCAGGGCATGCCCCAGAAAGGACTTTCACCTAGTCCTGGAGTCTTTTAGACTCTAGTGCTGGGTATAAAGGGTTTAGATCCTCTTTAAAGCAGACCAAACCAGTGACACCAATCCCAAAGCCTGAAAGTCTAGTTTAGAGGGCATAATGATGTAGAATACCCCTGTGTGTGAAACCCCCAACTGCCTGTGTTATTCACCTTTTCCCTACAAGACTTTCCTTCCTCAACATGTAACACAAATTTGCACCACACTGTTTGCTTTTTGAATAGGTGGAGGCAATAGCTGCAGTTTCCAGTACCCTGTCAAGGAGAGAATATGAAGGAAAAACAGCCTTAGTGTGTGGTTTGGGGATGTAAGTTCTGGTGCCCTTGGCACATACCAGCTTTTAGATCCTCTTTAACTACATGTAACTCTTCCTGTTAAAGGGATTGACCACATATGTAAAAAAACAAAATGGCACTCACCTTTTGTCCCCCACATCAGTCACAGAAGTGCTGCTATGCCCTCTTCATTCATTGCATTGGAGGGGTCTGTAGGGTCTTATGGGTGAACACTTTTCCTGGTTTTAAAGTCCCGGGTTCTTCTTTTTATTACTCTAGGTCTTGGCATAGGCCCGCAGAAGGCGGAGGTGATCGTTGCAATGAATGGAAGTGCCGCATTGACCATAGCACATCCCTGCTTAGATATCCCTGGGGGGGGGCTTTCTCTAGGTTGCACCAGGATGTTTTGGTTCACCCATGTGTGTATTGATGAGGGACAGGGCTGCCAAATGAATCTCGGGGGGATGGTAATGCTGGCAATGTAGTCGCACAACCATCAAAAATGCAGCAGTGAAAATCCTAGGTGCTGTGACTCTTTAAACTGGACCAAAAACCATTTAACAAAACATGGGTGTTGATCCGCTGCAAGGGGGGTTACCCTGATTGCCGGTGTCCCCCCCCCCCCCCCCGATTGAGTGATGTAAAGCCCAGAAACCTTACCTGACAACTTGCTCCCTAAGGTTTGTGGGCTTTACAGCACTTGATCGGGGGGGGGGGCTGACACCCCTCTGCAGCGGATCAATACCCATGTTTTGTAAAATTGGTGTTGTTCCGGTTAAAGGTTATGATTTGGGGTTTCTATGGTTTTAAGGTGTAACAGATTTCAGAGCCAGGTTATAGGACTTGTTGCTTCCTGCCAAGGATTTTCTTTTTTGTGTTTTTCAGCTTGTAGATGTCTACTTGCCACTTATTTTGGAGACGCAACTTTGTCCAATATTTAAAGAGGGCATTCCGATTTAAGAACCCAGCTTACATATGTTTTTACAATCGGCGGGGGGGGGGGCTTGACTTAAAAGTGCCTAGGGCAGCATGAATCCTAAATACGGCTCTGGGAGGAGGAAGAAGAAGAAGAAGGAGGAGAAGACATTAAGGTAAGCATTAAACACAGGGAGGAGGAAGAAGAAGAAGGAGGAGAAGACATTAAGGTAAGCATTAAACACAGGGAGGAGGAAGAAGAAGAAGGAGGAGAAGACATTAAGGTAAGCATTAAACACAGGGAGGAGGAAGAAGAAGAAGGAGGAGAAGACATTAAGGTAAGCATTAAACACAGGGAGGAGGAAGAAGAAGAAGGAGGAGAAGACATTAAGGTAAGCATTAAACACAGGGAGGAGGAAGAAGAAGAAGGAGGAGAAGACATTAAGGTAAGCATTAAACACAGGGAGGAGGAAGAAGAAGGAGGAGAAGACATTAAGGTAAGCATTAAACACAGGGAGGAGGAAGAAGAAGAAGGATATTAGTTTAAGGTAAGTTTTGGTGTTGGTAAAAGTGTCAGTTTGATGTATGAGGAAAGCTTGAGGGAGGACTATGGATGTGCGCTTGCGTGGACCCAGATTGTCAACAGGAAATCCATGGAAATGTAAGTATACACGGAAAAACAGTCGGAATCGTGGTGAAAACGGAAACAGATGGCAAGAAGCTACGTTTGGAAACGCATTAAAACGGAGCAAAAAACGGATCGTCCGTGTGAACGGCAACGGAACCCACGACCACACGGAAAGCACCCGAGAGGGAAAAAACACTTCCCGAATGAAGACACATAAACGGATCAGTAACAGAGCTCTCCCGACAGCGGCTCTGAATCACATTTGAACCCCGAGACAAACGGAATGAAAACGGGACTTCAGAGAAACGGAAAAAAATAAGGTCAGATCGGGGGAGGCTCTGCATCAGGCCATGTCCTTATATGTTTTCTCTGTAAAGCTATAAATTAAATATAAAGGTCAAGAGAGAGAACAACCTTTTCAGGGGGTATATGGAACTGCACTGTCGGTGTGTATGTGTGTCTGTCTTTAAATGACATAATCAAAGATGGTCAATTTCCCCGACACTAGCATAGGTCCACCTCCACAAGATAACTATCCAAGGTCAAAGAATGTACCCCTCTTCCCATACCTACAGGGGCCTTGAACCCACGACCCTGAGATTAAGAGCATGAAGCAATACCCACTGAGTTAGCTGAGCTCTTTAATTTGGATACTTCTTTGGAGAAATGTGTGGCTTAGGTCTACGTCCACTCTAATTTTTGTATAGTCACCCCTTCCCATACCCAACACAAGGCAAGGAAGGGAATCCCACCCCCTAACCCCCTACTTGCAATTCTAGCACTTAACCCTGACCAGTATATTACTAAAGGTGGTTAATAAAATACATATGGAATGTATGTCTAAAGCCTGTGAAAGCCAGTGGAGGTGGGTATCAGCAGCAGCAGTCTAAAGACAGTGAAAGCCAGTGGAGGTGGGTAACTGCAGATAAAGTTTCTCTGAGCCCCTAAGGAATTTGAAAGCCAGTGGAGAGTGTTAACAGCTGCAGCAGCCTCATAGACTCCTTAAGGCCAGTGACAGCCAGTGGAAGTGGGTAACAGCAGCAACAGTCTAAAGCCGTGAAAGCCAGTGCAGGTGGGTAACAACAGAAAATGTTTCTCAGAGCCCTTAAGGCCTGCAAAATCCATTGGAGGTGGGTAACAGCAGCAGTAGTCAAAAGCCAGTGAAAGCCAGTGGAGGTGGGTAACAGCAGCAACAGTCTAAAGCCCGTGAAAGCCAGTGGAGGTGGGTAACTGCAGAAAAAGTTTATCTAGCCTCTAAGGCCTGAGAAAGCCATTGGAGGCTGGTAACAGCAGCAGCAGTCTAAAGTCTGTGAAAGCCAGTGGAGGTGGGTAACAGCAGAAAATGTTTCTCTGAGGCCCTAAGGCCAGTGACAGCCAGCGGAGGTGGGTAACAGCAGCAGCAGTCCAAATCCCGTGAAAGCCAGTGGAGGTGGGTAACTGCAGAAAAAGTTTCTCTCAGCCCCTAAGGTCTGTGAAAGCCAGTTGAGGTGGGTAGCAGCAGCAGCAGTTTCCCTGAGAACCAAAGGCTTGTGAAAGCCAGTGGAGGTGGGTAGCACTTGTACTGGGTGAAACGGAGTGACCTGGGGGGTACACACAGTGGGGCATCCCAATTTGCAATGCCGCCGCACAGAGGAACAACACACAGGAAAGGATTCCCAGGGGTTTAAGAATTAAAGAAGTGCATTTGCATTTTTCAGAAAAAATCAAAGAGGAGTGTGTGATGAGCATATCCAGTTTAATCATTAAAAAATCCCTAAATCTCCTGATATCAGTCCGGAGTTACCTTTTACTCTGCCCTGAGCATTTGGCTTTTCAGCCATAAACATGAACCGGACCTAATCTCTCTAGGAAGGCGATTTAGCATATGTAAGTTGTGCCCGGGCTCAGATCACAGCCTCCCTGCTGATTCTCTCACACCTCTAGGTTGGTAAGGCCCCACTGAGTCTGAGACAGAGGTTACCACTGGAGAGAGCTCCCTCCCATATCAAACACCAGTGTCTCAGACATCCAGCACGACCCAAATCAGATCATAGCTCGGCCACTGTGTGTCCCAGCACCAAGCCAGATACCAAACCAGAACGGGCCCACAAAGCTGCATGCAGACATATGTTTCTCATTTCCATGTAGCCAATGGAGCCCAAGGAAATGGAGATCTCAGGTTCTGACCCATCTAGGGGCTGGCAAGTGGGCAGGGCAACCGATCCCTGCCCACTGCCTCCACTGCTCGCCCCGTCCCCGCCATCCATTCTGTATCTGCTGCCATCGCTTCGATGGAAGGATGAGTTTAATTTTTTTTTCCCTATGGGGAATGGGAGGGGAGAATGCCACACTGCCTATGGGAATGGGATGGGGAAAGCCACACTGTCTATGGGAATGGGATGGGGAAAGCCACGCTGCCTATGGGAACTGGAGGGGAAAATGCCACACTGCATATGGGGAATGGGAGGGGAAAATGCCACACTTCCTATAGGGAAAGGGAGGGGAGAATGCCACACTTTCTATAGGGAATGGGAGGGGAGAATGCCGCACTGCCTTTGGGAATGGGATGGGGAAAGCCACACTGTCTATGGGAACTGGAGGGGAAAATGCCACACTGCCTATGGGGAATGGGATGGGGAAAGCCCCACTGCCTATGGGAATGGGAGGGGGGATGCCACACTGTCTATGGGGAATGGGAGGGGAAAATGTCACACTTCCTATAGGGAATGGGAGGGGAGAATGCCACACTGCCTATGGGAATGAGAAAGGGGAAATGCCATACTGCCTATGGGAATGGGGGATGCCACACTGCCTATGGGGAATGGGATGAGGGAATGCTACCTTGCCTATGGGAATGGGAGGGGAAAATGCCACACTGCCTATGGGAATGGGGGGATGCCACACTGCCTATGGGAATGGGGGGATGCCACACTGCCTATGGGAATGGGGGGATGTCACACTGCCTCTGGGGAATGGGAGGGGGGAATGCCACGCTGCCCATGGGGAATGGGGGGGGGGGGGGAGAATGCCACTCTGCCTTTAATGGAGGATTCTGCACTTTGCCTATTATTTTGTTCTTGGAGGGATTGTGTTTTAGCACAACATTTGCTTCAGAATATTTATTTTCTTATTTTCCTCCTCCAAATCCTATGTGCGTCCTATGGAGCGAAAAAATGATAACCTATGAAGAAGACACTCGTTTTAAATTAAAAGGGAATCCTAGTGAGGATCATTTTAATTAAAGAAGGATTTGCCCTCGGTGTCCTTAACAACAATACAGCCGAGCTGCTGCTGGTTGAGACATCAGTTGTCCTGGTCTTTCACCACCTTCCCAAGATCCACAAGGGCAACTTCCCACCATCTAGCTGCCCCATAGTAGCTGGAATTGGGGGTCTGAATGAGATACTGAGCAGCCTGGGGGACTCATACCCACAGACATTGGTGCGCCATCCTATTAAAACTAAAACCTAAAGAAAAGCTACAGCAGGTAATGGGATTTTGTGAGGTTGTCACCCCTGACACACTATTTACAGCCATGCCTAGGGGCGAGATGCTACGTGCTTGTCACAATTGCTCTGCGCAGGATGATTTAATAGCAGAAGCTAATTATAAGCAGATTGACGGCACCGGGGTAAAACACAGCCGGAATAGCAGGAAGCCCGTGAGGTAGCACTAGCTCGACATGTGATACCAACACTAGTGCCGCCATTTAGTTCTCAATTCAATGAGGTTAAAAAACTGTCCGGATGTTGACCATGGATGAGAGGCCCCATAGATGAGGCCCGATGCATGAGACGCCTTCCAAGTGCATATGCCAGCAGGCCGATGTTACGGGGCTCCCCTGACTACACTCTTACCTCCCCTCTCCGTGTGCTACCTTCCCTCACCCCATTGACCCTGCCTTTCCCCTTCCCTCCTCTCTGTTCAATCTCTATTTCTCTTCTTTTCTTTTTGCAGTCTCTCTTTACGTCATGGGTTCCCCCCTCCCCCTGGTTTGACTTGGACGGCTCCCACTGGTCTCGACTTGTTCTTGGGGGGGGGGGGCTCTCTTGGGGGCACGCGCTTCGGACCTTCTCTCTGGCCCCGGGGGCGCTAGTGGGGCTAATCCTGTGCCCTTTACCCGAGCTACATATTGTGGACTCTCCACGCGTTTCCCCTCCGAGCGGGGCGTTTCAGCGCCCGGGGTGGGGGGGGTGGGCCCGGCACAGTGCGGCCTGGGGGGGCCCCCCTTACGTATCCACTGTGGCACTTGGCTGTGCTACAGGTGAATTTCTGGTTAACCCGCACCCTGGTAATTCAGCGGCTCACCAATGGGATTAAGAGATGCAAACACGGTATATTGTCGGGTGCGTGCGCTGTGCATTTGGGGTGGGTGCCCGCGGGGGGAATTGGCGTTGTTCCAGCTGCACCTGGAGATGGAGGTGGGGTGGGGGCCTGGAATGACTCTCTGTTTATCCGACTGTACATATTACTCTTGTACTGTTAAGTCTCCTTATATTTGAAGATTTCAATAAAAAGAAATTAAACTAAAAAACTTTAAATAATCACTTACCTTTGCTCAATTGTGACCCTGATTTAGGAGACATTATATAGGGTGGCCATAGTATAGCCAGTAAGAGAGCGCCGACCATTGCACAGGAGCTTACTCCAAGCCTTGTGACGGAGAGATAATCCCCACACACCTGGTTCATAGGCATGTTCCTGCACTGCCCCTATGGTATGCACACCCCTGTACAGACCCAAAAGGCTTCAATGTGGTAATATAAGTGAATATTACTGCTCTATACTTTTACAACAATTCAGATGAAAAATCAATAATCAAGATAGCTCCACGTGCAGAACCTCAATCTCACTAATAAGTGTTAATAGGGGGGGTTTGGGGAAGGGGACTGGTAGGTGCTGCTGGTGCTTGTTGGTTCCTATCCTGTGGGTGGTGGGTTGGTACTGATGCCCCTATTGATACAGAGGGGGGGGGGGGGGGTTAGAGTTCCACTATTTCCTCCTGAAAACTCTTCCGGGGTAATAGTGGGCTCTAAAGTACCTTACTCCACTCACCGTGATCACATTTCAGTGCTGTTTATTTACAAGTGCAGATATATTACATTTGTCATTGTGTATATACAGTTTCATTTACAGTGCATTATTATGTTCATACAAATCTTATATTCTTTTTGTTACAGAACAAATTAAATATATGTTGTCCAGATGATTGTATTTTTTCTGTACGTTAGCCCTAGGGAAAATTCTGCTTGGGGTATTCTCCCTGGGAGGAAATTCCCGGGGTGGTACCGCAAAGTTTGTAGCAAGTTTCTTTCGGGTTGTTATTGTAGCAAGCTCTGGTCCTCTTATACGGTTTGTAGTTTGGTTCCGTCACAGACGCGTTTCGCCTATCGGCTTCATCAGTGTGCGGACCTTGGCTTGATTCCAGGGTTCATTTGGGTACTGGCTGTCAGTGGGTGTACCATCTCCCTTTGGTTCTTCGTTACGGTTTGTAGGTTGTTAGGGTATTACTAATAAGGGCACTCACTAATAAATCCTAATATCAAATGTAGAAAAAAGCAGAGAGCTGCACTGCATTAAATTCAATTCTTCATTAAAACTCGTTCAATCGATCTTTAAGCCAATTGTTGTGCCTCAATGTGAAAGTCCCTCCAATCACTGTGTGTGCCCACCACCAATAATATGCTCTTAGCAGATGATGGTATAAGATGCGCCAAATCAAGAAATCAATAAATCAATATCCGGGCATTGCATAGATATTAATCTCGAAACCAGCATTGAGTGAAAAGTAGTCAATGGCTTCCACATAATATTACATGCAAAAGAAAAAGGAGCCAATAGTGCAACATTGCTAAAAACTCTTCCCATTTTATTAAATGAGCCAAAGAAACACTCACATTAAAACATGTTAAAAGCCTCACGTTGTATTTTGTATTCAGCCAACTCAACTCTGCATCAACATTTCCAATATGTTTCCCCCAAGATGAGGAAGGGGGAAGATACTCACCACCGCCGGCTTCAATGTGGAGTGTCGTACAATGTGGTTCTTAGAATCTGGGGAGTGTTTGTAACACAGAGGCAGGGGCGGACTGGCCATAGGGAGACCGGGACAAAGCTGGTGGGCCGTACTGCGTTGGGGACAGTTGGGCTGCTGCTTTAAACACCCACATTCAATCCCTGCTCCCTTAGTCTCCCTCTCAGCCCCACTGTACCCACAAGCCAGGGAACCCCAGCCCCACTGTACCCACAAGCCAGTGAACCCCAGCCCCCTACCCATCCCCACTGTACCCACAAGCCAGGGAACCCCAGCCCCCTACCCATCCTCACTGTACCCACAAGCCAAGGAACCCCATCCCCCTACCCATCCCCACTGTACCCACAAGCCAGGGAACCCCAGCCCCCTACCCATCCTCACTGTACCCACAAGCCAAGGAACCTCAGCCCCCTGTACCCATCCCCACTGTACCCACAAGCCAGGGAACCCCAGCCCCCTACCCATCCTCACTGTACCCACAAGCCAAGGAACCCCATCCCCCTACCCATCCCCACTGTACCCACAAGCCAGGGAACCCCAGCCCCCTACCCATCCTCACTGTACCCACAAGCCAAGGAACCTCAGCCCCCTACCCATCCTCACTGTACCCACAAGCCAAGGAACCCCATCCCCCTACCCATCCCCACTGTACCCACAAGCCAGGGAACCCCAGCCCCCTACCCATCTTCACTGTACCCACAGGCCAGGGAACCCCAGCACCCTACCCATCCTCACTGTACCCACAAGCCAGGGAACCCCAGCCCCCTACCCATCTTCACTGTACCCACAAGCCAAGGAACCCCAGCCCCACTGTACCCACAAGCCAGGGAACCCCAGCCCCCTACCCATCCCCACTGTACCCACAAGCCAAGGAACCCCAGCCCCACTGTACCCACAAGCCAGTGAACCCCAGCCCCCTACCCATCCTCACTGTACCCACAAGCCAAGGAGCCCCAGCCCCCTACCTATCCCCACTGTACCCACAAACCAAGGAACCCCAGACCTCTGTGCTCACAAGCCAAGGAACCCCAGCCCCCTACCCATCTTCACTGTACCCACAAGCCAGGGAACCCCAGCCCCCTACCCATCTCCACTGTACCCACAAGCCAAGGAACCCCTTCCCCTACCCATCCTCACTGTACCCACAAGCCAAGGAACCCCATCCCCCTACCCATCCTCACTGTACCCACAAGCCAAGGAACCCCATCCCCACTGTACCCACAAGCCAAGGAACCCCATCCCCCTACCCATCCCCACTGTACCCACAAGCCAAGGAACCCCAGCCTCCTACCCATCCTCACTGTACCCACAAGCCAAGGAACCCCAGCCCCCTGTACCCATCCCCACTGTACCCACAAGCCAAGGAACCCCAGCCCCCTACCCATCCCCACTGTACCCACAAGCCAAGGAACCCCAGCCTCCTACCCATCCTCACTGTACCCACAAGCCAAGGAACCCCAGCCTCCTACCCATCCTCACTGTACCCACAAGCCAAGGAACCCCAGCCCCCTGTACCCAGCCCCACTGTACCCACAAGCCAAGGAACCCCAGCCCCCTATACCCAGCCCCACTGTGCCCACAAGCCAAGGAACCCTAGCTCCCAATGCTACTGCCCCGGCATCATGTTTGGGGTCTCAGCAGAGATGCCTCGGGCCGGCCAGGGGCTGATAAAATCCAGGGCTGATTTTTGGTCTCATTCCGCCACTGCACAGAGATTCTGGTGCTGGACAGATGTTGAAGAAGGAAGTTTAATGAGGTGTTTGGTCCTCCTCTGATACATGTGGGCATTTAGCTCTATGCTAATCTGGACAGTTATTAGTTTTTAACCTTTTTCACTACAGATTTTCAGCATTTATGTTTCCAACACAGATATTAGCTTCCCAACATTTCATACCGGACTGGGCAGTTCTTACTCCCCGTGAAGCCCCTGCAGCATCTTCTCAGTAACCAGCAGCATTCCAGCCAAACGAGAGATGATGCAGGTCAAGATAATCAGGAAATTCTTTGTCCTAATTCTGACACCCTGACCATTAGAGAGTCACATTATAGCCAAAGGCTGACCGGTCAACCCTGCCCCAATGACCCACATTGCCCCATGTCTGCCCCCAGCCCCTCCCTCATACTCATTATATTGAGCTGCAACAAAGCATCTCATACAGACAACACCAGAGACCTGCAACAGGTGAGCAACCTACCCTGGGTATATCTATTTCTATCCACCTGCTCTATACCTGCCTGGGGTATGAACACCTGTCTGGGGTACCTACAGCTCCCACTCCCTGCTCTGCAACTGTCTGGGGTATATACACCTCCCTCACCCTGCTCTATACCTGCCTGGGGTATAAACACCTGTCTGGGGTACCTACAGCTTCCTCACCCTGCTCTACCCCTGCATGGGGTATATACACCTCCCTCGCCCTGCTCTGCCTGGGGTATATACACCACCCTCACCCTGCTCTACACCTGCCTGGGGTAGATATATATCCAGGGGTGGACTGGCCATAGGGCAGTGGCGCACTGTTCGTGGGGGGGCCAATGGGCGCTGGCCATATGGGGCATGCCCACCGGTCAGCACTGTGTGTGTGATAGAGGGGGCGGCGGTGGTGGCAGTGGTGGTGGCAGGAACAGCAGGGCCGCGCAAGCCGGCCCTCCAACCATCAGGTACCGGCAGTAATCATTAGTGTGGGTGTGTGAGTGGCGGCATGAGGGGAGGAGGGAGTGGGGGATGCCACTCATTGGTTGTACTGAGGGATGCCCCCACTGGCTGTTATGAGTGATGCTCCCACTGGTTGTACTGAGGGCTGCCCCCACTGGCTGTACTGAGGGCTGCCCCCACTGGTTGTACTGAGGGATGCCATCACTGGCTGTACTGAGGGATGCCCTCACTGGCTGTACTGAGGGATGCCCCTACTGGCTGTACTGAGGGATGCCCCCACTGGCTGTACTGAGGGATGCCCCTACTGGCTGTACTAATGGCTGTCCCTCTCTGGCAGTACTGAGGGATGCCCCCACTGGCTGTACTGAGGGATGCCCCTACTGGCTGTACTGAGGGATGCCCCTCTCTGGCTGTACTGAGGGATGCACCCAATGGCTGTAATGAGGGATGCCTCCACTGACTGTACTGAGGGAGGCACCCACAGGCTTTATTCAGGGATGCTCTCACTGGTTGTACTGAGGGATGCCCCCACTGGCTGTATTTAGGGACGTCCATCTCTGGCTGTACTGAGGGATGCCCCCACTGGCTGTACTGAGGGATGCCCCCACTGGCTGTACTGAGGGCTGCCCCTCTCTGGCTGTACTGAGGGCTGCCCCTCTCTGGCTGTACTGAGGGATGCCCCCACTGGCTGTAATGAGGGATGCCTCCACTGGCTGTACTGAGGGATGCCCTCACTGGCTGTAATGAGGGATGCCCCTCACTGGCTGTACTGAGGGATGCCCCCAATGGCTGTATTGAGAGATGCCCCCACTGGCTGAACTGAGGGATGCCCCCACTGGCTGTACTGAGGGATGCCCCCACTGGCTGTACTGAGGGATGCCTCTCTCTTGCTGTACCGAGGGATGTCTCCACTGGCTGCACTGAGGAATGCCCCTCACTGGCTGTACTGAGGGATGCCCCCAATGGCTGTATTGAGAGATGCCCCCACTGGCTGAACTGAGGGATGCCCCCACTGGCTGTACTGAGGGATGCCCCCACTGGCTGTACTGAGGGATGCCTCTCTCTTGCTGTACCGAGGGATGTCTCCACTGGCTGTACTGAGGGATGCCCCCACTGGCTGTAATGAAGGATCCCTCCAATGGCTGTACTGAGAGATGCCCCCACTGGCTGTAATGAAGGATCCCTCCAATGGCTGTACTGAGGGATGCCAACACTGGCTGTAATAGGGGATGCCCCTCGCTGGCTGTACTGAGGGATGCCCCACTGGCTGTACTGAGAGATGCCCCTCTCTGGCTGTACTGAGGGAAGCCCTCACTGGCTGTACTGAGGGATGCCCCTCTATGGCTGTACAGAGGGATACCCCTCTCTGGCTGTACTGAGGGATTCCCCACTCTGGATGTACTGAGGGATGCCCCTCTCTGGCTGTACTGAGGGATGCCCCTCTCTGGATGTACTGAGGGATGCCCCTCTCTGGCTGTATTGAGGGATGCCCCTCTGGCTGTACTGAGGGATGCCCCTCTGGCTGTACTGAGGGATACCCCCACTGGCTGTACTGAGGGATGCCCCTCTGGCTGTACTGAGGGATACCCCCACTGGCTGTACTGAGGGATGCCCCCACTGACTATACTGATGGATGCCCCCACTGTCTTTAATGAGGGATGCCCCTCAAAAACTGTAATGGAAGATGGCGCAACGTGCCTCTGTGGGATGCCCCTCACTCGCTGTAATGAGGGATGATACTCACTGTCTGTAATGGGGGATTCTGTGCACTGGCTGTAATGGGGGGATTTAAGCACATCATGTGGTTCAGAATATTTTCTTTCTTATTTTTATCCTTTAAACCCGGGGTGCATTTACTGATAACAGCAAGTAGTAACTGTGTACTCACCCTGCTCTGCACCTGCCTGGGGTATATACACCTCCCTCACCCTGCTCTGCACCTGCCTGGGGTATATACACCTCCCTCACTCTGCTCTGCACCTGCCTGGGGTATATACACCTCCCTCACCCTGCTCTGCCCCTGCCTGGGGTATATACACCTCTCTCACCCTGCTCTACACCTGCCTGGGGTATATACACCTCCCTCACCCTGCTCTACACCTGCCTGGGGTATATACACCCCCCTCACCCTGCTCTACACCTGCCTGGGGTATATACACCTCCCTCACCTTGCTCTATACCTGCCTGGGGTATATACACCTCCATCACCCTGCTCTGCCCCTGCCTGCGGTATATACACCTCCCTCACCCTGCTCTACACCTGCCTGGGGTATATACACCTCCATCACCCTGCTCTGCACCTGCCTGGGGTATATACACCTCCCTCACCCTGCTCTGCACCTGCTGATCTTTACCGATAACAGCAAATAGTAACTGTTAATGTTATCTTACATACAAGACATGAGTGTTGGTCCGCTGAGGGGGGGGGGGGGGGGGGGGTGCAGGGCTGTAGCTAGGGGGGAGCAGGGTGTATAATTGACCCCTGCAACTGCCATCCCCTGATGCCGGGTGTATAAGTGACCCCTCCTCCTCCTGCCATCCCCTGATGCCGGGTGTATAAGTGACCCCACCTCCTGCCATCCCCTGATGCTGGGTGTATAAGTGACCCCTCCTCCTCCTGCCATCCCCTGATGCCGGGTGTATAAGTGACCCCTCCTCCTCCTGCCATCCCCTGATGCCGGGTGTATAAGTGACCCCTCCTCTTCCTGCCATCCCCTGATGTCGGGTGTATAAGTGACCCCTCCTCCTCCTGCCATCCCCTGATGCTGGGTGTATAAGTGACCCCACCTCCTGCCATCCCCTGGTGCTGGGTGTATAAGTGACCTCTCCTGCCATCCCCTGATGCTGGGTGTATAAGTGACCCCTCCTCCTGCCATCCCCTGATGCCGGGTGTATAAGTGACCCCTCCTCCTGCCATCCCCTGATGCCGGGTGTATAAGTGACCCCTCCTCCTGCCATCCTCTGATGCCGGGAGTATAAGTGACCCCTCCTCCTGCCATCCCCTGATGCTGGGTGTATAAGTGACCCCTCCTCCCACCATCCCCTGATGCCGGGTGTATAAGTGACCCCTCCTCCTGCCCTCCCCTGATGCCGGGTGTATAAGTGACCCCTCCTCCTGCCCTCCCCTGATGCCGGGTGTATAAGTGACCCCTCCTCCTGCCATCCCCTGATGCCGGGTGTATAAGTGACCCCTCCTCCTGCCATCCCCTGATGCCGGGTGTATAAGTGACCCCTCCTCCTTCCATCCCCTGATGCCGGGTGTTTAAGTGACCCCTCCTCCTGCCATCCCCTGATGCTGGGTGTATAAGTGACCCCTCCTCCTCCTGCCATCCCCTGATGCCGGGTGTATAAGTGACCCCTCCTCCTGCAATCCCCTGATGCTGGGTGTATAAGTGACCCCTCCTCCTGCCATCCCCTGATGCTGGGTGTATAAGTGACCCCTCCTCCTGCCATCCCCTGATGCCGGGTGTATAAGTGACCCCCTCCTCCTGCCATCCCCTGATGCCGGGTGTATAAGTGACCCCTCCTCCTCCTGCCATCCCCTGATGCCGGGTGTATAAGTGACCCCTCCTCCTGCCATCCCCTGATGCCGGGTGTATAAGTGACCCCTCCTCCTGCCATCCCCTGATGCCGGGTGTATAAGTGACCCCTCCTCCTGCAATCCCCTGATGCTGGGTGTATAAGTGACCCCCTCCTCCTGCCATCCCCTGATGCCGGGTGTATAAGTGACCCCTCCTCCTGCCATCCCCTGATGCCGGGTGTATAAGTGACCCCTCCTCCCACCATCCCCTGATGCCGGGTGTATAAGTGACCCCTCCTCCTGCCATCCCCTGATGCTGGGTGTATAAGTGACCCCTCCTCCTCCTGCCATCCCCTGATGCCGGGTGTATAAGTGACCCCTCCTCCTGCCATCCCCTGATCCCGGGTGTGTAAGTGACCCCTCTTCCTGCCCTCCCCTGATGCCGGGTGTATAAGTGACCCCTCCTCCTGCCATCCCCTGATGCCGGGTGTATAAGTGACCCCTCCTCCTTCCATCCCCTGATGCCGGGTGTTTAAGTGACCCCTCCTCCTGCCATCCCCTGATGCTGGGTGTATAAGTGACCCCTCCTCCTCCGGCCATCCCCTGTGGCCGGGTGTATAAGTGACCCCTCCTCCTGCCATCCACTGATGCTGGTTGTATAAGTGACCCCTCCTCCTGCCATCCCCTGATGCTGGGTGTATAAGTGACCCCCTCCTCCTGCCATCCCCTGATGCCGGGTGTATAAGTGACCCCTCCTCCTGCCATCCTCTGATGCCGGGTGTATAAGTGACCCCTCCTCCTGCCATCCCCTGATGCCGGGTGTATAAGTGACCCCTCCTCATGCCCTCCCCTGATGCCGGGTGTATAAGTGACCTCTCCTCCTGCCATCCCCTGATGCCGGGTGTCTAAGTGACCCCTCCTCCTGCCATCCCCTGATGCCGGGTGTATAAGTGACCCCTCCTCCTGCCATCCCCTGATGCTGGGTGTATAAGTGACCCCTCCTCCTGCCATCCCCTGATGCTGGGTGTATAAGTGACCCCTCCTCCTGCCATCCTCTGATGCCAGGTGTATAAGTGACCCCTCCTCCTGCCATCCCCTGATGCTGGGTGTATAAGTGACCCCTCCTCCTGCCATCCCCTGATGCCGGGTGTATAAGTGAACCCTCCTCCCACCATCCCCTGATGCCGGGTGTATAAGTGACCCCTCCTCCTGCCATCCCCTGATGCCGGGTGTATAAGTGACCCCTCCTCCTGCCATCCCCTGATGCCGGGTGTATAAGTGACCCCTCCTCCTGCCATCCCCTGATGCCGGGTGTATAAGTGACCCCTCCTCCTGCCATCCCCTGATGCCGGGTGTATAAGTGACCCCTCCTCCTGCCATCCCCTGATGCCGGGTGTATAAGTGACCCCTCCTCCTGCCATCCCCTGATGCCGGGTGTATAAGTGACCCCTCCTCCTGCCATCCCCTGATGCCGGGTGTATAAGTGACCCCTCCTCCTGCCATCCCCTGATGCCAGGTGTATAAGTGACCCCTCCTCCTGCCATCCCCTGATGCTTGGTGTATAAGTGACCCCTCCTCCTGCCATCCCCTGATGCTTGGTGTATAAGTGACCCCTCCTCCTGCCCTCCCCTGATGCCGGGTGTATAAGTGACCCCTCCTCCTGCCATCCCCTGATGCCGGGTGTATAAGTGACCCCTCCTCCCACCATCCCCTGATGCCGGGTGTATAAGTGACCCCTCCTCCAGCCATCCCCTGATGCCGGGTGTATATATGACCCCTCCCCCAACCATCCCCTGATGCCGGGTGTATAAGTGACCCCTCCTCCTGCCATCCCCTGATGCCGGGTGTATAAGTGACCCCTCCTCCTGCCATCCCCTGATGCCGGGTGTATAAGTGACCCCTCCTCCTTCCATCCCCTGATGCCGGGTGTTTAAGTGACCCCTCCTCCTGCCATCCCCTGATGCTGGGTGTATAAGTGACCCCTCCTCCTCCTGCCATCCCCTGATGCCGGGTGTATAAGTGACCCCTCCTCCTGCAATCCCCTGATGCTGGGTGTATAAGTGACCCCTCCTCTTGCCATCCCCTGATGCTGGGTGTATAAGTGACCCCTCCTCCTGCCATCCCCTGATGCCGGGTGTATAAGTGACCCCTCCTCCCACCATCCCCTGATGCCGGGTGTATAAGTGACCCCTCCTCCTGCCATCCCCTGATGCTGGGTGTATAAGTGACCCCTCCTCCTCCTGCCATCCCCTGATGCCGGGTGTATAAGTGACCCCTCCTCCTGCCATCCCCTGATCCCGGGTGTGTAAGTGACCCCTCTTCCTGCCATCCCCTGATGCCGGGTGTATAAGTGACCCCTCCTCCTGCCATCCCCTGATGCCGGGTGTATAAGTGACCCCTCCTCCTGCCATTCCCTGATCCCGGGTGTATAAGTGACCCCTCCTAGTGCCATCCCCTGATGCCGGGTGTATAAGTGACCCCTCCTCCTGCCATCCCCTGATGCCGGGTGTATAAGTGACCCCTCCTCCTGCCATCCCCTGATGCCGGGTGTATAAGTGACCCCTCCTCCTGCCATCCCCTGATGCCGGGTGTATAAGTGACCCCTCCTCCTGCCATCCCCTGATGCCGGGTGTATAAGTGACCCCTCCTCCTGCCATCCCCTGATGCTGGGTGTATAAGTGACCCCTCCTCCTGCCATCCCCTGATGCTGGGTGTATAAGTGACCCCTCCTCCTGCCATCCTCTGATGCAGTGTGTATAAGTGACCCCTCCTCCTGCCATCCCCTGATGCCGGGTGTATAAGTGACCCCTCCTCCTGCCATCCCCTGATGCCGGGTGTATAAGTGACCCCTCCTCCTGCCATCCCCTGATGCCGGGTGTATAAGTGACCCCTCCTCCTGCCATCCCCTAATGCCGGGTGTATAAGTGACCCCTCCTCCTTCCATCCCCTGATGCCGGGTGTTTAAGTGACCCCTCCTCCTGCCATCCCCTGATGCTGGGTGTATAAGTGACCCCTCCTCCTGCCCTCCCCTGATGCCGGGTGTATAAGTGACCCCTCCTCCAGCCATCCCCTGATGCCGGGTGTATAAGTGACCCCTCCTCCTGCCATCCCCTGATGCCGGGTGTATAAGTGACCCCTCCTCCTGCCATCCCCTGATGCCGGGTGTATAAGTGACCCCTCCTCCTTCCATCCCCTGATGCCGGGTGTTTAAGTGACCCCTCCTCCTGCCATCCCCTGATGCTGGGTGTATAAGTGACCCCTCCTCCTCCGGCCATCCCCTGTGGCCGGGTGTATAAGTGACCCCTCCTCCTGCCATCCACTGATGCTGGTTGTATAAGTGACCCCTCCTCCTGCCATCCCCTGATGCTGGGTGTATAAGTGACCCCCTCCTCCTGCCATCCCCTGATGCCGGGTGTATAAGTGACCCCTCCTCCTGCCATCTTCTGATGCCGGGTGTATAAGTGACCCCTCCTCCTGCCATCCCCTGATGCCGGGTGTATAAGTGACCCCTCCTCATGCCCTCCCCTGATGCCGGGTGTATAAGTGACCTCTCCTCCTGCCATCCCCTGATGCCGGGTGTCTAAGTGACCCCTCCTCCTGCCATCCCCTGATGCCGGGTGTATAAGTGACCCCTCCTCCTGCCATCCCCTGATGCTGGGTGTATAAGTGACCCCTCCTCCTGCCATCCCCTGATGCTGGGTGTATAAGTGACCCCTCCTCCTGCCATCCTCTGATGCCAGGTGTATAAGTGACCCCTCCTCCTGCCATCCCCTGATGCTGGGTGTATAAGTGACCCCTCCTCCTGCCATCCCCTGATGCCGGGTGTATAAGTGAACCCTCCTCCCACCATCCCCTGATGCCGGGTGTATAAGTGACCCCTCCTCCTGCCATCCCCTGATGCCGGGTGTATAAGTGACCCCTCCTCCTGCCATCCCCTGATGCCGGGTTTATAAGTGACCCCTCCTCCTGCCATCCCCTGATGCCGGGTGTATAAGTGACCCCTCCTCCTGCCATCCCCTGATGCCGGGTGTATAAGTGACCCCTCCTCCTGCCATCCCCTGATGCCGGGTGTATAAGTGACCCCTCCTCCTGCCATCCCCTGATGCCAGGTGTATAAGTGACCCCTCCTCCTGCCATCCCCTGATGCTTGGTGTATAAGTGACCCCTCCTCCTGCCATCCCCTGATGCTTGGTGTATAAGTGACCCCTCCTCCTGCCCTCCCCTGATGCCGGGTGTATAAGTGACCCCTCCTCCTGCCATCCCCTGATGCCGGGTGTATAAGTGACCCCTCCTCCCACCATCCCCTGATGCCGGGTGTATAAGTGACCCCTCCTCCAGCCATCCCCTGATGCCAGGTGTATATATGACCCCTCCCCCAACCATCCCCTGATGCCGGGTGTATAAGTGACCCCTCCTCCTGCCATCCCCTGATGCCGGGTGTATAAGTGACCCCTCCTCCTGCCCTCCCCTGATGCCGGGTGTATAAGTGACCCCTCCTCCTGCCATCCCCTGATGCTGGGTGTATAAGTGACCCCTCCTCCTGCCCTCCCCTGATGTCGGGTGTATAAGTGACCCCTCCTCCTGCCATCCCCTGATGCCGGATGTATAAGTGACCCCTCCTCCTGCAATCCCCTGATGCCGGGTGTATAAGTGACCCCTCCTCCTGCCATCCCCTGATGCCGGGTGTATAAGTGACCCCTCCTCCCGCCATCCCCTGATGCCGGGTGTATAAGTGACCCCTCCTCCTGCCATCCCCTGATGCCGGGTGTATAAGTGACCCCTCCTCCTGCCATCCCCTGATGCCGGGTGTATAAGTGACCCCTCCTCCTGCCATCCCCTGATGCCGGGTGTATAAGTGACCCCTCCTCCTGCCATCCCCTGATGCCGGGTGTATAAGTGACCCCTCCTCCTGCCATCCCCTGATGCCGGGTGTATAAGTGACCCCTCCTCCCACCATCCCCTGATGCCGGGTGTATAAGTGACCCCTCCTCCTGCCCTCCCCTGATGCCGGGTGTATAAGTGACCCCTCCTCCTGCCCTCCCCTGATGCCGGGTGTATAAGTGACCCCTCCTCCTGCCATCCCCTGCACACTTGGACTTGCAGCACCACCTCTGGCCTTGGCATGCGACACCATTGGATCGGTGTACTGTCAAGGGGAGAGATGCCAAAAACCCCAAAGTAAAGCATGTGTGTAGTGGTAATTTTATTTAAAAATGTCAGCTCTGCAGACAAAAGGCTCGATTCAGAGAGACACAAAAAACTTCAGTTTTAGTGCCGTTGTCGTATCATTTTCAAAAGTTCCCGCTCTCGTATGAGTGTGCGAGCGATTCTATGCATGCATTGTAAACGTTCTGTAAAGTTTCCGTCCGCTCGTCCGTTCCGTCCGCTGAGTACGAGTACGAGGATGTCATTTTCCATCGAGACTTTTCTGATTCATTTTCTCAGGTAACAACGTAGCCTTTCGTTTTTGCCCTTTTCCCATCTTATCCTCACACGAATCCTTTACGTTTCCCGATAGATTCTGTTTCCATATTACCAAAAATATTCGTCCAGATGGAATCCTTACGATCTTGCGCCTGCGCACTACAAACTTAACTCATTAAAGTGCTCGCCTACATATTTGGGTCACTCACTTCTACTACAATGTTTACCTAAACCACTTAGCACTATCCTGCAGCTTCCCTTTTGAACCCTTAAAGCTCACCCAAATCACTTAGCGCTATCCTGCAGCTTCCCTTTTGAACCCTTAAAGCTTACCCAAATCACTTAGCGCTATCCTGCAGCTTCCCTTTTGATCCCTTAAAGCTCACCCTAACCACTTAGTGCTATCCTGCAGCTTCCCTTTGGATCCCTTAAAGCTTACACAAATCACTTCGCGGTTAGGTTCTTCTTCATTTCCCACACCCTAAAACTTACCCAAATCACTTTGCGGTTAGGTTCTTCTTCCATTTTAGGTCCCTAAAACTTACCCAACTCACTTTGCGGTTAGGTTCTTCTTCCATTTTAGGTCCCTAAAACTTACCCAAATCACTTCGCGGTTAGGTTCTTCTTCCATTTTAGGTCCCTAAAACTTACCCAAATCACTTCGCGGTTAGGTTCTTCTTCATTTCCCGCACCCTAAAACTTACCCAAATCACTTCGCAGTTAGGTTCTTCTTCCATTTTAGGTCCCTAAAACTTACCCAAATCACTTCGCAGTCATCTGAATCTTCAGCTCTAAATATGTATTTGCCCCTTTGTTTGTTGGAAATGTATGTGTTTCAAGAAATGACACTGAAACGTTGGTTTCTTTAGTTTTTTTTAAATATTAAATATTTATATATATACATTTTTGGGTCTGGCCTACTAAAACTTTATAAAATGTTTAAAAAAATAAAAACAACTTTTGATAAAAATAGAAAAATTCAAACAATTTGCAAAATTTGCCCAGCAGAACAGGGCCAGGACTCTACTCCTCTTGGTCTTCTTCTGTTGTCCCCAACGAGTCAACCATCACCTTCATATCGGCCACCAACGCAAGGACCCTCCGATTCATTTCCAAAATTTGTTGGCGTGTGGTCCCTGTAACAAATGGAGAAAAAAATCATTATTTGGATACCAATACATGTTTCCCACCTGTGGATTGAATGTTTTTAAGTTACACAAATAAATAAAGGCTACATATGTAATTCTGGCAAGTCATTAACCTAAGGAAGTGACCACAGGTCAGTGTGGCAAGTCATTAAGCTAAGGAAGTGACCACAGGTCAGTGTGGCAAGTCATTAAGCTAAGGAAGTGGCCACAGGTCAGTGTGGCAAGTCAGTAAGCTAAGGAAGTGGCCACAGGTCAGTGTGGCAAGTCAGTAAGCTAAGGAAGTGGCCACAGGTCAGTGTGGCAAGTCATTAAGCTAAGGAAGTGGCCACAGGTCAGTGTGGCAAGTCAGTAAGCTAAGGAAGTGGCCACAGGTCAGTGTGGCAAGTCATTAAGCTAAGGAAGTGGCCACAGATTAGTCTGGCAAGTCATTAAGCTAAGGAAGCGGCCACAGATCAGTCTGGCAAGTCATTAAGCTAAGGAAGTGGCCACAGGTCAGTCTGGCAAGTCATTAAGTTAAGGAAGTGGCCACAGGTCAGTCTGGCAAGTCATTAAGCTAAGGAAGTGGCCACAGGTCAGTGTTATATTGCCATTGACTAGGGCTTGATGTATCTGTGTGTTGATGTCAAGTACCACATAAATGCAAATAATGGCATGACTACTTACTTGGTTGGTGGCCGAGAGATGGCTCGTTGGGGATAACACGATGTCCTGGGTCCTGGCTCTGCTGTGAAGAAGTGCCTGTAGAAACATGGGAAATACGGTCAGTTTTCTTGTCAAATACCTCAGTAATCAAATGTCTATTGCCAAGTCTGGTTCACATCAATCACCTTCTCCAGCTTCTGCTTGGAGCACATCTGCTGCCTCTTCCACTTCCTCACCCGCTCCAGAAGCATCTAGACAAACAGATGAAAGGAATCAGTTTGGTAGGAGATAGCATGTATGTGTGTGACATGTGCGTAGACATGAAGAGTGACATACCAGAGGCTCCCGCATGCGTGGCAGGGTACGACTGCCTGCCCACGCTGTGCCGCACCTCCTCTGTTGTAAGGTCCAGGGGCTGGTCTGAGGAGCCCACAGAGGAGGGGTAGGACCGTCGCCCTGGAGATCCACCACCTTCACTCCCAGCTGCAGAATCATGCAGCACTGGTCGGCCTGAATGCGGTAATCCATTTCCAACACTACCAAAGAAAAGGCATTATAAATAAAAGGCCTACCTTCTGTCGTAGTTACATCTTGCATGTGATCGCAATGTACTTACTTGGGAAATGGATACCGAAAAACCTCCGCACCCGGGGCATGTGCAGTCGCTTCAGGTCCGACCAATGCTGCATGATCTGTGTGTGGGTGAAGGTGGTGTCGGTCTGTTGTTGGATCTCCAAGATGATCTCCAGGGCGACGTTTCGTTTCTCAAACGAGTTGGGCAGGTAGTCGTACCTGCGCTCCAGCATGGTCTACAAAACAGAAATCAAACATAGCAATAAATTATAAATGCCTATCAAGAAGTGCAAACTATACATTATTTTGGTCAATCACGTTAACACACACACACACACACACACACACACTTCTAGGCTAAGTTAAATTTCGAATCTGGGCGCACTGTTTGGCATGTGTGTGGCGTGCGTTTGGGTGTGCATGTAGTTTAACCAAATTGTTTTAAAATCTATTACTTCGTGCGCATCCTTAAAATGTCGAGCAGCATTTAGATATCAATTGAAAGGCCTACAAATACACTTACGAGCATGATGATCTCTTCTTGTTGGCGGGTGAAGATAGTGGGCAGCATCTTTCTTCTTCTTCTCGGCAGCAGATAAGTAATGCCCCAGCGGTTTCCGGTTTCCGCACGTCCGTGCGAACGGCCGGACGTACGCGTATGCGAACGCGTAGGCATCACACGGCGGATACCTTATTTAAAGGGCCCTGGACACACAGCTCATTCTCTTTGAGAGTCCCAGCAAAATGCCAGCAAAAAAAGCAGCACCTAAACCTGGCAAGGAGACCACGCTCCAGAAGGCAACCAAGCGGCCTGAGCATGGCGAGGGCCCCAAAACAAGGTCTCAAGAGACCAAAGCGAAGTTAAGGCCTACAACAAAGGCTCCGCCAAAGCAGCATCCCAAGCCAACTACCAGCTATGGGCAAAAAAAGGAGGTGGCAGCAGCAAAAACTAAGACGAAGGCACCAAAGCCTACAGCCAAACGGGTAAGAGGGTACGAAGCCCCACCCCACCCTGCCCCACATACTCCCCCCACGTGGCACCAAGGCACTTGCCAAAGGGCCCAAACACAGGCCAAGAAGCCGCAGCAGGTCCAGAGGCCACAGCAGGGTCAGAAGCCGCAGCAGGACCGGAAGCAGCACCAGGGCCAGAAGCCGCAGCAGGGCCAGAAGCCGCACCAGGGCCAGAAGCCGCAGCAGGGCCAGAAGGCCAAGATCCAAAAGCAGCCACAGCAGGCCCAGAAGCCCGAAAAGGAAGGCAAGGCCAAGGTCCCCCTCCCCACCCGCACGTGGCTACCAAACCAAGGCCAAGAGTGGCCGACCCACCAGCCCTGGCTCACCACAGCCAGTTACCTCAAAGGGCCCACAGAGCCACAGGGCCACAAGCAGCAGTTTCAGCTCCTCAAGACCCTCTCTTCCTTGCCCACATTCCCCTCCGGCACAGGTTGTCAGGCATTCACCCTATGCCACATCAACACCTGCAACTTCAGTGGCCACCCAGCCACAAACACCCAGTCCCTTTGCCAGTCCAGTACGATCAACAGCCAGCTTCCAGTCCTTGATGTCTCCTACATACACCCAGGCCAGAATGTCACCCCATTAGCCACCAAACACTGAGGAGCCACAACCACCGCAAACAGGGCGCACATTGCACAGAGGCCACTTGAGTGGCCGTTTTGGTGAGTCCCAAACTCTGGCATTGGCTAGTGGGCTAACGTTATATTATGATGAGCTATATGGGAGCAAATACAAAACTACTAGCAAGCAGCGCAAATCTGAGATTTTGGCAGAACTCACCAGACAAGTCAATGCAGCGGGGGACGAACTCAAAGATGTAGAACAGATTCAGCGCAAAATATCGGACCTGAAATATGCCGCAAGGAAAAAACAGAATAAAAGGCGGCAGTACAGGTACATAGCTTATTTGTTGGTTTTTATTCTTCTTGTCTATCCATCAGTGAGCTTAATTATGATTACTATGTTTTTCAGCTTACAAACTGGCAGAGGATTCCCCACTAAATTGAAATTTACCCAGGCTGAGGAGATGGTGCTGGGCCTGCTACATCCTGTTGCGTTAGAGGGACACTTGGCACAACAGGACACGGACAACCCGCCAATTCCAGTAGGTGAGTAATGTGTGAATGACCCTAAAAATGTGGCAAAAAATCTAATTAGGCAGCAAGGCATATCTAAACACATGGCCCTAGGGTGTGGCTTGGAGTGGAGTGATCACTTTGACCAGGGTGTGTCATGAGCACGACCATACATGACGTTTAAGAACATTTAGGAAGAGTAGGAAACTATGGAGCTTAGGAAATGAATGTGTGCTATGTATTTTTTTACAATCACACGCCACACTAACATCTTTTGCTGTTGGGCAATTTGCTAAGAGCTGGGTTTGGGGCCCAACGGCTTAAGATGGTGTGATTGAAATGTTTTACGAGATACAATGTTAACCACCAGAATCATATTGTAACTGCTATTTGCCAGCTTAGTGTGTTAACTTCATGGCCTATAAGGGATGTGGAAACACACACAACAGCCATTACTTGCATGTTTGTTTTTCGGCACGTGACCAATGTGTCTATTCTGGTTTAACAATCCATGCACACTATAACGGCATTCATAGTGAAGGCCAAGTGGCACCGTTGTGGTAGTGGCCATTCCTGCTTGGCCACGTTTTTGTTTTAAGCATATGTGTTATTAACCATCACCAATGCATAGTTGTGTGTTTACATTGTTGTTTTTCTTCTAATGCAGCCCAGCCTCATCCCTCAGCTAGTGGGGACTCCTCTGCCATGTTACCGCTGCCGTCTTCTTCCGTGCTGCCTAGGACCCAGGATCCGATATCTAGGGTAAGTGTTTTTTTATGCTGTTGCGTATGCATGTGGCTTGCCATGTTTTTATTGTCTGATTTACATAGGTATTCCCCACACTGAACCTTTTTTTTTTAACATGTCCCCAACAGAGCCACACACTGATGGAGGAAATCCAGGAGCTGGAGGAGGATGGAACCTTCCTTGGAGCTTATGAAGATCTTCCCCTGGGCCAGAATCTGCAACTGTCCCCAAATGTTTCTCCGCCAAATCCTCAGCAGCAGAGGGAAGCTGGCTGCATGCTGGCTGCACATCGTGGGCAGCATGCAGACACTGACCCTCCAGACCCCAGTTTCAGATCTGCTGTTGAGGATTTGGCCAGCATACCTGTGGCTGTTGGGGGTCCTAGAGCAACATCATCTGCACGCCCCACAACCCGGGGAATTGGGAGGCGTACTCAGCAACGTCGCCCAGTTTCCCAGGGGAGGGGCGTGCAGATGATGGAGTCAGCATGGCACCATGAGAGGCGGCTATTTCGGCGACAAAATCACGAAGATATTATTGGGCAATTAGATAACCTCAATAATACCTTAAGTGCCATGCTGACTGAATTTAGGACCCATAACAGCCACATGGCCAACTTGACCACAGAAATCAGGTCCAGCATGGCTGAATTGCAAAGTAACCAAAGAAACATTTTGGAACAGTTGCAGATTCTGAGTGCCACACAGGCCCAGGTTAGGGCCCACCCCCAAGGGCCACAACCTGGGTTCTATGGGCATCCCCCATATTAATGTGTATTTGGCATGAATCTGTTCTACATCTTTGATCGACATCCCCACTGTATTGACTTGTCTGGTGAGCCCTACCAATCTAGCATTTTGATCTACCTTTGCTAGTATGTTTTGGATTTGTCCCCATATAGCTCATTAACCCTTTCGCTGCCAGCCTACCTGCAGCATTTCCCACTCCCTGTTGCCAGACTGAGTTTCACTGTTTCGCGCTACACATGTTCAACTGTCATTTTTGAAAGGATTTCCAGGGATTTCCCAGGAAAATTATATATTGTTTTTTTCAACAGAGTCTGGGCTTTAACATGAAATGTCTTGTTTGTATTTTTTAGGTGTATTCTCAACATTTTTGGGTGAAATGTGTGAAAAAAATTAAAAAAAATATATTTTTTTACAATTTGTAGAGTTTTTTTGTAATAAAAAATGTAAGTTTGTCAATAAAATCTTATTGCGTGAGAAACCCCAATTTCTCCCGGTTACAGCGATACCACATATGTATAGGTAGACACCCTTTCCTGCCCAGAAGCCTTTTATAGCTGCTGGATGACAAATGGTTAATTAAAAAAAAAAAATGACATAGGGTCCCCCTTCCCGGGGAGGGGGACCCCATTTTTTTTTGGATTTTTAAGGGTTAAAAACCCTTAAAAATCCAAAAAAAAAAATGACGTGGGGTCCCCCTTACCCAAAGTAACCAGCCCGGGACCAGCTATGGGGGCTTGTAGGCACAGAGTGGGGGGGCCAGCTTTGGTGGCCCCCCCACCCTGCAGCCTACGAGCCCACATAGCCTATGTGGGCCCGGGCTCTTCTGCCCCCCCCTGGCCTTTGGGGAGGCAGGTAATGGGGGTGCGGGGGTCAATGGCAAGCCACCCGCTAGGGCAGGTGACTTGCCACCCCCCCAGCCTTGTGAACTGGTATAAGGGGTCTCATGGACCCCTTACCAGCTCACAAAGAGTTAATGTGAAAAAAAAACACCACACAATAATAAAAAGTATTTTATTCAAAAAAAAAAAAATTTTTTTAACTGTACTTACCTTCGATTGCAAGCTCTTGTCCCTCGCCGCTCAGCTGACAGATGCCTGTGATCGGCATCCAGAGAAGGAGAAGGCAGGAGATCAGAGGATCTCCTGTCACCTCCTTCCAGGGCACCGATCACCGGCATCTGAGAAGCTGAGAAAGCTGAAGCCGGTGATCGGGACCGGGATGACGTCATAAGCCCCGCCCCCAAGGGGGCGGGGCTTAGAGGCAAGATGGCGGCCACCATCGTGAAGAAGAGAGGAGAGAGCCTCCCAGGCTCTCTCCTGAAGATCGGTAAGTCCTGGGGGGGGGATCGGAGGCCCCCCAGGTGAAGAGGAGGGACAGCGGGAGCCAGCGCACACACAGGTAAGTGAATGTCATTTTTATTTTTTATTTTTTTTTACAGTTAGCAGCTGCTGCTGCAGAAGCGGGGGGGGGGCGGCCTATTCCGGGGGCTCTCCTGGAGCCATCCGACCCCCCACGGGGGATCGGATGGCCCCAAATTAAAGAGGAGACCCGGCCGGATCCAACAAGGGGTCAGGTGAGTATTTTTGATTTTTATTTTTTAAACTAGAAGCGAGGAAAGTCAAGCACGTAACACCTACGGGCTTGGCACTTAAGGCCCAGCCAAGCCAGCACGTAGGTGTTACGTGCTTGGCAACAAAAGGGTTAAAGTCCTGAGGTAGCCCACTAGCCAATGCCAAAGGACAAGCCTCACTGAAGCGGCCACTAAAACTGTTGCGCTGCAGCCTTGCCCATAATTACATTTGTGGTGGCTCCTCATGTTTGTAGCCATGATTGGGTGACATGCTGGCCTGGGCAAACTAAGATCTGGGACCCTGGCTGTGATTGTACAGTACTTGGATTGGGACTGGGTGTTCTAGTTTGGGTGGGCCACTGAGTAACAGGTGTAGATGTGGCATAGGTATGTCTGCTTTCAACCTGTGGCAAATGTGGGCAAGCAGGAGAGGGCTTATTTGTGTGCATTTTTGTGTTATGGAACATGTTTTGACATTAATTTCATGTCCATGTCTGCCCCCTAAGTATGTGAGTGACCATCACCTACCATTCTGTTGTTAAAAAATGAACCTTTAAAAAAGTAAAAAAAACCTGTTGCTGACCAAGTTAATGTCTGTCGTTTTTTGGTTAAGAAATATGAGTTCAAGTAGGCACAAAAACAAACACTAACAAATATTTCAAAATGAGTCAAAAAACATTGTTGTTGATTTGGGAAAATAATTCATTATTGTTTTGGTCATAATGAAAAAAAAGCAAAAAAAAACAAATGTCACAAAACAATCACAACAAAGAAAGTCCAAAGAAACAAAAACAAAGTAAAAAAATTAACCAAAATGTGTTTCTATTAAATTTGCATGGACGGCTTGGCCAGACGCACTGTGCTGCCCAACATAGGCATCCTCTGGCTCATCGGTGGGTGGAGAGGGTGGGAAATCCACATAGTGGGGGACCCGCTGCAAGATCGCAAAATTATGCAGCGCAGCACAGGCCATAATTATATCTATGACCTTTTTGGGGTCATTCTGAAGGGAGCCCCCAGTGTGGTCCAAACAGCGAAATCGGGTCTTCAAGAGTCCAAAGGCCCTCTCCACCACTGCCCTGGTTTTTCTGTGCGCACGATTATAGGCCTCTTGTGCTGGAGTCTGTGGGCGGAGTACAGGAGTCATCAGCCACGGGAGGAGTGGATACCCCGAATCTCCTAGAAAAATTCAAGGTAAACAAATATTACCATTAATGCATACATTTCAGCCCAAAAATCCATGAAATACATGATTAAGATGGTCGGTGACATTGTCACCAAAACATGGTTTGCACATTCAGTGAGTACACGTCATGGGCTGAGCCAGGGTAGCCTGCCAGGACGCTCAGAAAGCGCATGTCCTGGGCCACCACTGCTTGAACATTCAGTGAGTACACGTCATGGGCTGAGCCAGGGTAGCCTGCCAGGACGCTCAGAAAGCGCATGTCCTGGGCCACCACTGCTTGCACATTCAGTGAGTACACGTCATGGGCTGAGCCAGGGTAGCCTGCCAGGACGCTCAGAAAACACATGTCCTGGGCCACCACTGCTTGCACATTCAGTGAGTACAGGTCATGGGCTGAGCCAGGGTAGCCTGCCAGGACGCTCAGAAAGCGCATGTCCTGGGCCACCACTGCTTGCACATTCAGTGAGTACAGGTCATGGGCTGAGCCAGGGTAGCCTGCCAGGACGCTCAGAAAGCGCATGTCCTGGGCCACCACTGCTTGCACATTCAGTGAGTACAGGTCATGGGCTGAGCCAGGGTAGCCTGCCAGGACGCTCAGAAAGCGCATGTCCTGGGCCACCACTGCTTGCACATTCAGTGAGTACAGGTCATGGGCTGAGCCAGGGTAGCCTGCCAGGACGCTCAGAAAGCGCATGTCCTGGGCCACCACTGCTTGCACATTCAGTGAGTACAGGTCATGGGCTGAGCCAGGGTAGCCTGCGAGGACGCTAAGAAAGCGCAGGTCCTGGGCCACCACTGCTTGCACATTCAGTGAGTACACGTCATGGGCTGAGCCAGGGTAGCCTGCCAGGACGCTCAGAAAGCGCAGGTCCTGGGCCACCACTGCTTGCACATTCAGTGAGTACAGGTCATGGGCTGAGCCAGGGTAGCCTGCGAGGACGCTAAGAAAGCGCAGGTCCTGGGCCACCACTGCTTGCACATTCAGTGAGTACACGTCATGGGCTGAGCCAGGGTAGCCTGCGAGGACGCTAAGAAAGCGCAGGTCCTGGGCCACCACTGCTTGCACATTCAGTGAGTACACGTCATGGGATGAGCCAGGGTAGCCTGCCAGGACGCTCAGAAAACGCATGTCCTGGGCCACCACTGCTTGCACATTCAGTGAGTACACGTCATGGGCTGAGCCAGGGTAGCCTGCCAGGACGCTCAGAAAACGCATGTCCTGGGCCACCACTGCTTGCACATTCAGTGAGTACACGTCATGGGATGAGCCAGGGTAGCCTGCGAGGACACTCAGAAAGCGCATGTCCTGGGCCACCACTGCTTGCACATTCAGTGAGTACACGTCATGGGCTGAGCCAGGGTAGCCTGCCAGGACGCTCAGAAAACGCATGTCCTGGGACACCACTGCTTGCACATTCAGTGAGTACACGTCATGGGATGAGCCAGGGTAGCCTGCGAGGACGCTCAGAAAGCGCATGTCCTGGGCCACCACTGCTTGCACATTCAGTGAGTACACGTCATGGGCTGAGCCAGGGTAGCCTGCCAGGACGCTCAGAAAGCGCATGTCCTGGGCCACCACTGCTTGCACATTCAGTGAGTACACGTCATGGGATGAGCCAGGGTAGCCTGCCAGGATGCTCAGAAAGCGCATGTCCTGGGCCACCACTGCTTGCACATTCAGTGAGTACACGTCATGGGATGAGCCAGGGTAGCCTGCGAGGACGCTCAGAAAGCGCATGTCCTGGGCCACCACTGCTTGCACATTCAGTGAGTGGCCAATTTTGGGGTTCCTGGGAAAAAAGGGAAAAAAATTACATCATTAATGCTTGGGAAATTAGTAAAACGCTCACTTCTAACAGCCTTAGTCAAACGTTTTAATCCAGACAACTAACACTAAACAACTACCTTAAATTTAAGTGCCGAACAAAAGGAGATGTATGTTAGAGCCTTTAAAAGGTTGAGTTACTTATTCAATTTTAAGTACACTTTCAAATGTTTGACTTTGACCAACATGAAAAAGGTTATAAGAGAAAAATACGGGCCATTGGTTCACATACACTCTTTGCAAGGAGGGAGGATTAGCAAGGAGGGACTGAGTACAATGAGGGAATATTTAACAGGAGGGACTACTAACATAGAGGGCTTAATTAAAATGAGGGACTATTAACAATGAGGGAATAATTACAAGGAGGGACTAGTAACAATGAGGGTAAAATTACAAGGAGGGAATAATAACAATGAGGGAATAATTACAAGGAGGGACTAGTAACAATGAGGGTAAAATTACAAGGAGGGACTAATAACAATGAGGGAATAATTACAAGGAGGGACTAGTAACAATGAGGGCTTAATTACAAGGAGAGACTAGTAACAATGAGGGTAAATTTACATGGAGGGACTACTTTCAAAGAGGGAATAATTTCTATGAGGGACAAGTAACAATGAGGGAATAATTACAAGGATGGACTAGTAACAATGAGGGCTTAATTACAAGGAGGGACTAGTAACAATGAGGGCTTAATTACAAGGAGGGACTAGTAACAATGAGGGATTTTTTACAAGGAGGGACCAAAACAAATGATGTTTTTGAACAAAGGAGGGGCACAAAAAAAAAAATAATAAAAAAAAAAACCCAAAAATTAGTTCTACATGGAAGAATGAACTTGCCTGTATATGTACTCGTCGCAAGCAGGAGGGACAAGGGCAACGTGGGTACAGTCAATGGCACCCATGACGTTGGGCATATCAGCAATATTATAAAATGCCAGCTTAATCGTGTTTCTGGCTACCATATCCTCTGGAAAACAAATATATTTTCGAGTTAGGGTAGCCATGCCTTCCAAAAACTTGGATAGCGAGCGGCTCAGTGTAGGCTCGGAGATCCCCACGGAGAGGGCACCCAGCCTCTGGAACGAGCTGTTCGCCAAAAATTGCAGGCAGCCAAGCATCTTGGCCATACCTGAAATTGCTTGCCCCTTCCTTGTGGTGCGGGCTAACCATGGCCGCAGCTCACTATACAACTTATGGAGGGAAGCGCGATTAAGCCTGGTGAGCTCAAACAGCTCAACGTCATGCATGCCATTGATGTCCATGCGTCGCCGCCGGTGCAGTCTGGCCTCTGACCTCCGGACGATCTCAATGCCCATGAGCTGCAGATCCTCATGCTCCTCAAATGCAGTAGACTCGTCCATGCCTGCTAGTTCCGACGTCAAAATGGTCCCGTAAGGGGATCGGAAATGAAACGGATTTATTGGGTGTTGGCCCCTCGGCAATCAGCTCTCTGAATTAATCGCCAGCCCATTGCAATAACGTACGTTTTCTGAACGGTCGAAACATTTCAGATTTGGTGGAAAAAAGGTCCCGAAATAACGAAAATCTTCCGATTTCCTTCGGATCATCGGAAGAGCATATACGTATTAGTTCGAACGTTCGTGCAAGTAGAAAATGGACGAAAAAAAGCAAAAAAATGACAAACACCCACCAAAACTTTCACAGACAGCTACGGAAGTCCGGGCGAATGTGTCTCTGAATTGAGGCTAATGTTTGGAGTGTTACTCATGATTTTAGAAAAATCTCCTGTATAGTTTGTTGGTGTAAATGGCATTTGAGGAAGGGATAACGTATAAATATAACTAAATACCTGGTGGCGAATGAGCGTAAATTCATGCATGTTTTCCGCTATTGTTAAACCAATTGTCGGTGACCATATATGTACTATCTGCATGTGATTTGCTTGTTGGTAATTAGCTAGAGTTTTGTTTCCTTTTCCCTGAGGGAATTCTTGATTTACAGACAGGGACCGTAGCATATCTGGGGAAGGAAATGGAGCTTTATCTTTCATTATATTTATTAATGTGGAGCATATGGCGGAGACAATTGGGTTTGGGAACAAATCGTTTTATAGATGTTATAGTTACATGATAGTTACATTTCTTCTGTTGTATTTGGATAGAGTTCAATACTATGCCAGTTGGTGCTTTTGTTTGTTGTTAACCATGCATCAAGTCTTTTCAGTTGGGCTGCCCTTCCTGTTCTGTCTATCCATCCGTCTTCCTTACAGCTTCTCTGCCATTCATCCCTCATACCCCGATCCCCATCTATCCATCCTTGTTACCAGACCAGACAAGAAGTGTTCGAGTGCCCCTGCTCATCACATCAAAATTCCTCTACCTTTACTTCATTGTATTCACTATTTGCTGTGAGGTCATAATACCAATGTAAAGGGAATCTATTCTGTTATATAGATGATATATCTTTGATAATATCAATACACTTTGTCTTTGATATGTAAATACAAAAATAGGTCAGCTGCTCACATCTGTTTTTGTGGCTCTATTATGACCACCTTTGGGCTAGGTGGTGAGTAGCCTGAACCTATTGAGGTTACTGAAAAACCCTCTGATCTATTCTGTGAAATTTAGGTATATGGATTAATGCACACCACACAAAGTTTTGTTCGAACTTAAAAAAAGTATATTAAGGACAAAGTCACATATTATTAATTAAATGGAAAAGAGGATACCTTATATAGGTTCAACATGCAGCAGTATGCCCAATCTCCAGGATCGTAGACCACCTCAAATGAAATAATAGTATCAATTGTATTATCAATATAGTTTACTAGACGGCTATGCATAGAACAGGCAATTACTATAGTATCCTATGAGGGGTTGCTAGAACGGTCTTGTAGAGTGTCCAAACAGTGCTCTAACGCGGGCCACATAAATGATTTGAAACCCAGTCGAATAGGTTTAAAAACGTTTCATTTGGAATAGAATAATGAAGAAAAAAATCCCTTGTCTCCAAAGATCCACTTGTCTGTCCTTCCACCACTCTCTTACCTTCATAGGCCTCCTCAATCAGTCCCACATCTTAACCACGTTCTCAATGCTCCACCCATATAAGCTCCCAATAATGCTAAGCATACGATTATTATAGAAATAGCGATTTTAATGATTGAGGCAACATGTCACCCAAGAATGGGGCTGTACAACCACTGTGTTCCCCCCATCCACCAATGTCACCTCTATTTGCCAATGTGCCCCTTAAAGTGGACCAACACCCAGGATTTTGACTATCCTGGGTTTTGGTCCACTTCGGCGGGGCCCCCCGCTGTGTGAAACCCCCCAGAAACCCCAAAAAACTCACCTCTCCCCGCTCCCACGTGAACGCCGCAGCCAATCCCCGCCAACGTCCAGGCGGGGATCAGGAACGTCCAAGCCGCTTCCGCCGCCGCCTCCCGCGCGTCACTCTCGGCGGGCGCGCGCACGCCTGGAGGGGCGCGCGGGAGGCGGCGGCGGCGGAAGCGGCGGCGGATCAGGTAAGCTGTTTTGGGGGTTTCTGGGGGGTTTCACCCCGCGGGACATCCCGATCTCGGATGTCCCGCGGGGTGGGAGGTGATCGGCCCGGGAATCTTATAGATTTCCGGGCCGATCACCCCTGGGTGTTGGTCCTCTTTAAGCAGCCTCCCATCCTTACTGTAGCCCAATTTAACTACCCTTACATGTCAGTTCTATTTACCCCTCCCTACTTTTCACACAGCGGGACAGGGGCCACATCAGATGGCTCTAAAGGCCACATGTGGCCCCTGGGGCGCAGGTTGGGCACATGTGAGCTACATCAGTGCATGTTATGCCTATGCTCTTTCTTGGCCACAGGGAGATATACAGGGCCAGTTCAGCCAAAATAACTCTTATTGTTCATGGGAGCAGCATAGTGCCGCACCATTGTCTTCTATTGAGACGTATTAAACAAAGTACTACCCCTCCCTACCCCTCTCAATAGAAGACAACAGTGCGGCATTATGCAGTAATTCCATCATGGCTGCTCCCATGAACAATAAGAGTTAGTTAGACTGGACTGGCCCTTTAAGGCAAAAATGTACTGGAAAAGGGGACCTGGTGGAACGCCCATCTGGTCCTCATGGTTTCAGCAGAAAATTGTGTTAAAGCTGCTTTAGATGCAGAATATCAAACACAGTCCACTAAGCATATGCGAAAAACTTTCCCTAAAGGGACCACTTCCTGTGCCATCACAAAGTAAAGGAATGAGCAAAGTATGGAACGTTGATGCAATATGTTCTTGTTTTAAGGTAATTTGTAGATATTCAGAGATCATCGTGTTATTTATCTGCCCTCTAATGTTGCGCGTTGTTTTTTCTTTCGTAGGAGCGGCTGAGCTGAGATCATGAGGTTCAGTCACCTCCTCCAGGAGGTGATGCTGCTATGCATTGTGGCCTCCAGCACCTGTGGGGCTTCCCGCAGTCCTTATAAGGCCTCCGTCTTCTCAGACCTAACTTCTCATGAGATGATGTCTGTTAAAAATTTCCTCTTGGACCAACCGCAGCTGAAGCTAGGATCTGGCCACACAACATTAGGAAAAAACCTCATCTTTATGATTGAACTGAACATTCCAAAAAAGCAGAAGGTTCTCAATTTCCTGGACAGAAACGGCCCAAAGCCCCAACGAGAGGCTCGAGTTGTAATACTTTTTGGTAACCAGCCAAAGCCCAATATCACAGAATTCATTGTGGGTCCACTTCCGGGGCCAAATTATTTCACACCCATAACTACCCGTTTCATCCCTTTTGAGTCACGACCTTTGTCTCACAAGGAATACAGTGAGCTTGACAAAAAGGTGCTGGAGCTCATCAAAGAGTTTGATCATATTTTATTAGAACTTACAGGTCTTTCCTTTTATAACTGCTCTGATCGCTGCCTTGACTATCTCGATGTTGCCCCTCATGGTTTGGGGCCCGGAGAGCGCCGGTCCTGGTTAGTAATAGTGAGGAAGTCTGAAGTCTTCTTCCTCCACCCTACAGGCTTTGAGATCTTGGTTAATCATCGTTCTCTCAACCCTGAGGAGTGGACACTAGAGAAGATTTGGTATAATGGACAATACTTTGACAGTGCCAAAGAGTTTGTTCAAAAATATGAGAGAAATGAGGTGACCAAGAATCCTCTTCCAGATTTTAGTGATGAGGATCTTTCCACAAGCTTCAAGCCAAGGGGAGAGTTTAAAGCAAAGACAGACATTCACGGACCCAAGATATGTGAGCCGCAGGGCAAACGGTATAAAGTTCTGGGCAACTACGTTGAATACACCGGATGGAGCTTTGCTTACCGCGTGCGTTCATCGGCCGGACTGCAGTTATTTGACATTCAGTATAACAATGAGCGAATAGCTTATGAGGTGAGTGTACAGGAAGCCACAGCGACCTACAGCGGAGACTCGCCAGTAGCCATGCAGACAAACTACATGGATTCTGGTTGGGGAATGGGAACGGTGCACTACGAGCTGGCCAAAGGTATTGACTGCCCAGAAGTAGCCACCTACCTGGACCTGTACAGCTTTTTTGACACCGATGAACCAGTGCGCTACAAGAATGCGTTGTGTATCTTTGAGCTTCCCACAGGGATGCCGCTACGCCGTCACTTTGAAGCCAATCCTAATGGCGGTTATAGATTTTACGCAGGGGTTGAGAACCACGTCCTGGTGGTCAGAACTACATCTACAGTTGATAACTACGACTACATCTGGGACTTTATCTTCTACCAGAATGGTGTGATGGAGACGAAAGTCAGTGCTACGGGCTACGTCCATTCCACATTCTTCACACCCAATGGCCTCTCGTATGGAACGCGTGTGCGCAACCATGTTCTGGGCAACCTTCACACCCACTTGGTGAACTACAAGGTTGACTTGGATGTTGCAGGTAAGATAAAGTATAGAACAATTACAGCACACTTTATACATTTGTAGCACACAGGGCCTGAGGGATAAACACTCCAGTGTGTGGGGGGTGAGTTCGGGATGCTGGGCTCTGTGGGCCTTGTGGGATGGGGATGCTGACCGGCTTGGGGTGCTGGCAGGGCAAACAGGAGGCAGTCTCTTAAACAAGTAGTTAATCACTTTATTTGTAACTTGCTGGCACACACTTCAGTAGTCACAGATACACTTCATGGTTGTAATCACTTCCATAAACAGCATACAAAGTCAGTTCCCCTTTAGTAGGAAAAAGGCTGCAGCAGTTCCGCTCCTTTCTAATGGTCCCAAGGTTCCACTTTGGCAAGGTAGAATAGGCTTTGGCTGAATACTATTCTCTGGCCACTGTCTCCTCTCCTTTTGCACATCCTCTCACTCCTTGTTACTACAATAATGATGGAAGATTGTAAGAAGGTTCCAGAGGAATAAAATGTTTATTATGATCTCAATTATTAATGAATTATTATTAAACCATTAATAGTACTGAAAAACAGGTAACTTGGATGAATGGAATCTGTGGATGTTTATCTGCCATTTGTTATGATTCTGATCCAGGGCTGGCTGATACAAGGGAAATCATACACATATGACAAGGAGACAAGGAGGGGGAAGAGGTGTGCCCAGTATTCAATAACAGTATTCAATAAACTGTTTCAGCATTTTTGTTATTATTACTTCCTAGGGGACATAAAACTAAGGATCAGGCAGGTTTACTTCCTTTCTCTAATCATTAATGATGTGTCAGGATCTGGGGAGAACGGCAATGACTCGGACGACAGTTCTTCAAATCAAAAGCAATTTTATTGAAAATAAAATATTCAACAGCCAAAAAATCTCTTATATCAGAGAAGGTTGCAGCCTACAATGCAGTAGATCAAGCGGTTACTTCACCAGCCCTAGTAAAAGTCCAGGGTTGGATAATCCAGCAAACTGCAAGTCCTTGTTGTAACAGGTCCACTTACAGGGCATACAAGTCCATGCTGTTAATTCCACAAGTCCAAGTTCGGGGGACACAAAGTCCTTCGGCTGCATTCAGTTCGGTCAGTCTCTGTGAGCAGTACAGCCTGGGCTCCTCATCCCAGGCTGTTCACCAGCAAACTGAAAGCCTCATCGTCTCCTTTTATTTAGGCTTCCCCGCAATTAGCCTTATCACCTGTGTGAGACCTGGGATTAGGGAAAAAACCTGTAAAGGACTGGGGATGTGGACTGGGATCCTGTAAACCCGGCATGGATCGTGCCTGATTGAGCAAAGCAGGGGAAAAATATACACCATTCAAGACTTTCCCATACACTTTACCACAAAGGGTAAGGAATTTTAATACACATTTGGGACTAGACAAAACCACTCTATCAATGTAAATAGTTATTCCCCACCTCCGAGTGCATTAGCATGAATAGTAACACTTCTCCCTCCAAGTGCATCACTAAACAGTGCTGTACGATATGCTGTATGTGAGAGAAATAGAATAACCACTTTTATCTCACCCACACCCGACTGCATGTAGGGATTGTGGACACTTTTTGAAAAAAGGTACATTGAGCAGCATTCAGCAGCTTCTTTACACATAGTGAGTGGCAATGTCTTTCAGAAGGGCCAGAAGTTCACTGTCGGCTAAAGGGCTTGGGGCAGGGACCCCCCACTTTAGGTACGCGGGAAGCAGGGGCAATGCCACTGACCTGAATGTCCATGGGCTCTCCTCCAACTGTGCCTTTATCCTTCTCCGTGATGGCGCACAGCGAGATGACTGCCAGAACAGGGGAACCCCGCCATTCGAGGAGATGTGGCCCCCAGCTGTGGTGGCGCCCTCCCAATCCACGGCCGGTCAAGGGCCGTTGCACACCCCCAAGGCCGGTCCTGTCAGCGGGCCCCCCTAGAGAGTAGTAAGCTGTCCCACCTTGCCAGGTGCTGACGCCGGCCCTGATATCAGGTACTCCAGCAGGTAATTTGATATCCAAAACATTCCAAAACAGGTTCCAATATGTTCAGGCAAAACTCCATAGTACTAGTAACAGTCAATATGCGCCAGCAAAACCCCACATGCCATTTTTTCAGAAATAGCCAAACTTCGCCAGATAAGTCCAAAATGTTAAAATCTCTTTCTGGGGGGGGGTCTGGTCACCCCTAAACCCACACGTTTTAGTGCCATAGAGCCACACGTTGGGTGCCAATTGTAGCACACATGGCCTGTGGGGACTATGGGCTTTGTGGGAGCAATGAGGGGTGGACATGCTGACTGGCTTGGGACGCTGGCAGGGCAAACATATATTCCAGGGGAGGCATTCAACAAGTAATTACTCACTTTATTAGTAGCTTGCTGTTACACACTTCAGGAGTCACAAAGAAACGTCATTGTAGCGATAACCCTTATCGCCAGAGGGCTTCCCCGCCAGAGACGTCCTTTTCCCAATGGTAAGAGGTGCTGCAGGAATTCCAGAGTCATCCGTGGAAAGCAGGAACAGCTCTTACAAGGGCTAGTGAATTGTAATATAGCGTTTCCCCCAATAAGAGACAGAACTCAGTATTGAGGGTGAAGATGAACTTCCTTTATTAGTGCCACCCTGTACCTTATATGCAAGTCTCCATGCAAGGGGACCTCCCCCGTGGACCTTATGGAGAACTGCATGACAAACGCACAGACCAATGGGAGCAGGCCACACAATCCCTCAACTCTGCCGGTAACACAATCAGTAGAACAATAGCAGTCTGTAACACAATCACCAATGCACTGACAGTCTGTAACGTAATCAATAGCACAATGACATTGTCATCTTTTAATCATCTTTAAAATCCAAAAGGCATAGAGTCTGTCACAGTCATCACTTCCATCAACAGCATACAAAGTCACTTCCCCTTCAGTAGGGCTAAAGCTGTAGCAGTATCGCTTCCTTCTAATGATCTCTTTGGGTCTTTACTCCCTCCTCAAGCACCAGGGTGTACGTCTCGCTTCTTGTTTCACTTTGGGAAGGTAGAATCAGCTTTAGCTGGATCCTCCTCTCAGTCTGGCTACTGTCTCCTCACCTCCTGCTGACGTCTTCTCTCACTCCTTATTACTACATTGAAGTGGACCAACACCCAGGGGGGATCAGATCCCTCCCCGTGGGGCATCCAAAATCGGGATGCCCTGCAGGGTGAAACCCCCCAGGACGCCCAGAAACCTTACCTTATCCCCATTCCAACGGCGCATGCGCGGGCCGCGGCCACATCTCGCGCTTCCCTCTAGCAGGGCCGCTTGTGAATGTCCGGCGCGGGCGCGCTCCCTGTTAGAAGGAAGCGAGAGACACTGCTTCCAGCGCGCTCAGAGCCGCTGTGGTTGTCCGTCGCTTGTCCGTACATACCACAGCGGCTCTGAGCGCTCTGATTGGACGAGCGCTCTCGTAGGAGCGGGGTGAGGTAAGTTATTTAGGGCGATCGGGGGGGGTTTCACGCAGTGGGGCGCCCCCGCGGAAGTGGACCAAAACCCAGGATAGTGAAAATCCTGGGTGTTGGTCCACTTTAATGATGAAAAAAGATCCACACCACTAACAGGTATCCTAACCATTCCATAGTGCTAAACTGCAGGTTAGAGTTCCTCCTAAACCTAACTGGTAAGTCAGACCAATGTATCCATCTGTCAACCGTCAGAGAAGGTGCCAGGATGTTTACAGGATCTGAGTTCCTAAATTGATACATTAAAACCCATGTTCCTCCTCTACACATCTACTGAACTAACTGTGATTTAGCTTACGTAACGTAACCCTTTCTAAGTTAAACTAAGGTGTAAGCTGTAATACCTCTATTGTTGAAAGTAGAACTTGATGTGCTGTCTATTAATGCATACCTAAACTAATGTTCATACATACCACACCTTGTTCCTCAGCGGTATATGGTCCACAAGGAAAAGCAGTTTCTCTGTAGACTATGTACTTTCCAGCCTTGGTTTATTTTTGTTTTGAACATCCCCCTTATTATTACAATTGTTGCTCGGTAGTGCTAGAACTTTCCAGGTCTATACCACAAGATCTTACAATACCACATGCGGATTTTTTGTTTTAAGCCAAACTCTGCACCTGAACCACATCTACCCATTGCTAGTTAGAAAGAGCTTAGGTGCCTGTGCTGACCTTGCAGAAATGTCCAACTTATATGGCAAGTGAAAGGCCAAAGCTGTAAGGTCCAGGCTAATACTCGTTCAGGCCTGCAGAATGGATTTTGCTTTAGTATCTAAAAACTCTAGGTGCAACAACACATGTCCATCAGATTCAGCCCCAATAATAGACCCTTACATTTTGGGCCAAAAAAAGGGGAAAAGAAAACCCTAGTTGCCAATTGTAGCAGGTGTAAATAATAAATCCATCTTGCCTTTCAGGGCAGTAAAACCTGTGAAGGTGACAATGTAGTAGTTGATGGTCTTGAGCGCTTTATTTCTCTCTGTCCCACTATATTACAGGTGCCAAAAACAGTTTTGAATCTGTAGACCTGAAGCTTGAGAAAATCCCCAACCCTTGGAGTCCAGATGACTTTATTGTCCAGTCCCGAATGAACCGTATACCAAGGACCAGCGAGAGACAGGCTGCCTTCAGTTTTGATTCATCGCTCCCTCGGTACTTGGTGTTCGAGAATCCCAACAAGAAGAACAAATGGGGCCACGCCAGGAGCTACCGCATCCAATACAATTCCCACGCTCACAACGTTCTGCCTAAGGGCTGGGGGGTGGAGAAAGGAATGTCTTGGTCCAGGTAATAATCGCAATAGAGAAATGTTTGCATACTGATTGGCTGAGAGTATGAGTGTCAAGGTAACATTTAACTAATGCAAAGCACATGAGAATGTTTTTGAGTGGAATGGCTTCATAAGGTTGGGTGGTGTAATTTTACCTCTCACTGTTGGTTGGTCCTGCAGGTACAGCCTGGCGGTAACACGACACAAGGACTCGGAGCAGACCAGTAATGATATCTATATTCAGTGCAATCCCTGGGAACCTACAGTTTACTTTGAGAATTTCATCCACAACAATGAGAGCATTGTGAATCAAGTACGTTTATGTGTGTTATACGCAGGGTGTACATGGTCCCGTAATACCATGTGTCCAGCCAGGACAGGAGAGATAATGAGTTTTGTTAGAGGTTTCCCTACCAGATGCCTAAATCAGCAGAGCAGGATGGTGCCTCCAGCTTTTCTAACCAGAAAGAGAGAACAATTAGACTTTGCAGTTCCTCTAAAGCAAGAGAAGTTCTGTAACCAGCTGGTTGCCCCATCACTAGCAAAGTATTTGGGAATTGGAGGGTCTTCAGTCATGACCGAGGAAGTTTCTCCCAGTTGGCCTGAATTATGCATGTTTAAATTGGGCCAAAACCTGGGATTTTCACCATTGGGCAATCCCCCTGGGGCACCCTGGTTTGGGTTGCCCCACTGTGTAAAATCCCACCTTTTGCCCAATAAACTCACCTCTTCTTGGTCCAACGGTGCATATGCAGCCTCTTGTCCAATCAGTTTCATTAAGCACATTAATATGTGCAGCTGGAGAAGCTGAATGGAATCCCAGTCGCACACATTGGAGTTGCGTGGCATCACTCACATCCTTCAGCTTCAGAAAGAGGATACAAGGATGCCGCCCGTTTGGTCATTGGAAAGGTAAGAATTGCGGGCGAACGGTGGGGTTTCACACGGCTCACCCAGTTCAAGATGCCGGGGGGGTCAGCCTGCCCTGGAGTCTTATAGACTTCATAGCAAGGCTTGACCCACTTTAAAGAATCTTCAGAACTTGAAACTGCACAAAGTTCTATTGGCGTAGGTTTGGGGTTCATATGATATTATCTCAGCAGCAGTAAAGAAGCACCAAATGTTTTAAATACAAATGATTTCTGAGTGGTGAAACCAGCCTCCAAATAAGCCTTCACGCAGTCCACTAAATCCTTAGTCTTAGTCTTAAACCTTAATGGCTTTTCTGACACCTTAAAATGTGTGACTGTTCCTGTATTCCTCTCCAGCAAAAGGCAGAGGGGTTTTTGGCACCATGACTGTCACAAGGGAATGAACATGTTGGATTTGCTCGAAGGCTTTCCCAATGTTTCAGACAGATTCATATTATTATTTAGAGAAAACTCGGCAAGTTCCATTTTATTTAACGTTTCTTCACAGATGTTGACCCATGACCTGTCCAGACTTTGTTCGGTGTGAGACATTAAATACAGATGTTGACCTTCACAGAGGTTGACCCATGACCTTCCCAGACGTTGTTCGGTGTGAGACTTTAAATACAGATGTTGACCCTCACAGATGTTGACCCATGACCTGCCCAGACGTTGTTGGGTGTGAGACATTAAATACAGATGTTGACCTTCACAGATGTTGACCCATGACCTGCCCCGACGTTGTTGGGTGTGAGACATTAAATACATAAGTCGATCTTCACAGATGTTGACCCATGACCTGCCCAGAAGTTGTTCGGTGTGAGACATTAAATACATATGTCGACCTTCACAGATGTTGACCCATGACCTGCCCAGATGTTGTTCGGTGTGAGACAATAAATACAGATGTTGACCTTCACAGATGTTGACCCATGACCTGCCCAGACAATGTTCGGTGTGAGACAATAAATACAGACTATGCCACTGGTCCCCAACCTGTTGCTTTGTGGCTCGCGAACTGCCTGGGGTCAATAACCTCGGTAGACAGAGAAGTGTGCCAGTTTACTTGTACCTGCAGTTTCCAGCCTCCCACTGAGTGTTCTGATGGAAACTACAGAGACAGGTGAGCCGGCACATTGCTGTCTGTCCGACTCATTGAGCCTAGGCCAATTTGGGGACCACACCACAAATGCCTTAACTTCAGGGGGACAATAGTAGGGCTGTTCCGCTGTATACAAACGTGGCCCATTTAAATAGGTTGAAATGTTAGAGCAACTCCCCCCGCCCCTTGTTCATCTAACCATTGAACCTTTTTGGAGATAGAATACTTGCATGTAACGGGCAAGTATTTTATGGATGGGGCATGTGCGCCATATGTGGCTCAATACCATCCTTTAGTGCCGAATGAGGCTCCCGGCGTAATAAAGGTTGGGGACCCTTGGTCTATGGCATGCTCTTGGTTGATAATCCATGTCCCTTCGGGAAGTTTTGTCCCGGTGAATCATGGGACAGCAAGTACAAAATAATCCTCAATACAAAGAATTGGCTCGGCATTTATGTTAGAGGCTGAATAAAGTTGTGAATATTTGAGAGAGTTTTGAGCATTAGTGTTTGTTGTAAAGTCTTCGTTCTTCTCATTTAGGATCTTGTGGCCTGGGTAACGGTCGGCTTCCTCCACATCCCACACGCCGAGGACATCCCCAACACCACCACCCCAGGGAACTCCAATGGATTCCTGCTCCGACCCTTCAACTTCTTCGATGAGGATCCATCAGTGGCCACCAAGTCCACGGTCATTGTGAGACCCACAGACAACACGTTCAGCAAAGTGAAAATCGAGCGCTGGATTCCCGAGGTTGTCAGCCCGTGTGTGACAGGGGAACGCTTCCACTATAACGGCACCTACCTCTCTGACTGAGCTCTGTGGCCCTGCAGGAACCCTGGTTATTGGTAGTGTTGGGGGCAAACCCAAACCGATAAGTTCGGGTTTGTAACGAACCCAAACTCGAAAACGGACTTCAGCCAAATGTCAAGTTTGGCATTCTACTGAACCCCAAAAAGCTGAGCAGCCCATCAACCGGCTTATCCTAATGCAGGGTGTGCAGCAGCAGGAAGCGGCTGTATACTTACCTTAGCCTACGATTGGGTCGTTCTTTCCTCTGTCAAATTGGCCACGGCTGGGGCTTCTGGCAGCAGCCAGCAGCACTTCTAGTGCCAGCTGCCAGTGTCCTCATTCATGGGGGCGGCCATCATTTTGAAGCCCCTGTTGTGTCCATTTTGACCGAGAGAAGAGTAAGTATTGTATGGGTATGCACAGCCTCAATAAATATCTGCAGTTATAAAGGTGCTGGCAATGTTGGGGAAAAGAAACCCAATCAAATCACAACAAGGATAGGGAGCCCTAGACACACCCCCTGTATCCCCTATCACCACCTCACACTTATGGTATGATAACAATGAGGTCTATAAAAATATAATTTTATTGGATTAGGGCTTAAAAAGAATTACAGACATAAAAAAACATATAACAAGTTGCTGAGAGGGGACCCTTTAAGAGGCTTAAGTAAATACCCAATAGGGGGAATAAGCAACAATTCAATAAGGGAAATAAGCAGCAATTCAATTCATTAATTTGACCAATTGATTGTAAATACATGAACGGCAGGTCAGACCATAATAATAAAATCTAAAGTGCAAGGTGCTAATGTACAAAAATGCTCAATATTAAAGTGCTACAATACCAACATGAGTATGTGAATAAATACCATCAAAAAATGTATGTGAAAAATCCACAATAACATAAAAACATAGAAAAGCATGACCGAGAGAAGAACACCGACCAGGTAAGTGCACAGCCACTCCCTGCTACTGCACACTATGCATTAGCTTAAAGGGCCCCCCCTCAGTCGCCGCCACCACCATCCACCCACCAGTGCAGTTTATTTAAAATTACATATGAGGGGTGGGCAGATGAGCTGCGGGAGGGGGGCATCTGTCAGTGTCACCTCTCATATGTAATTTTGGGCCATTTTTGTGATTTCTACAGGGACCATGTTTGGATTTAGGTCAACTTTGGGTACCCGAACTGAACTTGCTGAACCTGAACTCATAGGGGTTCACCCAACTCTAGTTATTAGCGCTCCATGTGCGGGGTCTGCATGAAAGTTGCCTTGATCTCACTTTAGTAACATTTTTTTTCAACTTGGTAGCCAGCATAACTGAAGGATCCAGCTAGGGCTTTGAGTAGAAGGAGGGACCATGACCATAACAGAGGGCTCCAGCTAGGGCTGTGGGTAGAAGGAGGGACCATGACCATAACAGAGGGCTCCAGCTAGGGCTGTAGGCAGAAGGAGGGACCATGACCATAACAGAGGGCTCCAGCTAGGGCTGTGGGTAGAAGGAGGGACCATGACCATAACAGAGGGCTCCAGCTAGTGCTGTGGGTAGAAGGAGGGACCATGACCATAACAGAGGGCTCCAGCTAGGGTTGTGGGCAGAAGGAGGGACCATGACCATAACAGAGGGCTCCAGCTAGTGCTGTGGGTAGAAGGAGGGATCATGAACATAACACAGGGCTCCTGTTAGGGCTGTGGGTAGAAGGAGGGACCATGACCATAACAGAGGGCTCCAGCTAGGGCTGTGGGTAGGAGGGACCATTAACCTTGGGTTTCCATTCTGGGTCAGGCCTGTAGAGCTTTGTGCTGAGAGGTGGTGGCCATACAATCACATGACTAGACATTGGGCAGAGATCGGTCTCTACTATTATGTGTGATGTCATAATAAATGTGATGTCATAATAAATGTGATGTCATAATAAATGTGATGTCAAAATAAATGTCACAAGGAAATACACATTGTGCCGGCTGCTGTTGTTGTGATTTGTCTCCAGATACAGAGACTGAGGTCATGTGATGTTATTCTGTGTCTCATATGTGCAACAGCCAATGGGGAAAATCATAACCAAGGTCGCCCCAAAATCACTGCATCAGATCAATTGGATAGTGAGGGGCCCCAGATTCCACCCACCAGCTTCTGTCCCCCCAATCACCCGCCAGCTTCTGTCTCCCTGATCACCCGCCAGCTTCTGTCCTCCTGATCACCCGCCAGCATCTGTCCCCCAATCACCCGCCAGCTTCTGTCCCCCCAATCACCCGCCAGCTCCTGTCCCCCCAATCACCTGCCAGCTTCTGTCCCCCCAATCACCCGCCAGCTTCTGTCCCCTGATCACCCGCCAGCTTCTGTCCCCCAATCACCCGCCAGCTTCTGTCCCCCCAATCACCCGCCAGCTTCTGTCCCCTGATCACCCGCCAGCTTCTGTCCTCCTGATCACCCGCCAGCTTCTGTCCCCTGATCACCCGCCAGCTTCTGTCCCCCCAATCACCCGCCAGCTTCTGTCCCCCTGATCACCCGCCAGCTTCTGTCCCCCTGATCACCCGCCAGATTCTGTCCCCCTAATCCACCGCCAGCTTCTGTCCCCCCAATCACCCGCCAGCTTCTGTCCTCCTGATCACCCGCCAGCTTCTGTCCCCCCAATCACCCGCCAGCTTCTGTCCCCCCAATCACCCGCCAGCTTCTGTCCCCCCAATCACCCACCAGCTTCTGTCCTCCTGATCACCCACCAGCTTCTGTCCTCCTGATCACCCGCCAGCTTCTGTCCTCCTGATCACCCGCCAGCTTCTGTCCCCCCAATCACCTTCCAGCTTCTGTCCCCCCAATCACCCGCCAGCTTCTGTCCCCCCAATCACCCACCAGCTTCTGTCCTCCTGATCACCCGCCAGCTTCTGTCCTCCTGATCACCCACCAGCTTCTGTCCTCCTGATCACCCGCCAGCTTCTGTCCCCCCAATCACCCACCAGCTTCTGTCCTCCTGATCACCCACCAACTTCTGTCCTCCTTATCACCCGCCAGCTTCTGTCCTCCAGATCAACCGCCAGCTTCTGTCCTCCTGATCACCCGCCAGCTTCTGTCCCCCCAATCACCCGCCAGCTTCTGTCCCCCCAATCACCCACCAGCTTCTGTCCTCCTGATCACCCACCAGCTTCTGTCCTCCTGATCACCCGCCAGCTTCTGTCCCCCCAATCACCCGCCAGCTTCTGTCCTCCTTATCACCCGCCAGCTTCTGTCCTCCAGATCAACCGCCAGCTTCTGTCCTCCTGATCACCCACCAGCTTCTGTCCTCCTGATCACCCGCCAGCTTCTGTCCTCCTGATCACCCGCCAGCTTCTGTCCTCCTGATCACCCGCCAGCTTCTGTCCTCCTGATCACCCGCCAGCTTCTGTCCCCCCAATCACCTTCCAGCTTCTGTCCCCCCAATCACCCGCCAGCTTCTGTCCCCCCAATCACCCACCAGCTTCTGTCCTCCTGATCACCCACCAACTTCTGTCCTCCTGATCACCCGCCAGCTTCTGTCCTCCTTATCACCCGCCAGCTTCTGTCCTCCAGATCAACCGCCAGCTTCTGTCCCCCAGATCACCCGCCAGCTTCTGTCCTCCAGATCACCCGCCAGCTTCTGTCCCCCAGATCACCAGCCAGCTTTTGTCTCCCTGACCAACAGCCAGCCATTGTAGCCCCTCAAGCACCGCCACGCCCCCATCACCCTGTGTGCTTCAAGGTGGTGAGGGGGATGCAGATGCAGACACTTAATTATTTTACCCTGGACGGATGCAAACACTGGATTATTTTGCCCAGGAAAGATGCAGACACATCATTATTTTGCCCAGGACAGACGCAGAAGGTGAATTATTTTGCCCAGGACATATTTAGATGCTGGATTATTTTACCCAGGACAGATGCAGACATTGGATTATTTTGCACAGGACAGATGCAGTCTCTGGATTATTTTACCCAGGACAGATGCAGACGCTGAATTATTTTACCCAGGACATATTTAGATGCTGGATTATTTTACCCAGGACAGATGCAGACATTGGATTATTTTGCACAGGACAGATGCAGACGCTGAATTATTTTACCCAGGACAGATGCAGACATTGGATTATTTTGCACAGGACAGATGCAGACATTGGATTATTTTACCCAGGACAGATGCAGACATTGGATTATTTTGCACAGGACAGATGCAGTCTCTGGATTATTTTACCCAGGACAGATGCAGTCTCTGGATTATTTTACCCAGGATCGATGCAGTCTCTGGATTATTTTACCCAGGACAGATGCAGATGCTGGATTATTTTACCCAGAACCGATGAGACGCTGGATTATTTTGCCCCAGTGCCACGTTTTTTCCTGGTGGCTTTTAAGAAATTATGGGACCTGTTATGGTACCAGTTACAGCAGCTCGTGTGAGGGTTGCAGTGGTATGCTGAGCATTCTTTGGTTAAGTTTGGTCAACCTGTGGTGCCCAATGTGCCCTTCATAATAAGAGTTGCTGGGACCTGTGTTTAACCAGACTGCCCACTGGCTAACAGGGAGGTTATTGGGAGGTATACTGAGCACTGTGGTTCTTAAAGTGGACCAGAAACCCTTCCCCCATGCCCTACGCATGGCCCTCTGCTCAACTAACTTGCATGATTCCCAGGCTCCTACTAGTCAGCGGCCCCACAGTACATTCATAGCCACTTGCCCGGCATTTCTGGGCTGAGCTGTGCTCAGTCTTTTATACTCCAGGGCTGGCCGAAAGAGTGTTTAAGTTTAAAGTGAAAATCAAGTTTTTCGAACACTACTAGTGACCTCACACTATGCTCCGTATGGAGTTTCAATGCCTAGTGTGTCAGCACAACATTGTAGACAGCACTGTAAAGGCCAGCACCTGCGAGCACAGAGCTCCCTCCCTCCATACGTCCCAACTAAAGCACCATGGAGATGTTTTTGCACTCCCAGCCACGCCCCTAAAGGGAAACACTACCTAAGAAATAATATTAATTTTAATATTAATAATAGAAGCAAGCCCTCCGGCTGTAGAGAGAGGGACATCCTTCCATTCCAGTCAGTGAGGGGCATCCCTTATTACAGCAATTAAGGAGCATCCCTCATTACATCCAGTGAGGGGCATTCCTCATTACAGCCATTGATGGGCATCCCTCATTACATCCAGTGAGGGGCATTCCGAATTACAGCCAGTGAGGGGCATCCCTCATTACAGCCAGTGAGGGGCATCCTGAATTACAGCCAGTGAAGGGCATCCTGAATTACATCCGATGAGGGGCATCTCTAATTACAGTCAGTGAGGGGCATCCTGAATTACATCCAGTGAGGGTCATCCTGAATTACAGCCAGTGAGGGGCATCCTGAATTACAGCCAGTGAGGGGCATCCTGAATTACATCCAGTGAGGGTCATCCTGAATTACAGCCAGTGAGGGGCATCCTGAATTACATCCAGTGAGGGTCATCCTGAATTACATCCAGTGAGGGTCATCCTGAATTACAGCCAGTGAGGGTCATCCTGAATTACAGCCAGTGAGGGGCATCCTGAATTACAGCCAGTGAGGGTCATCCTGAATTACAGCCAGTGAGGGGCATCATGAATTACAGCCAGTGAGGGGCATCATGAATTACATCCGATGAGGGTCATCCTGAATTACAGCCAGTGAGGGGCATCCTGAATTACAGCCAGTGAGAGTCATCCTGAATTATATCCAGTGAGGGGCATCCTGAATTACAGCCAGTGAGGGGCATCCTGAATTACAGCCAGTAAGGGGCATCCTGACTTACAGCTAGCGAGGGGCATCCTGAATTACAGCCAGTGAGGGGCATCCTGACTTACAGTCAGTGAGGGGCATCCTGAATTACATCCAGTGAGGGGCATCCTGAATTACAGCCAGTGAGGGGCATCCTGAATTACATCCAGTGAGGGGCATCCTGAATTACAGCCAGTGAGGGGCATCCTGAATTACAGCCAGTGAGGGGCATCCTGAATTACAGCCAGTGAGGGGCATCCTGACTTACAGTCAGTGAGGGGCATCCTGAATTACAGCCAGTGAGGGGCATCCTGAATTACAGCCAGAGAAGGGCATCCTGAATTACAGCCAGTGAGGGGCATCCTGAATTACAGCCAGTGAGGGGCATCCTGAATTACAGCCAGTGAGGGGCATCCTGACTTACAGCCAGTGAGGGGCATCCTGAATTACAGCCAGTGAGGGGCATCCTGAATTACAGCCAGTGAGGGGCATCCTGACTTACAGCCAGTGAGGGGCATCCTGACTTACAGCCAGTGAGGGGCATCCTGAATTACAGCCAGAGAGGGGCATCCTGAATTACAGCCAGTGAGGGGCATCATGAATTACAGCCAGTGAGGGTCATCCTGAATTACATCCAGTGAGGGGCATCCTGAATTACAGCCAGTGAGGGGCATCCTGAATTACAGCCAGTGAGGGGCATCCTGAATTACAGCCAGTGAGGGTCATCCTGAATTACAGCCAGTAAGGGTCATCCTGAATTACAGCCAGTGAGGGTCATCCTGAATTACATCCAGTGAGGGTCATCCTGAATTACATCCAGTGAAGGGCATCCTGAATTACAGCCAGTGAGGGTCATCCTGAATTACAGCCAGTGAGGGGCATCCTGAATTACAGCCAGTGAGGGGCATCCTGAATTAAAGCCAGTGAGGGTCATCCTGAATTACAGCCAGTGAGGGGCATCCTGAATTACAGCCAGTGAGGGTCATCCTGAATTACAGCCAGTGAGGGTCATCCTGAATTACAGCCAGTGAGGGGCATCCTGAATTACAGCCAGAGAGGGGCATCCTGAATTACAGCCAGTGAGGGGCATCCTGAATTACAGCCAGTGAGGGTCATCCTGAATTACATCCAGTGAGGGTCATCCTGAATTACAGCCAGAGAGGGGCATCCTGAATTACAGCCAGTGAGGGGCATCCTGAATTACAGCTAGCGAGGGGCATCCTGAATTACAGCCAGAGAGGGGCATCCTGAATTACAGCCAGTGAGGGTCATCCTGAATTACATCCAGTGAGGGGCATCCTGAATTACATCCAGTGAGGGGCATCCTGAATTACAGCCAGTGAGGGGCATCCTGAATTACAGCCAGAGAGGGGCATCCTGAATTACAGCCAGTGAGGGGCATCCTGAATTACATCCAGTGAGGGGCATCCTGAATTACAGCCAGTGAGGGGCATCCTGAATTACATCCAGTGAGGGGCATCCTGAATTACAGCCAGTGAGGGGCATCCTGAATTACAGCCAGTGAGGGGCATCCTGAATTACAGCCAGTGAGGGGCATCCTGAATTACAGCCAGTGAGGGTCATCCTGAATTACAGCCAATGAGAGTCATCCTGAATTACAGCCAGTGAGGGGCATCCTGAATTACAGCCAGTGAGGGGCATCCTGAATTACAGCCAGTGAGGGGCATCCTGAATTACAGCCAGTGAGGGGCATCCTGAATTACAGCCAGTGAGGGGCATCCTGAATTACAGCCAGTGAGGGTCATCCTGAATTACAGCCAGTGAGGGTCATCCTGAATTACAGCCAGTGAGGGTCATCCTGGATTACATCCAGTGAGGGTCATCCTGAATTACAGCCAGTGAGGGTCATCCTGGATTACATCCAGTGAGGGGCATCCTGAATTACAGCCAGTGAGGGGCATCCTGAATTACAGCCAGTGAGGGGCATCCTGAATTACAGCCAGTGAGGGTCATCCTGGATTACATCCAGTGAGGGGCATCCTGAATTACAGCCAGTGAGGGGCATCCTGAATTACAGCCAGTGAGGGTCATCCTGAATTACAGCCAGTGAGGGGCATCCTGAATTACAGCCAGTAAGGGGCATCCTGAATTACAACCAGTGAGGGGCATCCTGAATTACAGCCAGTGAGGGGCATCCTGAATTACAACCAGTGAGGGGCATCCTGAATTACAGCCAGTGAGGGGCATCCTGAATTACAGCCAGTGAGGGTCATCCTGAATTACAGCCAGTGAGGGTCATCCTGAATTACAGCCAGTGAGGGGCATCCTGAATTACAGCCAGTGAGGGGCATCCTGAATTACAACCAGTGAGGGGCATCCTGAATTACAGCCAGTGAGGGGCATCCTGAATTACAGCCAGTGAGAGTCATCCTGAATTACAGCCAGTGAGGGGCATCCTGAATTACAGCCAGTGAGGGGCATCCTGAATTACAGCCAGTGAGGGTCATCCTGAATTACAGCCAGTGAGGGGCATCCTGAATTACAGCCAGTGAGAGTCATCCTGAATTACATCCAGTGAAGGGCATCCTGAATTACAGCCAGTGAGGGTCATCCTGAATTACAGCCAGTGAGGGGCATCCTGAATTACAGCCAGTGAGGGGCATCCTGAATTACAGCCAGTGAGAGTCATCCTGAATTACAGCCAATGAGGGTCATCCTGAATTACAGCCAGTGAGGGTCATCCTGAATTACAGCCAATGAGGGTCATCCTGAATTACAGCCAATGAGGGTCATCCTGAATTACAGCCAATGAGGGTCATCCTGAATTACAGCCAGTGAGGGGCATCATGAATTACAGCCAGTGAGGGGCATCCTGAATTACAGCCAGTGAGGGGCATCCAGAATTACAGCCCGTGAGGGGCATCCTGAATTACAGCCAGTGAGGGTCATCCTGAATTACAGCCAGTGAGGGGCATCATGAATTACAGCCAGTGAGGGGCATCCTGAATTACAGCCAGTGAGGGGCATCCTGAATTACAGCCAGTGAGGGGCATCCTGAATTACAGCCAGTGAGGGGCATCCAGAATTACAGCCAGTGAGGGTCATCCTGAATTACAGCCAGTGAGGGGCATCATGAATTACAGCCAGTGAGGGGCATCCTGAATTACAGCCAGTGAGGGGCATCCTGAATTACAGCCAGTGAGGGTCATCCTGAATTACAGCCAGTGAGGGGCATCATGAATTACAGCCAGTGAGGGGCATCCTGAATTACAGCCAGTGAGGGGCATCCTGAATTACAGCCAGTGAGGGTCATCCTGAATTACAGCCAGTGAGGGGCATCATGAATTACAGCCAGTGAGGGGCATCCTGAATTACAGCCAGTGAGGGGCATCCTGAATTACAGCCAGTGAGGGGCATCCTGAATTACAGCCAGTGAGAGTCATCCTGAATTACAGCCAGTGAGGGTCATCCTGAATTACAGCCAGTGAGGGGCATCCTGAATTACAGCCAGTGAGAGTCATCCTGAATTACAGCCAGTGAGGGGCATCCTGAATTACAGCCAGTGAGGGGAATCCTGAATTACAGCCAGTGAGAGTCATCCTGAATTACAGCCAGTGAGGGGCATCTCTCATTACAGCCACTGAGGGGCATCCTGAATTACAGCCAGTGAGGGACATCATGAATTACAGCCAGTGAGGGTCATCCTGAATTACAGCCAGTGAGGGGCATCATGAATTACAGCCAGTGAGGGTCATCCAGAATTACAGCCAGTGAGGGGCATCATGAATTACAGCCAGTGAGGGTCATCCAGAATTACAGCCAGTGAGGGGCATCCAGAATTACAGCCAGTGAGGGGCATCCTGAATTACAGCCAGTGAGGGGCATCCTGAATTACAGCCAGTGAGGGGCATCCTGAATTACAGCCAGTGAGGGGCATCCTGACTTTCTGCCAGTGAGGGTCATCCTGAATTACAGCCAGTGAGGGGCATCATGAATTACAGCCAGTGAGGGGCATCATGAATTACAGCCAGTGAGGGGCATCCTGAATTACAGCCAGTGAGGGTAATATGATGGCGGCGTGGGACGCCGGGACAGATGCCAGAAAGCAGGATTGTCCCGCGGAAATCGGGACAGTTAGGGGGTATGTTATTTAACTTCTAAATCACGGTATCAACCACTTCCTTCCTCCCGTGCCTATCTGTTTAAACACCCATTTAAATGCGCAATTTCACATCATTACTGCAGTCCCCTTATCTCTTATCTCCCTTATCCCTTTATCTCACACTCCTAAAACTGGAAAGAAACAGGTTAAACAGGACTGAACTCACTGAACGATCAAAGCTATTTACAGTGTCGAGGAAATTGACCATGTCATTTGCAGAACACACAGACACACACACACACACACACGGACACGTTTTCTTTATCCTCTAGGCCATCTCGTCTGTGTTGAGATGTGTCAAGTTTATTTTTTATAGCCCAACGGAGGAAACATTTAAGGACATGGTTGGAGCCAATCACTGAGCGAGTCTTAAAACTACATATATTAGCATATGTACCTGAAATGCATGATATAAGCCTATACACTGGACCTGGGCATTGTGCGGCCCACGGGCTATATACGGCACTTTGATTGGCTCTGACGGGCCCGGGCTGAGCTGGCTGGCGGAGTCCCTCCACTTGTGATTTGGCGTCCCTCCGCTCGTGCTGCCTGCGAGGAGCCAGCCAGTCCCTCTTCACAGCAACCAATTAGGCAGCAGCCGATCGGCCTGAATGAGGAAGAGAGAACGCGCCAGACCTGACGAGCTGAACGGCCAATCGGCTGCTGCTTAAGTGATCATCTGTGTACAGTGCGGCAGGCGCCAACCCGCTGCAAAAAGGGATGGCCGGGCACCCGACCGTGAAGAAGAGCCCAACCAGGGGAGGAGAAGGATGTAGGCTCCGGCAACATCTTGCCCGATCGGGGGTGTCCTACTATGTGAAACCCCCAGATCGCCTGGTTCAACTCCTCACCACGGTCCTGCGGCGCATGCGCGGCCGCTCGTCCAATCAGCGCGCTCATAGTCGCTGAGCTATGCGCCTTAGATCAGTGGCTCAGAGCGCGCTGGCGGCCGCATCTCCTGCTTCCTTTTAACAGGGAGCGAGCCTGCGTCGGCCATTCACAAATGCACCGAGATTCAGGTAAGTGTAGCGGGCATCCTGGGGGGTTTCACACAGCAGGGCATCCCGATTTTGAATTCCCCGTGGGGAGGGAATGGATCTATAAGATTCCCGGGCCGATCCAGCAGAGTTTTGGTCCAATTTAAGGGGAAGAAGAGGAAGGAAAGTGGGGCTGCATTTGCTCTGCCCAGTGTGGTGGAAGAGTGAGCAGCTGACATCTGTGGGGCGATATTCCTCCCTTTTTGTTTTGTTTACCATTGTTTTGGGGAATTTTATTTAAAAAATTACATTTCTTTGTAAGGCAGCCTCACTTTCTAATTGTTTACCTATAACATATACTCGTACCAGCTTGTCACACAATGCTATTTACTGCTTTTTATAAAGAAATACAATTAATATTATGCAGAATTGAGTTCAGCCTTTTGGCCCGGCCATCCACAATATTTTTAGTTTCTCAGGTGGCCCCATGGAAAAAAATAATTGCCCACCCCTGCTATACACTTATAATTAGAGATGAGCGAACTTTTGAAAAATTCGATTCGGCCGATTCGCTGAATTTTCCGGGAAAAATAGTTTCGGTCCGAATTTATTCGCAATGAAATGTTATAACAAACGGCTATTTCTGGGCATCCGAGAACCTCTATAGGGTTGCAGAGCGTTTTGTATGGCTGTAAGCATGCGGTAGGATGCATGCTGGGTTAGTGAAATACTATTGTAAAGAAGTATGACATACAGATCAGAGGCGTTGCTATTAGATTCGCTGTCGCAGAGCGGCACAATTACAGAGCCTTGAGGTGGCATCAGCATGCTGAGCCCATATATTGCCTGAAAGACACACCCAGGAGATGACAGTAGCATTAGGAGCCCATATATTGCCTGAAAGACACACTCTGGACTTGGCTGCAGCATAGGGAGCCCATATATTGCCTGGAAAACACATTGGAGTTGGCAGCAGCATAGGGAGCCCATATATTGCCTGAAAGAGACACTGGAATTGGCAGCAGCATTAGGAGAATAAATATTGCCTGAAAAACACACCCTGGAGTTGGCAGCAGCATAGGGAGCCCATATATTGCCTGAAAGACACACCCAGGAGTTGGCAGCAGCAGAAGGAGCCAATATATTGCCTGAAAGACACACTCTGGGCTTGGCAGCAGCATGAGGAGACCATATATTGCCTGAAAGACACACTCTGGACTTGGCAGCAGTATTAGGAGCCCATATATTGCCTGAAAAACACATTGGAGTTGGCAGCAGCATAGGGAGCTCATATATTGCCTGAAAGACACACCCAGAAGTTGGCAGCAACAGAAGGAGCTCATATATTGCCTGAAAGACACACCAGGAGTTGGCAGCAGCATTAGGAGTCTATATATTGCCTGAAAACACACCCAGGAGTTGGCAGCAGCATAGGGAGCCCATATATTGCCTGAAAAACACATTGGAGTTGGCAGCAGCATTAGAAGCTCATATATTGCCTGAAAGACACACTCTGTACTTGGCAGCAGTATCAGGAGCCCATATATTGCCTGAAAAACACATTGGAGTTGGCAGCAGCTGTAAGAAACTTACCTGGGGGCCGGTCCCGCGGCGCCTCCACGCGGTCTCGGCTGGCTCGGGTCCTCCGGCGGCCGGCCGTCTCCTGGTCTTCGCCTCCGCTGGGGCTTTGGCCTCTGCCTCCCCCTCGGCGTCAGCGGTAGCTGGGGTCCCCGGCCTCTCCGGCGACTCCTCCGCCTCTTCGTCCTCTCCCTCCCTCTCGGGCGACATCCTATCACGCACTCGCGTGTGCGCACAAGCACGTCCTTGCTATGCCCTCCCAGTGCATTCGCTGGGGGCAGGTTTGAATGGACCAATCTGGGTCCAGGAGTTCCTTGGTTCTGATGAACCCAGGGACTGGACAGCCTGACTGGTCAGGGCGGTCCAGTCCCTGGAGTTGCTCCTATCAGGAGCAAGATCAAAGTCGCACCAATCACTACATTCCTCCCTTCCTATTGGCCAGTTCCCCTTTAAATAGGTCCCTGCCCTGGCCACCAGTGCCCGTTATAAGCCATTACTAGCTTGGGTGTGCTGTTGGAATTTCATCTTAGTGTTTTGATCCGGCTCCGTCTTTGACCGCTCCTATCCGCTGCCCGCACTGACCTTCTGCCTGTCTGACCTTGCTTCTGCTACCCCCTTGGATACCGCGCTTCTGCGACCACCCGGCTTTGACCCCTTGCTTGTCTCGACTATTCTCTGCCTTACCCCTTGGCCTTGACGTTTTTGGACTCTGTTCGCTTGAACTCCTGATTTGGGATACCCCGCAGTTCACCTGTCTTCATAAGCCAGCAATCTTTGCGCCAGTAAGTCCTGGGGGCAACCGAGTCTGTAGAGGCATTGCTCGTGTCTCCAGCGAGCGGGGGCTTGTCTATAGGCACAAGAGGCGGTGGAGATTGGGGATTGTTGGTCATGAAAGAAGGGTGTCCGGCGGTCCCTGACAGCAGCATGGGAATTGCCTGAAAGACACACCCAGGAGTTGGCAGCAGCAGAAGGAGTATTCGAAGGTTTCTGACTGGGGTATAGTAGACCCTCTCCCCGGTCAGATAATTGTGGAAAAGGGCTCACCACTTACTGACCACGCCTTAGTTATGACTACCCAATAACATGGTATAAAAATAACATTACTTTATTTGTATCACAATCATTAATACATAAATCAGGTCTGTGCTCCGAAGCGCAGGCCATGTACTATATTAAAAACATTTAAAGTCGATTACAGATTTTTTTGAATGTCAGCCATAAACAGCAGAGTTGAAATTGTCCTTGCAGAACAGACTAGTTTCGCTGTAGTGTGCTTCATCAGTGTTTGCTTGGACTCTATCAATTTTTACTTAATCCACAAAAATCTAATATATACAAAAGAAACATTTTCAATCAGTCAAAAAATTGTTGTATAACACCATGATATGCAATAACACACAATTATACAAAAAATTGTACAAAAAATATGTTTACCTAGGAGTGCGGGGTGGTTGCTCCAAAAATGATGGGCAATTTGAGGCAGTATATAGAAGGAATAGGTGTTTCCAGCACATATAAGGGAATGTTTTCTTTATATGGAATAATAGAATAAATGCTATGAAAAATTGAAATAAATATACATTATATGTGATACTTTGTTGCAGCCAAAACCAGATTTCCGTCACCAAAAGAACACCCTAATGGATGAAATTGCCTCTAGGGCTAGATGCATAAAAAAGCCTGGGTGAAAGACCATGTGGGATCATATGATTCCCCTAATGGTTTGAATTAAGAAAATGGATGCAATAAAAAAGTAATAGAAAAGTAATGGGATCGTCACCCATAAAAATATCAATAGTGTGAACATGCAAATGAGAAAGCAAAGATCAGGGGAGAAGAGAATGAGTCACGTAAAGATGTACCTATATGATGCTTTCGTCTGGCTTGTGCATCGCGGGTGCCGAAAGGTACTGAACGCTCACCGCCTGGATGTTCACGTGGCGGGGCCTGAAACCGGCGTGACTGACCTCCTCTGCGTCGCAGCAGAAGGAGCTCATATATTGCCTGAAAAACACACCCAGGAGTTGGCAGCAGCATTAGGAGCCCATATATTGCCTGAAAGATACACTCTGGACTTGGCAGCAGCATAGGGAGCCCATATATTACCTGAAAAACACATTGGAGTTGGCAGCAGCATAGGGAGCTCATATATTGCCTGAAAGACACACCCAGGAGTTGGTAGCAGCAGAAGGAGCTCATATATTGCCAGAAAGACACACCCAGGAGTTGGCAGCAGCAGAAGGAGCTACCATGCATCAGCTACTCGCATGCATCAGCTATTGGTGGGTGGAAATCCTGGCTGATCCATGCCTCATTTAACTTCACAAAGGTGAGTCGCTGCACAATTTTCGTGGACAGACGAGTTCTCCTTGGTGTTACTATGGCCCCCGCAGCACTAAAGACCCGCTCAGATGGCACACTACTGGCCGGGCAGGACAGCTTTCCCAGGGCAAACTCTACCAGTTGCGGCCACAAGTCAAGTTTGGCTTCCCAGAAGTCCAGCAGATCCTCAAGGTGCGTTGGCATGGTCATTTCAAGATATGACATGACCTGCTGGTTGAGGTCCTGCTCCAGGTCTTCCTGCTGCTCATGAGTAGCCTCACTATGCAGGTGCAGAAAGCTACTCATTAGCGACTGAAGACTGAGGTTGATGCTGATGGAGCTGCTGCTGCTGCCAACCCCCCCAGCATCCATGGCAGTGGAAGGTGAGCGCAGAGGTCCCCCCGAGTCAGACCTGCGAGAGTATGGACCATGGCGCAGATAGGCATCGGCCAACTGCCTACGTAGAATGTCTTTGTAGTACGTCAGTTTGTCCTCCCTATCAGCGGGTGTAAAAAAATGCCCCCATCTTGTGCCGGTAGCGAAGGTCCAATAAGGTGGAGAGCCAGAAGTCATCCCACAGAAAAAATGGGGACAATTCTGCGGTCATTACGCAAGCATGTGAGCATGCATCGTGCCATTTGTGCAAGTGACTCGGAGGGACTACCTGTCTCCATCTCCACTGCATACTGCCACGGTGTGTCCGGGTCCTCTGTCTCGCCTTCCTCACAACCCTCTAGCTCCTGCTCCTCCTCTCCTGTCAGATGACTAGATAAACCGCCCATTTCGCCAAAACTAATCTGTGCTTCACTGTGCTGCTAATTCTCCTCCTCCTCCTCCGCTCCCACGGGGTTTATGTGGCCGTGAAATGTATGCGCCATGTCTCCAGTACCCTGATCAGCCATGGTTTCCAACATGTGTTGTATTACATGAAGCAGCGGAATCACGTCGTTCATGCCGTAATCCTAAATAATGCAACCACCAGGGGTGCCCCAAACCCCAAAGCGGGATATATCCAGAGACTGACAATGGCACTCTATTGAATGTAATTCATAGTAAGTTTATTACATAAGCAAAATGACATACAAGGACACATTAAAAAAGATTTCTTTAAAAAACATATAACACACATATAAACTGCCATCAAATGAGAGGAAAAGGGGGGGGGGGGGGGATTTTATCCTATAATATCCCAGTGGGGTATCCTAATCTCTGTGCAATAACTAATAATACTATATAGATAAATATATAAAGTGTCAGAGTGCTTCCAAAGTGAATCAGTGTGACAGACGCTCTGTCTTTTGGATGTCATCACTATTCAGTTGCCCACTGGGCCATTCACTGGCCTTTTCTTAATTAGGTCATTGTAGTTTGGATTGTATTATAAACTGCCTTTGTGTTAATTGATTACGTCACAGGCAATGGCATTGTTCTGATTGAGTGTATTACAGACGCCTATTGTTTTGCTGATTGCGTCACCGGCAGAGTTGGTCTGTGTATTTGTCATGAGGTCCACGGGGGAGGTCCCATTGCATGGAGACTTGTGTATATAAGGCCTAGAGTGGCACTAATAAAAACACTTCACCTTCACCCTCAATACTGAGTTCTGTCTCTTATTGGGGGAAACGCTATATTACAGTTCACTAGCCCTTGTAAGGGCTGTTCCTGTTTCCTCACGGACGACTCTGGAATTCCAGCAGCACCTCTTACGATTGGGAAAAGGACGTCTCGGGCGGTGAAGCCCTCCGGCGATAAGGGTTATCGCTACAATTGGTGGCAAGCGGTCGGATGGTCCTTTGTACCCAGAGAGAGTGCTACCCTGATGGAGAGTCAGCATGACAAGTTGAAAAGGCTGACCCTGAAGGATCTACTCGAGAGCCGGGGAAGGTCAGCAAGCAACCGCCCACGTCAGGAACTGATAGCCGAGCTGATCGAAATGGATCGTGCAGCAGTGAGGACCGAAACCAATATAGAGATCGATGAAGACGCTGCTCTCGTTCAAGCGGTTCGGAACAGATTGTCGGTCTATGGCCGAATCCATCACAGGAACTGATCGACCAAGTCTTCGCCGCAGCGGAGGCAGAGGCCAGTAAGCGAAGGGAAGATCGACGACTCGCAACCCAGCAGCCTCCCAGCGCCCCTGTGTCTCTCAGCCTCAGTTACACTGGGGGGAAAAAGATTCCATTTGCAGCATTTAAGTCCATCCAGGAAAGTGACAATGAGATTGATGGATTTTTGGCCGATTTTGAACGGCAGTGCGCTTTACACCGGGTACCCACGGAGGAATGGGTCACCATATTATCAGGGAAACTATCGGGGAAAGCTTCCGATGCTTTCCGGGCCATCCCTGATGCGGACATACCACACTACCATCTGGTAAAGGAGGCTTTGTTAGCCCGGTACGCTGTCACCCCGGAAGCCTACAGTTGTTTTTACTAGAACATTTTCTCAATGCCTTGCAATCAGATCTAAGAGAGTATGTGTGTACAAGACCAGCACCCTGTGAGTACAACTGTGTGTGTGTACAAGACCAGCACCCTGTGAGTACATGTGTGTGTACAAGACCAGCACCCTGTGAGTACATGTGTGTGTGTACAAGACCAGCACCCTGTGAGTACATGTGTGTGTGTACAAGACCAGCACCCTGTGAGTACATGTGTGTGTGTACAAGACCAGCACCCTGTGAGTACAACTGTTTGTGTGTACAAGACCAGCACCCTGTGAGTACATGTGTGTGTACAAGACCAGCACCCTGTGAGTACAACTGTATGTGTGTACAAGACCAGCACACTGTGAGTACAACTGCATGTGTGTGTGTGTGGGTATAATCTTCACCCTCAATACTGAGTTCTGTCTCTTATTGGGGGGAAAAGACAAGACCAGCACCCTGTGAGTACAACTGTTTGTGTGTACAAGACCAGCACCCTGTGAGTACATGTGTGTGTACAAGACCAGCACCCTGTGAGTACAACTGTATGTGTGTACAAGACCAGCACACTGTGAGTACAACTGCATGTGTGTGTGTGTGGGTATAATCTTCACCCTCAATACTGAGTTCTGTCTCTTATTGGGGGGAAAAGACAAGACCAGCACCCTGTGAGTACAACTGTATGTGTGTGTGTGTGTGTGTATACAGGCCCTGTAGACAAACCAGTAATGCAGATGGATTATCCTGGCAAACAGAACTCTGCCCATAACAAGAGTCCGGACAGCCCCACGTTAACCCGAACAGGGTCAATCCGGGTCTGCCGGGTGTTCCACAAAAAGGGGGCATTGTGACAGAGGCTCTGTCTTTTGGATGTCATCACTATTCAGTTGCCCACTGGGCCATTCACTGGCCTTTTCTTAATTAGGTCATTGTAGTTTGGATTGTATTATAAACTGCCTTTGTGTTAATTGATTACGTCACAGGCAATGGCATTGTTCTGATTGAGTGTATTACAGACGCCTATTGTTTTGCTGATTGCGTCACCGGCAGAGTTGGTCTGTGTATTTGTCATGAGGTCCACGGGGGAGGTCCCATTGCATGGAGACTTGTGTATATAAGGCCTAGAGTGGCACTAATAAAAACACTTCACCTTCACCCTCAATACTGAGTTCTGTCTCTTATTGGGGGAAACGCTATATTACAGTTCACTAGCCCTTGTAAGGGCTGTTCCTGTTTCCTCACGGACGACTCTGGAATTCCAGCAGCACCTCTTACGATTGGGAAAAGGACGTCTCGGGCGGTGAAGCCCTCCGGCGATAAGGGTTATCGCTACAATCAGCATCAAATATAAATAAACATTAGCAATGAGGTAGGTGCAAGTCATAAACAAAATACAAAAACATAAAAGCTTACTTGTCAATTAAAGTGCAGTGCAACCACGCCCACTCCAGGGGCATCCCGGCCTTCCTGCTTTCCCTAGACATACAGAAGGCATTCGATTCCCTGTCTTGGGACGATCTTTTGTGTGTACTTCAGAAGGGGGGGTTTGGCCGACGGTTCTTGGAGTGGGTCGGCGCTCTCTATGCATCCCCAGCAGCCAGAGTGCGGTACCTGGGTTTTACCTCAGGAACTTTTAGTACCTCAAGGGGAACCCGGCAGGGATGCCCCTTATCCCCGCTCCTCTTTATCCTGGCCATGGAGCCATTGGGAATAGCAATACGAAACCCCTCTAATGTTAAGGGATTAGAGGTAGTGGGTGTACATCATAAAATGTTCTTCGCTGACGACGCATTGATCGCCATCTCCCAACCGGTCACATGACTCCCAAACCTGTACAAAATTCTAAATCAGTTTGCCCAGGTCTCGGGTTTGAAGATAAATAACGAGAAATCGAGGGCGCTGAACTTGTCCCTGCCGGTGGAAGTGGTGGACCAGTTTCCCCTTTCGATGGTCATCGGAACCACTCCCATACTTGGGGGTGCGCATCTCCGCCAAGTACACTGACTTGTATGAGGTTAACTATCCCTCTCTATTCAAATCCCTAACCCGCTTATTAGAAACCTGGAAATCATATCCAATTTCCTGGATAGGCCGCATTAACGCGGTCAAGATGTTAATACTACCGAAATTGCTATATTTTTTCAGAGTGTTGCCCACGAGAATTCTGCTATACATGCTCCGGGTGATGCAGAGGAGGATCCTGATGTTCATATGGTCCAGGGGGCGCCCAAGGGTTTCCAAACGCACTATGCTAGCACAAAGAGCTCAGGGAGTCTTAGGGGGGCCAGATATCTTCTAATACTACAAGGCTTCGCAGATCGCTCAACTGGTCCCCACTCTGCCCTTAATCCCCAGTGTGGGTATTTTTGGAACTCCCTAATTGCACACCAGTACCCATTGATAGCCTTCTCTGGATGGACCCGAGACTCAGACCCAAGACACTGAGCCCCTTAATGAAGCATTCCCTCACTGTGTGGGACTCGGTTAGGTACTCTGCTGCCTTGATGTCCCCCCACACCCCCCTGGCACATTTGTGGGATAACCCAAGCTTTCCTCCATGTGAACAAAACAGAATGGCCTTTAGATGGTGGCAAAACAGGGGCATAAACAAAATAGCAGACTTGCTCACAAGGGAGGGACTTGGGTCCTTCCAAGATTTGCAAGGAAAATATGATATCCCCCATAAGGAATACTTCCGCTACATTCAATTAAGGCACTGGATTCTACCCCTGACAAAACTGAGCCCTTCCTTTTGGATTAGGACCTCCTTCGAGGAAATGTGCGCCAACAACCCTTTTCAAGGGGGATCAATATCCTCAATCTACCTGGCACTAAATGAAATTAAACCAGATTCCCATGGCTATGTGGGGAGCTGGGAAAAGGACCTAGGTCTCTGTCCGGGGGAGAGGGGGTGGGCTGTGATATGGTCACATGTCTCTAAATGTTCGGTGAACGTCCTGACAGTTGAAACAGCCTACAAGGTAATGCTCCGCTGGTACCTGGTGCCGGGTCGCCTGAGCAGGATGCTTCCGGGGCAATCTAGCTCATGCTTTAGAGGCTGTTGTACGGAGGGGGACTTCTTACACACATGGTAGACCTGTCCCATGTTGGCCCGCTTCTGGAGCCAGGTGTACAGGATGGCCAACGAGGTCTTTCAAACCAGTATGAGAAGAGACCCATGGGTTGTTCTCCTGCACTGCAAGCCCCGGGAGCTGACTAACAAGCAACACAGACTCTTTGTATATCTGCTGCTAGCGGCTAAGCAGACTATAGCTAAAGCCTGGAAAAAACAATTTACCCCAATCTCAGAGGTGTCGGCCAGGATGAATGGGTTTCTTACTAACGAGAGGTTGTCCAGCATCCTGGCCGACTCTCATGATAAATTCATTTCCCTATGGGAGCCCTGGCTAAGGTTTACGTGGTCTGGTGAACCTCTGCGGGTATTATAAGGATTGATACCCAATAACCAGATGAGCGGCTGTTGGAACGCGGGAGCAAACTAACCTAACCTACCCTCCCTTCCCTCTCTCCCCTCCATCCCTGACACCCCCCTTCCCCCCACCTTGACCCCCCTAGTCCAGTTCCTCTCTTCTCCCCCTTTTTTTCCTCTTATAACACCAAGGATTTAAAAGTTTTCAATGATATTTCTATGCCTACAAATTTGGAAATGTTCAATAGCATAAACCACGCCTCATCCCATCTGGCACTGGTCCGGGGGATGGCGGATGTGCCGGTGGCAGTGCGTGCTGTGGGTGCTGATGGCCCCCGGGGCCCGCACTGTCCCTGGTACGGGTCGGGGCAGATTGCTGATTAAAACTTGTTGCATTTTACTTGCTCCATCCTTATCTAAAGTACTTTGTAGTATGTACAGGTAAGGTGCATTTCTATGTATGGCAGATTGCAATCTTTTACCTCCCCTGAGTGGGATGGTTATATTGACTGTATGCCTTCCAAGTGTGTACTGTTGAAAACTCAATAAAAAATATTGAAACATAAAGTGCAGTGCAGACCCACTGGTACCCCCAAGGCAAATTTCTACAATGCGTTTCGTGACGTAACGTCACTTCTTCAGGCAGAGTACGCAGCGAATAGGTGCTGGCTGCCCCTGTTTTATACTCACCCTTCCCCGTTCCCACGTGCTGTAATCCTGGCGACTGACAAATAAAGTGGCTTCCTCAAAGGGCCTGAGCAAACGGCAGGTGTCACGTATGAGCTGCCACTGGTTCACATTAAAGTTACACAGGGGAGTCCCCCTATCTGCTTGGATCATCAAGAAATCATTGATGGCTTTTCTCTGTTCGTATAGTCGATCTAACATATGTAGAGTGGGAACATCGCAAATCAGACTATGTTGGGGGATACCGTTCTGACGCTGTAGCTCAAGAAGGGTGTGCTTGACGGTGTAGGAGTGGCTGATGTGCATACAAAGTTTCCTTCCCATTGTTAGGATGTCTTGAAGATGGGGGGAAGACTTCAGAAAACGCTTGACAACTAGGTTGAACACGTGTGCCATACATGGCGCATGGCTCAGGCTTCCTTGTCGCAGCGCAGACAAGATGTTACTCCCATTGTCAGTCACCATGGTTCCCATTTCCAATTTCCGTGGAGTAAGCCATGTTTTGATTTCTTGATGAATGAATTTCAGGAGCTCCTCCCTGTGTGACTCCGTTTGCCAAGGTAAACCATGCGTGACACCGCCGTGCCCTGCACACATGGAAGGCTGAAGGGGCATTGAGAATTGACCGTACAGTGGAGGCTGAGGGGACGGCAGAGGATGAGGAGTCGCACACTGTGGCAAAACGGTCTGGGAGCATGGAGGCTGAAGCGGTGTGACCTATCCAAGTTGCTGTGCAGGAACCACATTCACCCAGTGGACCCTAAAGGACATGTATTGTCCCTGACCGTAGTTATAGCTTTAGACATGGGCGCTGCGGTGCACTTTGGTGCACACCGACAGGCTCAAGGACTGGCCCACCTTCTGCTCAACAACTTTGTGCAGGGCTGGTACTGCCTTCTTTGCAAAGAAATGACGGCCACCACCGTAAAAGGGTGCGACTGCAGCACCAGCAACTTGGACAGGCGCACATTTAGCTTCTGAGCCATAGGATGAGTGGGCGCATAATGTTGTCTCTTGGACATTGCTTCGCTGATGGATTGCTGGTGGGATGAATTACTTTTTGTAGGAGGAGCAGGAGCATCTGGAGCGGCAGAGGATGGGTATGACGCATAGCTCCCTTCGGCTGAGGTGCTGGAGCCTTGGCTGGGTGAAATTGGAAGCGGCGTGGCACTGGCTGATGCAGCAGGCTGGAGACCCCCATTAGAGCATTAGCAACACATCCTCTTTCTCTGTCAGCAAACACCGGAAATCCTCTCTCAGTCACCACATACTGGCCTTCCCTCTTCTAGGGGTCCCCTTAATGCCCCCGTCTGCCACCATGTATTCCAGCCTTGCCACAGGTCAGACACCAAGCTAACCTTTTGCTAACAGGCTGGAGTAAATATATCTGGCTGCAAAACATCTCTATGGTCATGATCCCTAGAGAATGCCCATTATGAATATGCTAAGCACACAGTGTGCTTACATCACGTTGCTGTTGCCACACCTACTGTTACTCTTTATTTGTGCAATGAATCGCCTATGCTGCAATACTTTTACTTTTAACTTAGGATCTTCAGGGTCTTTTTTGAGGTTTAAGAGCCAGAGACAATAGGACAACAATCGGGCGCTCACCTTCAGTATAACTTTAAGTGTTTTTAAATACGTTGTATATAAGGATATTTGTGTTTAATGAAGTACTCTTATTTTTAGGTAATTAGTATTATTGTGTAATAATTGGGGTTTCTTACACCGAATGATGAATAGCACAATAGGTACAATGACTTAGGCCCCGCATCATCAGCTGACAACGCCACCAAAACCCGTGGACACTTGCCAGCCCCACCAACAGAGAGCAGTGCAGCAGGTGCCAACAGAGTAGAGGGCCTGTGCATGGCGCCGAGTCCCGTGCCCATGTCCCAGCGGGAAGGAGGAGCCATGGCTGGGTAAGTATTTTTAGCTGGTACACACTGAAGAGGCGATGGAGGCAGGGTGATTCTTAGAAACCACATTGAAGTCTATTAGGTCTGTACAGGGGCTGTACTTACCACGTGCCTGCACTGCCCCTATGCTATGCACGCCTGCACTGCCCCTATGCTATGGGCACCTGCACTGCCCCTATGCTATGCACGCCTGCACTGCCCCTATGCTATGCACGCCTGCACTGCCCCTATGCTATGCACGCCTGCACTGCCCCTATTGTATGCACCCCTGCACTGCCCCTATGCTATGCACGCCTGCACTGCCCCTATGCTATGCAGGCCTGCACTGCCCCTATGCTATGGGCACCTGCACTGCCCTTATGCTATGCACGCCTGCACTGCCACTATGGTATGCACGCCTGCACTGCCCCTATGGTATGCACGCCTGCACTGCCCGTATGCTATGCACGCCTGCACTGCCCCTATGGGATGCACACCTGCACTGTCCCTATGCTATGTACGCCTGCACTGCCCCTATGCTATGAACGCCTGCACTGCCCCTATGGTATGCACACCTGCACTGCCCCTATGGTATGCACACCTGCACTGCCCCTATGGTATGCACGCCTGCACTGCCCTAATGGTATGCACGCCTGCACTGCCCCTATGGTATGCATGCCTGCACTGCCCCTATGGTATGCACGCCTGCACTGCCCCTATGCTATGCATGCCTGCACTGCCCCTATGGCATGCACGCCTGCACTGCCTCTATGGTATGCACCCCTGCACTGCCCCTATGCTATGCACGCCCCTGTACAGACCTAATAGGCTTCAATATGGGTTGTAGTAGAGTGTGCTTCTTAGAATCTGGGGAGAGGTGGGGGCGTGGCCATAGGGAACATTCCAGCCAATAGAGAGATGATATAGTTCGAGACATTTCGGAAATTCTTCATCTCTGTACTAATTCCGATACCACAAGATTTATAGAGACACATTATAGCCAAAGGCTGACCGGTCAGACCTGCCCCAATACCCCCAACCCCCCCCCCCCCCCCATCCCCTCCCTCATACCTCATAAAAAACTACATGGGGTAAATCTATTTCTATCCACCTGCTCTGCACCTGCCTGGGGTATATACACCTCCCTCACCCTGCTCTGCACCTGCCTGGGGTATATACACCTCCCTCACCCTGCTCTGCACCTGCCTGGGGTATATACACCTCCCTCACCCTGCTCTACACCTGCCTGGGGTATATACACCTTCCTCACCATGCTCTGCACCTGCCTGGTGTATATACACCTCCCTCACCCTGCTCTGCACCTGCCTGGGGTATATACACCTCCCTCACCCTGCTCTGCACCTGCCTGGGGTATATACACCTCCCTCACCCTGCTCTACACCTGCCTGGGGTATATACACCTTCCTCACCATGCTCTGCACCTGCCTGGTGTATATACACCTCCCTCACCCTGCTCTGCACCTGCCTGGGGTATATACACCTCCCTCACCCTGCTCTGCACCTGCCTGGGGTATATACACCTCCCTCACCCTGCTCTGCACCTGCCTGGGGTATATACACCTCCCTCACCCTGCTCTGCACCTGCCTGGGGTATATACACCTCCCTCACCCTGCTCTGCACCTGCCTGGGGTATATACACCTCCCTCACCCTGCTCTACACCTGCCTGGGGTATATACACCTTCCTCACCCTGCTCTGCACCTGCCTGGGGTATATACACCTCCCTCACCCTGCTCTACACCTGCCTGGGGTATATACACCTTCCTCACCCTGCTCTGCACCTGCCTGGGGTATATACACCTCCCTCACCCTGCTCTGCACCTGCCTGGGGTATATACACCTCCCCCAACCTGCTCTGCACCTGCCTGGGGTATATACACCTCCCTCACCCTGCTCTGCCCCTGCCTGGGGTATATACACCTCCCTCACCCTGCTCTGCACCTGCCTGGTGTATATACACCTCCCTCACCCTGCTCTGCACCTGCCTGGGGTATATACACCTCCCTCGCCCTGCTCTGCAACTGCCTGAGGTATATACACCTCCCTTACCCTGCTCTGCACCTGCCTGGGGTATATACACCTCCCTTACCCTGCTCTGCAACTGCCTGGGGTATATACACCTCCCTTACCCTGCTCTGCAACTGCCTGGGGTATATACACCTCCCTCACCCTGCTCTACACCTGCCTGGGGTATATACACCTCCCTTACCCTGCTTTGCACCTGCCTGGGGTATATACACCTCCCTTACCCTGCTCTGCAACTGCCTGGGGTATATACACCTCCCTCACCCTGCTCTGCACCTGCCTGGGGTATATACACCTCCCTTACCCTGCTCTGCACCTGCCGGGGGTATATACACCTCCCTCACCCTGCTCTGCCCCTGCCTGGGGTATATACACCTCCCTCACCCTGCTCTGCACCTGCCTGGGGTATATACACCTCCCTCACCCTGCTCTGCACCTGCCTGGGGTATATACACCTCCCTCACCCTGCTCTGCCCCTGCCTGGGGTATATACACCTCCCTCACCCTGCTCTGCCCCTGCCTGGGGTATATACACCTCCCTCACCCTGCTCTGCACCTGCCTGGGGTATATACACCTCCCTCACCCTGCTCTACACCTGCCTGGGGTATATACACCTTCCTCACCCTGCTCTACACCTGCCTGGGGTATATACACCTTCCTCACCCTGCTCTGCACCTGTCTGGGGTATATACACCTTCCTCACCCTGCTCTGCACCTGCCTGGGGTATATACACCTTCCTCACCCTGCTCTACACCTGCCTGGGGTATATACACCTCCTTCACCCTGCTCTGCACCTGCCTGGGGTATATACACCTCCCTCACCCTGCTCTGCACCTGCCTGGGGTATATACACCTCCCTCACCCTGCTCTGCACCTGCCTGGGGTATATACACCTCCCTCACCCTGCTCTACACCTGCCTGGGGTATATACACCTTCCTCACCCTGCTCTGCACCTGCCTGGGGTATATACACCTCCCTTACCCTGTTCTGCACCTGCCTGGGGTATATACACCTCCCTCACCCTGCTCTGCACCTGCCTGGGGTATATACACCTCCCTCACCCTGCTCTGCACCTGCCGGGGGTATATACACCTCCCTCACCCTTCTCTGCACCTGCCTGGGGTATATACACCTCCCTCACCCTGCTCTGCACCTGCCGGGGGTATATACACCTCCCTCACCCTGCTCTGCACCTGCCTGGGGTATATACACCTCCCTCACCCTGCTCTGCACCTGCCTGGGGTATATACACCTCCCTCACCCTGCTCTGCACCTTCCTGGGGTATATACACCTCCCTTACCCTGCTCTGCACCTGCCGGGGGTATATACACCTCCCTCACCCTGCTCTGCACCTGCCTGGGGTATATACACCTCCCTTACCCTGCTCTGCACCTGCCTGGGGTATATACACCTCCCTCACCCTGCTCTGCACCTGCCTGGGGTATACATGCCTCCCAACTGTCCCGATTTTCCCGGGATTGTCCCGATTTTTTAGAAGGATCCCGCGGTCCCGGAACATTACTAAATGTCCCGGGACCCCCTGCGCTGTGACAGCCCAGGGCCGCAATGACGCCGGCGGGAAGATAACTTCCTGGCGCGTGGGGTGAGAGAGTGGGGCGGGCGCACGGGGGTGGGTGGGCAGGCGCACAGGGGTTGGGGGGGCTACGTACCGCATGCAGGGGTGAAGGCAGCCGACATTGCTGGAGCTGGAGAGCGTGACGGGGGCGTGGCCGGGGCGTGACGGGGGTGTGGCCGGGGCGTGACGGGGGTGTGGCCGGGGCGTGACGGGGGTGTGGCCGGGGGGGCATGGCTTGTCCCGCTTTCAAGCTTTCAGAAGTTGGGAGGTATGGGTATATACACCTCCCTCACCCTGCTCTGCAACTGCCTGGGGTATATACACCTCCCTCACCCTGCTCTGCATCTGCCTGGGGTATATACACCTCCCTCACCCTGCTCTGCACCTGCCTGGCGTATATACACCTCCCTCACCCTGCTTTGCACCTGCCTGGGGTATATACACCTCCCTTACCCTGCTCTGCAACTGCCTGGGGTATATACACCTCCCTCACCCTGCTCTACACCTGCCTGGGGTATATACACCTCCCTTACCCTGCTCTGCACCTGCCTGGGGTATATACACCCCCCTCACCCTGCTCTGCACCTGCCTGGGGTATATACACCTCCCTTACCCTGCTCTGCAACTGCCTGGGGTATATACACCTCCCTCACCCTGCTCTGCACCTGCCTGGGGTATATACACCTCCCTTACCCTGCTCTGCACCTGCCGGGGGTATATACACCTCCCTCACCCTGCTCTGCACCTGCCTGGGGTATATACACCTCCCTCACCCTGCTCTGCACCTGCCGGGGGTATATACACCTCCCTCACCCTGCTCTGCACCTGCCTGGGGTATATACACCTCCCTCACCCTGCTCTGCACCTTCCTGGGGTATATACACCTCCCTTACCCTGCTCTGCACCTGCCTGGGGTATATACACCTCCCTTACCCTGCCCTGCACCTGCCTGGGGTATATACACCTCCCTCACCCTGCTCTGCACCTGCCTGGGGTATATACACCTCCCTCACCCTGCTCTGCACCTGCCTGGGGTATATACACCTCCCTCAACCTGCTCTGCACCTGCCTGGGGTATATACACCTCCCTCACCCTGCTCTGCACCTGCCGGGGGTATATACACCTCCCTCACCCTGCTCTGCTCTGCCTGGGGTATATACACCTCCCTCAACCTGCTCTGCACCTGCCGGGGGTATATACACCTCCCTCACCCTGCTCTGCACCTGCCTGGGGTATATACACCTCCCTCACACTGCTCTGCACCTGCCTGGGGTATATACACCTCTCTTACCCTGCTCTACACCTGCCTGGGGTATATACACCTCCCTCACCCTGCTCTGCATCTGCCTGGGGTATATACACCTCCCTCACCCTGCTCTACACCTGCCTGGGGTATATACACCTCCCTCACCCTGCTCTGCACCTGCCTGGGGTATATACACCTCCCTTACCCTGCCCTGCACCTGCCTGGGGTATATACACCTCCCTTACCCTGCCCTGCACCTGCCTGGGGTATATACACCTCCCTCACCCTGCTCTACACCTGCCTGGGGTATATACACCTCCCTCACCCTGCTCTGCACCTGCCTGGGGTATATACACCTCCCTCACCCTGCTCTGCACCTGCCTGGGGTATATACACCTCCCTCACCCTGCTCTGCACCTGCCTGGGGTATATACACCTCCCTTACCCTGCTCTGCACCTGCCGGGGGTATATACACCTCCCTCACCCTGCTCTGCACCTGCCTGGGGTATATACACCTCCCTCACCCTGCTCTGCACCTGCCTGGGGTATATACACCTCCATCACCCTGCTCTGCACCTGCCTGGGGTATATACACCTCCCTCACCCTGCTCTGCACCTGCCTGGGGTATATACACCTCCCTCACCCTGCACGCCATTTTTTTTTTGTTTGTTTGTGTGGCCTTATATCCATGAATACAAATTATATTTATATATATTTAATGTATTTATATTATTGTATATTTACTTTATTATTCATATTATTTATATCCTCTATCATTTATATATATTTGTATTTTACGAAACATGGGTGTTTGTCCGCTGTGGGGGGTGGGGGGGTGAATGCCTCCCCCCAATCGAGCGCTGTAAAGGCTTGACAACTCGCTCATTTGGGGAAATGCAGCCCCGTGATTGGCTGGTGGCTGTCACATGGCTGGCGGCCAGCAATGAGGAAGCCCGAGCACGGGAGATGTAACAGCCGCTGTCCAATCGTGGAGCTGCATTTCCCAGAGGAAGCGAGTTGTCAGGTAGAGTTTAAGGGCTTTACAGCGCTCAATCGAGGGGCGGGCGGCAATCGGGGTGCCCCCCACCCCCAGCAGCGGACCAGCACCCATGTCTTGTGTGTAATATACTTGGGGAAGATAAACTGATCACGTAACCAGGTTGAGCAGCACCAGCAGGTCCTTTGGCCCTTTTAATCTCCCATGTCGAGGCCAGGAGGAATGAAGTGGCATGGGTGCCTAGGTAAGTATGCTGCAGGCGTACGTACTGCAGAGGTGGTTTAGGTAGCTTGCACTTCCTCTTCCACAGGCCCTGGGGGCAAGTGCCTGCACTGCCTCTATGGTATGTAAGCCCCTGGCCACCACCATTAGAGGCAAGGTGGTTCAGCAGGTCCAGCAGGTTCTTCCCCTACCCCAACACCCTTGATTGAACTTCATGGACATATGTCTTATTTCAGCCGTATTAACTATATAACTATGTAACTATATAACTATATATCTATATAACTACATAACTATATAACTACATAACCATATAACTGTATAACTACATAACTATGTAACTATGTAACTATATAACTATATAATTATGTAACTATATAACTATATAACTGTATAACTATATAACTATGTAACTATATAACTATGTAACTATGTAACTATGTAACTATATAACTATGTAACTATATAACTATGTAACTATGTAACTATATAACTATATAACTATGTAACTATATAACTATATAACTATGTAACTATGTAACTATATAACTATGTAACTATATAACTATGTAACTATATAACTATATAACTATATAATTATGTAACTATATAACTATATAACTGTATAACTATATAACTATGTAACTATATAACTATGTAACTATGTAACTATGTAACTATATAACTATGTAACTATATAACTATGTAACTATGTAACTATATAACTATATAACTATGTAACTATATAACTATATAACTATGTAACTATGTAACTATATAACTATGTAACTATATAACTATGTAACTATGTAACTATATAACTATGTAACTATGTAACTATATAACTATATAACTATGTAACTATGTAACTATATAACTATGTAACTATGTAACTATGTAACTATATAACTATATAACTATGTAACTATATAACTATATAACTATGTAACTATGTAACTATATAACTATGTAACTATATAACTATGTAACTATGTAACTATATAACTATATAACTATGTAACTATATAACTATATAACTATGTAACTATATAACTATGTAACTATGTAACTATGTAACTATATAGCTATGTAACTATGTAACTATATAACTATGTAACTATATAACTATGTAACTATGTAACTATATAACTATGTAACTATATAACTATGTAACTATGTAACTATATAACTATATAACTATGTAACTATATAACTATGTAACTATGTAACTATGTAACTATATAACTATATAACTATGTAACTATATAACTATATAACTATGTAACTATATAACTATGTAACTATGTAACTATATAACTATATATCTATATAACTACATAACTATATAACTACATAACCTTATAACTGTATAACTATATAACTATGTAACTATGTAACTATATAACTATGTAACTATATAACTATGTAACTATGTAACTATATAACTATGTAACTATATAACTATGTAACTATGTAACTATATAACTATGTAACTATATAACTATGTAACTATGTAACTATATAACTATGTAACTATATAACTATGTAACTATGTAACTATATAACTATATAACTATGTAACTTTGTAACTATATAACTATGTAACTATGTAACTATATAACTATGTAACTATGTAACTATATAACTATGTAACTATGTAACTATATAACTATGTAACTATATAACTATGTAACTATGTAACTATATAACTATGTAACTATGTAACTATATAACTATGTAACTATGTAACTGTGTAACTGTGTAACTGTGTAACTGTGGAACTATATAACTATATAACTATGTAACTATATAACTATGTAACTATATAACTATGTAACTATATAACTATGTAACTATATAACTATATAACTATATACATTTGTAACTATAACTATGTAACTATACCTGGCAAAAATAAACTGATTACATACCCACCATTAGGGTGAGCAGCACCAGCAGGTCCTGTTCCACAGACCGGGTGGCAAATGCCTGCACTGCCTCTATGGTATGTATGCCCCTGGCCACCACCATTAGAGGCAAGGTGGTTGAGCAGGTCCAGCAGGTTATTTGGCCATTTCAATCTCCCATGTAGGCACGTGCTCTGCAGCCGATAAAGCTGAGGTGAGGAGGAATAAGACGGCATGGGTGACTAGGTAAGTATGCTGGTGTGGGCGTACACCGGGACCCCTGTTCCAAGGCCTGGGGGCAAGTGCCTGCACTGCCTCTATGGTATGTATGCCCCTGGCCACCACCATTAAAGGTGAGGTGGTTAAGCAGGTCCAGCAGGTTCTTTGCCACCACCATTAGAGGTGAAGCTGAGCAGGAGCAGCAGGTGCCTCCGGCCTTTCCCTTATAGTGTGACTAAGAGGCCGATTCATTAATAGCGCCAGGTAGCGACAGATGAGCGACTGTAGCGGTATTTTCACAGCGCCCGCTAGTAGTCGCTGTGCTTGGCCGTTGTTCGGTTGTTGACAGCGACTCAGTCGGTGTGCAGTAATGTTGAATATTGGGTGAGGAGTCGCTATTTGACAGGTTCCGCGCTGTATGGGAGCGCATGATAGCGAATGGCCATAGTGACTGGCTCCCACCATATTCATTAACAAATCACGCTCAAAAAATTCTCGCGCAGTGAAATGCTTGTTTAAACCCCAGAGCGCTGGCGGCGATGGGTTAAAAGTAGTTTTTTAACCCCCAAACAACCATATTTTTGGAAACCAAAAAAAACAAGTTTTTTTTTTTACCTTAAAAAAAATATCTAACATGGCAGAAGTGGTCACAGAATTTTTCACATTTAAAAAAAAAAAAAAAAACAATAATAACAATTAATTATGAATATTTAAAGATTGTTCCATTGAAATGCATTGGAGAGCGCCAGGTAGCGAGAGGTCATACCTGTCGCTGTTCAAGGTCGGACGCTGGCGCTGTGGGCTGAGGCTGGAATAATGATGAATGAGTCGCTATATGGCGCTATCTCAGTCGCTAAGCAGGATCGGCTTGATAAATGTGTGATTGTGGTGGGGAGCCGGCGTTCTCGTGGCGGGGCCCGTCATTACCGGTCGCTCACCAGTCGCTACCTGACGCTATTCCTTGTTAAATAAGGGCCTAAGAGTCTCATTCTTTAGACGAGGGACCAAGGTGCCGGAGCTGCTGGTCTCTTCTTTACTGGACTCATTTAGTGATGGGAAAACATATATACCCCCATCCCCCCCCCCCCCCAGGATCATTCATTCATCTAAATCTCATCACCAAATATGCCCCAGAGGATGTCTGCCCAGCACTGCTGCCCTACTGCTAAAGACAGACAGGGAGGTGTATATACCCCAGGCAGGTGAAGAGCAGGGTAGGGATGGGTATATACCCCAGGCAGGTACAGAGCAGGTTGAGAGAGGTGTATATACCCCAGGCAGGTGCAGAGCAGGGTGAGGGAGGTGTATATACCCCAGGCAGGTACAGAGCAGGTTGAGAGAGGTGTATATACCCCAGGCAGATGCAGAGCAGGGTGAGGGAGGTGTATATGCCCCAGGCAGGTGCAGAGCAGGGTGAGGGAGGTGTATATACCCCAGGCAGGTGCAGAGCAGGGTGAGGGAGGTGTATATACCCCAGGCAGGGGCAGAGCAGGGTGAGGGAGGTGTATATACCCCAGGCAGGTGAAGAGCAGGGTAGGGATGGGTATATACCCCAGGCAGGTGCTGAGCAGGGTGAGGGAGGGGTATATACCCCAGGCAGGTGCAGAGCAGGTTGAGAGAGGTGTATATACCCAAGGAAGGTGTAGAGCAGGGTGAGGGAGGTGTATATACCCCAGGCAGGGGCAGAGCAGTGTGAGGGAGGTGTATATACCCCAGGCAGGTGTAGAGCAGGGTGAGGGAGGGGTATATACCCCAGGCAGGTGGAGAGCAGGGTGAGGGAGGTGTATATACCCGAGGAAGGTGTAGAGCAGGGTGAGGGAGGTGTATATACCCCAGGCAGGGGCAGAGCAGTGTGAGGGAGGTGTATATACCCCAGGCAGGTGTAGAGCAGGGTGAGGGAGGGGTATATACCCCAGGCAGGTGGAGAGCAGGGTGAGGGAGGTGTATATACCCGAGGAAGGTGTAGAGCAGGGTGAGGGAGGTGTATATACCCCAGGCAGGTGCAGAGCAGGGTGAGGGAGGTGTATATGCCCCAGGCAGGTGCGGAGCAAGTTGAGGGAGGAGTATATACCCCAGACAGGCGCAGAGCAGGTTGAGGGAGGTATATACACCCCAAGCAGATACAGAGCAGGGCGAGGGAGATATATATACCATAGGGAGGTGCAGATCAGGGTGAGGGAGGTGCATATACCCTAGGCAGGGGCAGAGCCGTGTGAGGCAAGCCCCCCCCCACACACACACAGGCAAGGCCTTTCAGACACACAGACTACCCCCCTTGCACACACAGAGGCTTGCCCCCTGCACACACACAGACAAGACCCCTGCATTCACAAGAAATGCCCCCTGGCACATGAACAGGCAAGCCCCCCACAGACACAGGCAAGCACCCCCACACCCCCATCGCACACACAGACCAGCCCCCCCACACACAGGCAAGCCCCCCTGCACACACACAGGCAAGTTCCCCTGCACACACACAGGCTATGCCTCCGACACACACAGCAAGCCCCCCGCGCACACACAGCAAGCTCCCTGGCACACACACAGGCAAGACCCCGCACATACACAGACAAGCCTCCCGCCCACACACAGTCAAGGCACTTTGCACACACAGACTATCCCCCCTGCACACAGAGGCAAGCCCCCATGCAAGGCAAGCCCCCCACACACAGGCAAGCCCTCCTACACACACATGCAGGCAAGCCCCCCGTACACACATAGTAATCCCCCTGGCACACACACAGACAAGCCCCCACACACAGGCAAGCTCCCTCCACAAACACACAGACAAGCCCCCCGCACACACACAGGCATGCCCCCCGCACACACACAGGCAAGCCCCCCGCACACACACAGGCAAGCCCCCCGCACACACACAGGCAAGCCCCCCGCACATAAACAGGCAAGCCCCTTTGCACACACAGACAAGCCCCCTGCACACACAGGCAACCCCGCGTACACACACATGCAAGCCCCCCGCACACACACACACAAGCCCCCCGCGCACACACACAGACAAGCCCCCCGCACACACACAGGCAAGACCCCTGCAAACACACTGGCAAGTCCCCCCCGCACATACACAGGCAAGCCCCTTCACACACACAGACAAGCCCCCCTGCACATAAACAGGCAAGCCCCTTCGCACACACAGACAAGCCCCCCTGCACACACAGGCAACCCCCCCCCCACACACACAGGCAAGCCCCCCGCACATAAACAGGCAAGCCCCTTCGCACACACAGACAAGCCTCCCTGCACACACAGGCAACCCCCCGCACACACACAGGCAAGCCCCCCGCACACACACATGCAAGCCCCCCGCACACACACAGACAAGCCCCCCGCACACACACAGACAAGCCCCCGCACACACACAGGCTAGACCCCTGCAAACACACTGGCAAGCCCCCCGCACATACACAGGCAAGCCCCTTCACACACACAGACAAGCCCCCCTGCACATAAACAGGCAAGCCCCTTCGCACACACAGACAAGCCCCCCTGCACACACAGGCAACCCCCTGCACACACACAGGCAAGCCCCCCGCACACACACATGCAAGCCCCCCGCACACACACAGACAAGCCCCCCGCACACACACAGACAAGCCCCCCGCACACACACAGACAAGCCCCCCGCACACACACAGGCATGCCCCCCGCACACACACAGGCAAGAACCCTGCAAACACACTGGCAAGCCCCCCGCACATACACAGGCAAGCCCCTTCACACACACAGACAAGCCCCCCTGCACACACAGAAGCAAGCCTCACAAACACAGCGAAGCTCCCACACACACACAAGCAAGCCCCCCACACACACAGGCAACCCCCCACACACAGGGAAGCTCCCCTACACACACAGGCAAGCCCCCACACACACACTGGCAAGCCCTCCTAGCATACATGCAGACAAGCCCCCCCCCGCACACACAGACAAGCCCCCCTACACACAGGCAAACCCACCTGCACACACACAGGCAAGCTCCCCACACACACAGGCATGGCCCCCTGACACACACAGAGAAGCCCCCCGCACCTACACAGGCAAGCACTCCACCACACAGGCAAGCCCGCCACACACACATAGGCAAACAGCCCTGCACACACACAGGCAAGCCCCCCTAAACACACATGCATGTCCCCTCAGACACACACACAGGCAAGCCCCTCACACACACAGAGACAAGCCCCCCACACACAGACAGGCAAGCCCCCACACACAAACAGGCAAGCCCCCTACTCACACACAGGCAAGCCCCCACAGGCAAACCCCCTCCACATGCAAGACCCCCATCTCTCCGAGACACTGCTTGCTAGTCTCACTTTTCACATCAGCAACGCATGGCTCTATCTCTCTCTAGCCCCAACGCCGCCTCCAGCTGACCACATCTGGCCCAACACTGCCCCCTTCATCCTCCGTATATACCCCAGGCAGGTGCAGAGCAGGGTTAGGGAGATGTATATACCCCAGGCAGGTGAAGAGCGGCAGGATGGCTGCCCGCATGTATGGCACTGCCCCCCTAATTCTCATGTGTAAGCAGCACTATTAGGTGTGTGGCAAGATAGCTGCCCCCATTTATGCCACACCTCCCCATAATTTGCATTGTTTAAGCAGGACTATCAGGTGTGTGGCAAGATGGCCTCCCCCATGTATGGCACAGCACCCCCCTAATTCTCATGTGTAAGCAGGACTATAAGGTGTATGGCAAGATGGCTGCCCCCATGTATGGCACAGCAACCCCCTAATTTTAATGTATAAGCAGAACTATCAGGTGTGTGGCAAGATGGCCGCCCCATGTATGGCACAGCAACCCCCTAATTTTAATGTATAAGCAGAACTATCAGATGTGTGGCAAGATGGCTGCCCCCATGTATGGCACAGCAACCCCCTAATTTTAATGTATAAGCAGAACTATCAGGTGTGTGGCAAGATGGCCGCCCCATGTATGGCACAGGACCCCCCTAAGTGTTGCCCAACCCTCTCCCCGAGAGCTACCAACAGGCCATTGATCTCCAAACAGATGCACAGGTGAAGTAATTAGTGCTCAGGCAGCTATGTGGAGATCCATAAATCATGACCTATTGGCGACTTTCTAGGAGAGGGTTGGGGAACACTGCTCTAGATAAACATGAAATCTAATAGAGAGGAGACTGAGCTTACCATCCTACTATACTGCATTCTCTAATACATACCTATACACACATATATATATATATATATATTATAGTCATGATCTGGGGCCAACGGTAATGACTCTGAAGACAGTTCTTAGTCAAATAATAAGCGATTTATTGAAAACAAAGTCCAACAGGCAAAATCTCTTAAGTATAATGCAAGATACAATGCAGTACAGCAAGCGGTTACCTCACCAACTCTAGCAATATCCAGTTTATGATAATTACAGCATATTGCAAGTCCTTGATATCAGAGGTCCTCTTTCGGGGCATACAAATCCAGGCTGTTAATCCACAGGTTCAAAGAACAGATAACACATAAAGTCCTTTGGATGCAATTCAGCACTGTCAGTATTGGGAGCAGCAAGGCCCGGGCTCCTCATCCCAGTCTCTCCATCTCCACACTGGAAGCTTCAGCGGCTCCTTTTATTAGGCTTCCTTTGCAATTAGCCTCATCACCGGTTTAAGAACTGGGAGTTGGGGAAAAACCCGTAGAGGACTGGGAATGTGGACTGGGGTCCTGTAAACCCGGCATGGATCGTGCCTGATTGAGAAAACCGAGGGAGAAATAGACACCATCCAGCACTTTCCCATACACTTTACCACAATATATATACATATATACATAAATATATTGTGGTAAAGTGTATGGGAAAGTGCTAAATGGTGTATATTTTCCCCTTGCTTTGCTCAATCAGGCACGATCCATGCCGGGTTTACAGGACCCCAGTCCACATTCCCAGTCCTCTACGGGTTTTTCCCCTAATCCCCGCTCTCACACAGGTGATGAGGCTAATTGCGGGGAAGCCTAATAAAAGGAGCCAATGAGGCTTTCAGTTTTCTGGTGAACAGCCTGGGAAGAGGAGCCCAGGCCTTGCTACTCATGAAGACTTACAGGTTAGTACAAAAAGAAGAATAGCCGCACCAACTTGTCAATAGGGCGTGCTAACCTGGCCATATATATAGAGATTCCACCAGGAAGAGACCCCACAGTCTCTCCAGATCAGACCAGAACAAGACAGCACCACCCAATGATAATCAAAAATATATCCTATTTATTATTGCACAAAAGCCACAAACTTACAAACATTTAAAACATAATTAAAAATAAGACAATATGACCACCGGGGAGCACTGTGAGCCAGCTATTCCCTTATACCTAATTTGTTCATATACTATTCATCATTAACATACAAATTCCCATAATCTAATACAGTGCATTAATCATATAAATCAGCAGGGTGGGGGAGGGCTGGGAGGACCATGTGGGATTGTTTGTTAACATTGATTGGAGCGGTGGGACCTGGGAGGTGCTCTGCATGCACATTTATTGCAGGTGGGGTAGGTGTCTGCACTCACTCGCCCTTGAAGTAGTGCAGGAGACACTACGAACGCGCTCGGCGTTGTTACCTGTGGGGGGTCCACGTCTGGTTGGTCTGTATGCACTTTTGTTCATTTCTTTCTCTTTCACTTCCATCACCACGGCGTGTTTTCCTGCTCAATGGTATGTTATTCTGCTTTATTTTTGTACACTCATGTGGACCTGAATTGATTAATAGGTGGGTTTAGCACATTTTTTGTTGTATTTTTGCACTTTTGCATCTGAGAGCATACTAGTTATAGTATATAGGATTTGATACACACTTTTAATGGAGAGTAATTTACTTTTTGCACTGAGACAGACCTCCAGCGCCCCCTTGTGGTTTTAAATGTTTATGTCATGTAGTTGTTGTTGTATAGTCTTAATGTTCATTGTGATTGTAAATATATGTAATTTGTCAATAAATTTGAATATTTTTTAGACCCTTAAAGTGGTGCAACTGTTTCATCCTTGGCCCTTTTTAGAGGGTACTGTGGGTGTCCCTCTTTTCTTGCAGTGTAATCATATAAATCAGTACAAATATAATACATATAAAGTGCTGAAAGTGCTAATAGTGTAAAGCCAATTAGGCTCTAAGTGAGGACCGCCGGGAGCAGCAAAAAGAAGAAATAGTTCAAAACATACACATGTGTATTCAAGTGAGTATATTACCCATCAAATAGCCTGCATCACAGCCTGTCCCTCCGCCTAAGCCAACGCGTTTTGTAACGGTTAGGGCACCAGTTACTTCCTCTGGGCAAAAAGGTCCTAAAAATGATCCCAGCCCGCTCCCCTATATACTGACCTGCACCGCTCCCACGCCAATGACATCCGCTCATGGCCGCGCCGCCGCGCGCACCCCAGCTGGAAGTGCGCCGGTGGCCTCAGCCAATGACAGACAGCTAGGGCCAGCCGACGCACCCCGGCCAGAAGCGGCCCCAGCTCCCGCATCAGCGTCAAAAGACACCAGCGAGATTTAGGTCGAGCGGAGGTGGCACTGGCCGCGGGGCGTACCACAACACTACCCGGCGGCACCCATCAGCGGCGTGGAGCGAGGCAGGTAAGTACACAGCCCGCCCGAGCCGTGGAACCCATCATCCACATAACTACATACAACATTTATCTGCAACATAAATATATTAATACACAATTCTTCTAATCCAAAAAGAGTATACATTTGGAGATTATATCGAAAGGTGAAACATCATTATACACACAATGGAAAACAGAACTAGACTTACTATTCCGCTATTTTCGCCCACATCTAATACTAGGCAAAAAGGGATGTGGAAAACGGTAAGGGTATATGGGCTGCAGAATACTGGACCCCATAACCCTCAGGTACAACTAGTATTAATAATCCACCCTTGTGTCAATTGAGGTTTTTCTCCCATTAAACAACCCTATCTGGGGGATATACACCGGGGGTACTGGGGAATGTCCTTATCTAAGGTCTATCCATAAACCACAAAAAGTTATCACAATTCCCATTACGGGTATAACTCTCATTAATGACCAAAGGGGGGTACGTGAAATGGGGCCATTCCTGTCCCAAGAGAGTGGGAGAAGGCAGAGATCACCACAGGGAGGAGGCTTAACAGAGAAGGGGATCTACATATGTGTCTATCCTCCCAATGGCCCCATTTCACGTACCCCCCTTTGGTCATTAATGAGAGTTATACCCGTAATGGGAATTGTGATAACTTTTTGTGGTTTATGGATAGACCTTAGATAAGGACATTCCCCAGTACCCCGGTGTATATCCCCCAGATAGGGTTGTTTAATGGGAGAACAACCTCAATTGACACAAGGGTGGATTATTAATACTAGTTGTACCTGAGGGTTATGGGGTCCAGTATTCTGCAGCCCATATACCCTTCCCGTTTTCCACATCCCTTTTAGCCTAGTATTAGATGTGGGCGAAAATAGCGGAATAGTAAGTCTAGTTCTGTTATCCATTGTGTGTATAATGATGTTTCACCTTTAGATATAATCTCCAAATGTATACTCTTTTTGGATTAGAAGAATTGTGTATTAATATATTTATGTTGCAGATAAATGTTGTATGTAGTTATGTGGATGATGGGTTCCAGGGCTCGGGCGGGCCGTGTACTTACCTGCCTCGCTCCACGCGGCTGTCATTGGCTGGGGCCGCCGGCGCACTTCCAGCTGGGGTGCGCGCGGCGGCGCGGCCATGAGTGGATGTCATTGGCGTGGGAGCGGGGCAGGTCAGTATATAGGGGAGAGGGCTGGGATCATTTTTAGGACCTTTTTGCCCAGAGGAAGTAACGGGTGCCCTAACCGTTACGAAACGCGTTGGCTGGGGCGGAGGGACAGGCTGTGATGCAGGCTATTTGATGGGTAATATACTCACTTGAATACACATGTGTATGTTTTGAACTATTTCTTCTTTTTGCTGCTCCCGGCGGTCCTCACTTAGAGCCTAATTGGCTTTACACTATTAGCACTTTCAGCACTTTATATGTATTATATTTGTACTGATTTATATGATTAATGCACTGTATTAGACTGCAACCTTCTCTGATGTTAAAGTTTCCCCCCTGTACATACAGATTGCTCACATTAATCCGGACCTTCACCCTGAATAAGAGTCTATCTTATATGTTTCCCCCCTGTACATACAGATTGCCCACATTAATCCGGACCTTCACCCTGAATAAGAGTCTATCTTATATGTTTCCCCCCTGTACATACAGATTGCCCACATTAATCCGGACCTTCACCCTGAATAAGAGTCTATCTTATATGTTTCCCCCCTGTACATACAGATTGCTCACATTAAAAATCATCCTACCTGCATCTACTGCATGTTATGAGCCTTTAAACATCCAAGATGGCGGCTCATGGAACATCAGGCAGCCTGCAAACAGGAAGTGTCTTCTCACTGTGCTGCTCTTCATTCTGGGATTGCTGACATTTTCCTCACCCCAGCCCTGCTCTGTCTGAGAAAAGCACAGCTATAACCCAGCCCACTGTACTTTATCCCACTCACCTCTCCTCAGTAAGTGTGATGCTTCTGAGTCAAGATGGCGGCACCCGTATCCTAAATTCCTGAACAGAGTTGCAGCCCAGTGGGGGAAAGAATAATAAGTAAGTGACTTAAAACTTTAAATATATTAACTTTAGATGCTGGGGAATCATTTTTTAAGGGTTTGGGCTTTTCAATAAATCATGGTGAAGGTCTGGTTTAAGAGATTTTGGCTGTTGAATATTTATTTTCAATACATTACTTTTGATTTGAAGAAGAACTGTCGTCCGAGTCACTGCCGTCCACCCCAGATCCTGACAAATTGGTGGAGGATGCGGGCATAGACTGTTGCTAGGGGCAATGGAGTGACAAAAACTCTGCTGTGACATTTAACAGTGGATGGCTTGGGTGAAAGCCGCAAAGATGTCTCACTAGTCGCCAATGGAGGAGGTGATAAAGCAGCTGGTACAGGCTAATCTCCAGCATGAGCGGGCCCTGGCACAGAAGCGGCAGGCCATGGCACAACGGCACAAAGCCCAGCAGCAGGCCATGGCAAACCAGCAGGAGACAAACCGCTTGTTAATGGAGCAGACTGCTGCACTCAGAGAGACTGTTATGGCTAAACTCTCACAACCAGAGAGAAGCCCGGTGGACACTGGTGGTGCGAGGAGAGCCGTTCAGCGGGTCTTGCAAAAGATGACACCTGAGGATGATATCAAGGCCTACCTCACTGTATTCCAGCACCTGGCTGAGAGAGAGCAGCTCCCAGTTGCCGAGTGGGCAGACGTGATTGCACCCTTCCTGACCGGTGAGACGCAAGAAGCCTGACCTCAGGGAGCAGGATGTACGGGACTATGCCAAACTTAAACCGGACCTTCACCATGATTTATTGAAAAGCCCAAACCTTTAAAAACTATTCCCCAGCATCTATATTTTAAGTTTTTTGTCACTTATTATTCATTCCCCCACTGGGCTGCAACTCTGTTCAGGACTTTAGGATATAGGTGCCGCCATCTTGACTCAGAAGCATCAAACTTACTGAGGGATAAAGTGCAGGGGGGCGGGTTATAGCTGTGCTTTGCACAGACAGAGCAGAGCTGGGGTCGGGGAAAGGTCAGCAATCCCAGAATGCAGAGCATCACAGTCAGAAGGCACTTCCTGTTTGCAGGCTGCCTGATGTTCCATGAGCCGCCATCTTGGATGTTTAAAGGCTCATAACATGCAGTAGATGCAGGTAGGATGATTTTTAATGTGAGCAATCCGTATGTACAGGATGGGGGAAACATATAAGATAGACTCTTATTCAAAGTGAAGGACCACTTTAAAACTGAGATCCTTGCTCGCCTGGGAGTTACGCCAGGAGAGTGCACAACTGGAGCTTTGACATTGATCATCCTGCCCGGTCGCAGATGTATGACCGGATACATCTAGTACAAAAGTGGCTGGATCCAGAGTGTTCTACACAAGCGCCGATGGTCAAGAAAGTCGTGGTGGACCACTACTTTAGGACCCTGCCACCAAAGCTACAGCAGTGGGCTGGACAAGGAGACCCTCAGGCTGGTGAGCAGCTAGTCCACTTGGTGGAAAGATTCCTAGCGACTGAGGACTACCTTCAGGATGCCCCGACAGCACCCTCCAAGACCATCAAACCTGTGACTACTGTGGGTAAGCGAGTTCCAGCTGGAGGTGTGTGGAAGGGTGTAAGAGGGGGCAGGGCTCTAGACTTTGAGCGACGGCAAAAGACTGACCCTGACCCCCAAAGGCTACCTAATCCTAGGGAGGACACCCGGGTAAGGAGGTTCCATGCTCCCCAGTGTTGGAAGTGCCATGAGTGGGGACACATAGCCGCTGATTGTCCCCTTTCCCTTGAGCACATGGAATGTGATGCTAGCCGCTGAAGGTCTCTGTTCACAGAACCCGTTTGTACCTCCATTCCGCGGTCAGAGACTGAGCCACATATTTTGTTGTTGAAAGTAAATGGCTACCCAGTGAAGGCTCTTTTGGACTCAGGTAGCCTGGTAACCTTGGTGCGGACCAGCCTTGTGGTTGGGGATTACATACCAAAGAAAAGCCATGTAGCCATGGGTAAGTTTGAGACCCCCGCTGGAACACTGAACTATGAAGCCATCGTGGTAAAACGCCTTATGTACGAAGTAATAGTTGATCGTGATTTTCCCTTGTTCTGGGAGATGTGGGAAAGGGGTAACACTTCTGCCGCCGGCGAAGAATCTGCGGCAGAACCTGTTACCCTCCCTGTTGTTGAGTCAGGTGAAAATGTGGGTACCTCTGAATTATGCAGTGATGACCAATTTCCACTACAGGTGTTAGCAGGCGAGGATGACGAGAGTTCCCTGCCGGATCAGCGGGTCTTAGACCTAGAAGTGGCTCAGGGGAATTTTGTTACTGAACAATTAAGAGACCGCACTCTGGGGACCACAAGGGCATATGTCACGGTAGTGAATGGTGTACCTCAGGAACCAGAAGCTAACCAGAAGTTTCCCCACTTTGCCATGAATATATTGTCTGAAAGACACACCCTGGAGTTGGCAGCAGCATGAGGAGACTATATAGTGGCTCAATGGCTCACCCTGGATTTGGTCGCAACATGAGGAGACCATATATTGCGTTATAGACACGCCCTGAAGTTGGCAGAAGCATGAAGAGACCACTTAGTGCCCAAAAGACACACCCTGGAGTTTGCAGTAACATGAGGAGATCATATAGTGCCTGAAAGACACACCCTGGAGTTGGCAGCAGCATGAGGAGACCAGATATTGCCTGAAAGACACACTTTTGATTGGAAGCAGCATAAGGAGCCCATATATTGCGTAAAAGACACACCCTGGAGTTGGCAGCAGTATGAGGAGACCATGTTGTGTCTGAAAGACACACCCTGGAGTTGGCAGCATCCTGTGGGGACCATTTATTACCTAAAAGACACACTCTGGAAGGCAGCAGCATGAGGAGATCATATATTGCCTGAAAGACACACCCTGGCATTGGCAGAAGCATGAGGAGACCATTTAGAGGCTCAATGACACACCCTGGATTTGGCAGCAGCATGAGAAGACTACACAGTGCCCAATCGATAAACCTTGTAGTTGGCAGAAGCATGAGGAGACCACATGTTGCCTGAAAGACACACCCTGCAGTTGGCAGCAGCATGAGGAGAACATATAAACATTTTGGGCACATATATGTTATGCTAAGAATCTTATTACATTTTATGATTTACGTAATGCATTTCCTTAATTATTACTTGTGGTCTGATGCAGAAGAATGTCTGTAACTGGAGAGCAGCGACGCAAATCTGCACTATCCATAATTGTGAAGTGTTGGTGTGGCACCATGATCAATCTACTCTGATGCATTGGGCAGTGGTGGGTGGAAATCTTGGCTGATCCATGCCTGATTCATCTTCCCAAAGGTCAGTCTCCCCATTGTTACACACTTGTGCCCTTATTCATCAAGCGATAGCGCCAGGTATTGTCTGACGAGCGCCAGGTAGCGGCAGCTAATGGCGACTACCGACTCAAGTACGCCCGGCGGCGGTCACAATGACGCATTTATCAAGCAAAATGAGGCTAGCGCCGGCGAGAGCGACGGCTAGCGCGGCATTCATCATGAAGCCGCCTGGACCGAACAGCGCCGCTGCAAATTCCCTCACAGCGCCAGGTATGAGCTGTCGCTCCCTGGCGATGTCCAATGCATTTCAATGGAGCAATCTATAATTATTCATAATTAATTGGTATTAATTTTTTTTTTTTTTTTTTTAATGTCAAAAAATCGGAGACCACTTCTGCAATGTTAGGATTTATTTTTAAGTAAAAAAAAAATAAAAAAAAATATGTGCAGAATTGATCTAACAGGTCTGAGATTAATGTATTCATATTACAAAATGATTCTAAAAACATGTATAATGTTACATTCAAAAAATATGGTTGTTTAGGGGTTAAAAACTAGTTAATACACATCGCCGCCAGCGCTCTGGGGTTTAAACAAGGAATGGACAGCGACAGCACATTCGGAGCGTGATTTGTTGATGAATATGAAGCTAGCCGTTCGCTCTGGCCATTCGTTGTCAGGCGCTCACATACAACGCTGGACCTGTGAAACAGCGACCCCCCAGCCCGTATTCAACATTACCGCACACCGACTGAGTCGCTGTCATCAAGCTAATGCCGGCCAAGCACAGCGAATACTGGCTGGCGCTGAAAAAATCACTCTACAGTCGCTCATCTGTCGCTACCTGGCGCTATTAATGAATCGGCCTCTTGCTGCTGTTGTCCAAAAAAGCAACAAAAGCCTATTGGAGCGCATTTAAATGCCCTTGTCTGTGCATACCATATACGTACATCTGAGAATTGTACCATTTTGTTTCTGTTAAAGTCTTCAGGGCCTAGTCATTGTTAAAGGCCAGACACATTTTTCGTGCACAGATTAGTTCTCCTTGGGGTTACTATGGCCCCTACCGCACTAAACACACACTCTGATGGCACACTACAGGCCAGGCAGGGCAGCTTTCCCACACTGAGGCTGCTGCTGATGGAACTGGTACTGCTCCTGCCACCCCAGCCCTTGCCAACAGCCATGGCAGTGGCAAGTGAGTGCAGAGCCCCCCCCCCCCCCCAAATCAGACCTGCGAGAGGATGGACAAAACAGCTGACTACATAGAATGTTTTTGTAGTAGGTCAGTTTGTCCTCCCTCTCAGTGGGTGTAAAAAAGCCCCCCATTTTGTGCCAGTAGTGAGGGTTCAATAAGGTGGAGAGCCAGAAGTCATCCCGCTGCCGAATGGTGACAATTCAGCGGTCACTACGCAAGCACGTGAGCATGCATCATGCCATTTGTGCAAGTGACTCGGAGGCACTACCTACCTCCATCTCAACTGCATACTGCGACGGTGTTTCTGGGTCCTCTGTATTGCCTTCCTCACAACTTTCTAGCTCCTCTGGCTGCTTCGTCTCCTGTCAGATGACTAGAAAAACCACCCATTTCACAAAACTGTGCTTCACTGTGTCCCTCCCCCCCTCCAGTTTAACCCCCACAGGATTCATGTGGCCTTGAGATGTAGGCACCACGTATCCAGTGCCCTGACCAGCCAAGGTTTCCAACACGTGTTGTAGTAGATGAAGCAGTGGAATGATGTTGTTCATCCCGTAAACCTGGTGACTGACTAATAAAGTGGCTATCTCAAATGGCCTCCTAGCGGTCGTGTTAAATGCACTTTAGTAGGCTTAAAACAGTATTTTTGGAGAATAGCAGCAGGTGTGTAACTATGTCTGGCTTTTGACAGTAACTAGGCCCTAAAGACTTTAACAAGAAAAGAATGGTGCAACTCTCAGATGTACATATGTGGTATGCACTGATAAAGGCATATAAATGAGCTCCTGCAAATTTTAAATCAAGATTTTGTTACAAAAGCAAGAGGTGGAGATTTTTGGGCAGGTGTAAAGTTTGTATGGCCTTTCCCACTAACTAGTCCGCCAGCACTTAAACATAAAACAAAATGCAAAAACTGTCAGATGCACTTAAAATGGGGCACCAGGATTGGGGGTATACCGCTGCCAGAAACCCCCCAGGACGCAGAGAACAGCTCACCTCCTCCCTCTTCCTGATCCCATGGTGCATCTAAGAGCAAAGGCTGCATCCTCCACTTCCCTCTAACAGTGAGAGTGCCCACACCAGCCATTCACAAATGCCTGGCATGGGCACACGCCCTGATAGAGGGAAATTGAAAGACACACCCTGGAGTTGGCAGCATCCTGTGGGGACCATTTATTACCTAAAAGACACACTCTGGAAGGCAGCAGCATGAGGAGATCATATATTGCCTGAAAGACACACCCTGGCATTGGCAGAAGCATGAGGAGACCATTTAGAGGCTCAATGACACACCCTGGATTTGGCAGCAGCATGAGAAGACTACACAGTGCCCAATCGATAAACCTTGTAGTTGGCAGAAGCATGAGGAGACCACATGTTGCCTGAAAGACACACCCTGCAGTTGGCAGCAGCATGAGGAGAACATATAAACATTTTGGGCACATATATGTTATGCTAAGAATCTTATTACATTTTATGATTTACGTAATGCATTTCCTTAATTATTACTTGTGGTCTGATGCAGAAGAATGTCTGTAACTGGAGAGCAGCGACGCAAATCTGCACTATCCATAATTGTGAAGTGTTGGTGTGGCACCATGATCAATCTACTCTGATGCATTGGGCAGTGGTGGGTGGAAATCTTGGCTGATCCATGCCTGATTCATCTTCCCAAAGGTCAGTCTCCCCATTGTTACACACTTGTGCCCTTATTCATCAAGCGATAGCGCCAGGTATTGTCTGACGAGCGCCAGGTAGCGGCAGCTAATGGCGACTACCGACTCAAGTACGCCCGGCGGCGGTCACAATGACTAGAAAAACCACCCATTTCACAAAACTGTGCTTCACTGTGTCCCTCCCCCCCTCCAGTTTAACCCCCACAGGATTCATGTGGCCTTGAGATGTAGGCACCACGTATCCAGTGCCCTGACCAGCCAAGGTTTCCAACACGTGTTGTAGTAGATGAAGCAGTGGAATGATGTTGTTCATCCCGTAAACCTGGTGACTGACTAATAAAGTGGCTATCTCAAATGGCCTCCTAGCGGTCGTGTTAAATGCACTTTAGTAGGCTTAAAACAGTATTTTTGGAGAATAGCAGCAGGTGTGTAACTATGTCTGGCTTTTGACAGTAACTAGGCCCTAAAGACTTTAACAAGAAAAGAATGGTGCAACTCTCAGATGTACATATGTGGTATGCACTGATAAAGGCATATAAATGAGCTCCTGCAAATTTTAAATCAAGATTTTGTTACAAAAGCAAGAGGTGGAGATTTTTGGGCAGGTGTAAAGTTTGTATGGCCTTTCCCACTAACTAGTCCGCCAGCACTTAAACATAAAACAAAATGCAAAAACTGTCAGATGCACTTAAAATGGGGCACCAGGATTGGGGGTATACCGCTGCCAGAAACCCCCCAGGACGCAGAGAACAGCTCACCTCCTCCCTCTTCCTGATCCCATGGTGCATCTAAGAGCAAAGGCTGCATCCTCCACTTCCCTCTAACAGTGAGAGTGCCCACACCAGCCATTCACAAATGCCTGGCATGGGCACACGCCCTGATAGAGGGAAATTGATCGGCACAGCAAACTTATAGATTAGATATGTCTAGTTTTGTCTGGCTTTCATACTAACTGTCAGGAACCGCTTACCTGATCCCCGTTCCAGCGACGTCTCCAGGCGGCCAGCTGCAGCTGTCACTGTGCGGCGGCCGCGCCGAGCGGCGCCGGCTCGAGCAGCGTCGGCTCGAGCGGCGCCCAGCTCAGCCACGCCCCCAGCTTCCTCCGCCAGGAGACGTGCTCGCGCGCGGCCGCGAGCACGTGTCTGTTATGCCCTCTGGCGGCGCTGTGCGGCGCGCACCCGCCGGAGGATCAATTAAAGGGTTAATGAATCCTAGGGGATTGAGAGCTTCGCCCTCTTCTGCTCTGCAGCCAATTACCCTTGGAATCCTATGTGCTCCAATCAGTACACTGCTTCCCTCAGACCTGTTCCTATAAAGGCAATTCCCTCTCAGTTGTGAATTGCCTGTGATAGCGCTCAGAACCCTGTGTTACCTACTCCTGTGAAGTCTAGCCTGTTGCCGATTTGATTGTACGACCATTCTCGATCCTGAATCCTTGTTGCCGACCTCTGCCTGAATTGACGCCTCTCGATCCTGAATCCTTGTTGCCGACCTTTGCCTGAACTGACGCTTCTAGATCCTGATCCCCAGTTGCTGACCTCTGCCTGAACCCCGACTACGTCTTGCCTGACCCCTGGTGCCGCTACTATCTCTGCCTTCCCGTTATCGACCTATTGCCTGTCTCTGGACTTCCGTCACTCACGCTCTTGCTATTGGTTCTCCAGTCCTCCCACATATAAGCTTACATCCTTTGAGCCATTAAGTCCTGGGGGCAACCGATCCCGGGTAGGCGTATCTTGCGTCCCGGCAAGCGGGGGCTCCTACAGGTGAAGCTGGCTGTGGAGATTGGGGGTTGTGAGCTTATTAAGAGGGCTGGAGTTACCCCGAGCGTGACATTATCACAGGCCCAAAAATGGATGACCTGGTACAGCAGGTGCAAGCTATGGCCACAGCGATCAACCAACTCGCTCAAAGAGTGGCCACTCAGGAATCTCGTCAAGTGCCAACTTCCGCTGTACCACCTCATTTCTCCGAACCTAAGATTCCACTGCCTGAGAAATTTTTTGGAGAACAAGCAAAATTTTCCAATTTCAAGAATGCCTGCGAACTATATTTTAAGTTAAGACCTATCTCCTCTGGCACAGAGGTCCAACGAGTAGGCCTAGTCATTTCCTTGCTTCAAGGAGACCCACAGTCCTGGGCCTTTAGTTTACCGTCCCATGACATTGCTCTACAATCAGTGACTGCCTTCTTCAATGCTATGGGCGTTTTATACGCCGATCCAGATATACAGTCTACCGCAGAGAATAGGCTTCGGGCCTTAAAACAAAGACGGAATTCTGCTGAAGACTACTGTGCTGAATTCCGCCGCTGGGCTATCGAAGCTAGGTGGAACGATCCAGCTTTGTGTAGTCAGTTCAGGGTAGGACTGTCGGATAGCATCAAGGATGCCTTAGTCAATTTTCCCCCGCCAGCGGACCTAGATCAATTAATGCAGGTCTCCATTAAAATAGACCGACGTCTTAGAGAAAGGGCCAGGGAGAGAGTCGGGGCTCCCACGTCCTTTAGACCAGTCCAGAGTCATAGATCCCCGGTTCCCCGTGGAGAAAATACCTCATCATCCTCCCAGGAAGAACCTATGCAATTAGGGAGAACCCGCTTATCCCAAGAGGAGAAACAGCATAGGCGATCCGAGGGGTTATGCCTGAATTGCGGGAATTCTGGTCATTTTGCAGGGTCCTGTCCCAACAAGGGGAAACCGGCGGAAAACTTCCGCACCCAGACCAGGTAGAGAGTACTGATCTGGGTGAGTCAGTTTGTAACTCTCGCCAGAATAAGATGCTTGTACCTATTGATTTGTTTTGGGGGTCCTCTAAGCAGACAGTTTCCGCCTTCATAGACAGTGGTGCGGCTGGAAACTTTTTGGACAGGAGCATGATCTCCACCTTAGGGATCCCTGTAGTTCCTCTTGAAAGATCCCTACAAGTTTTAGCTATCAATGGAAAGGCAATCCAGGGAGGTCCTATAAATACCAAAACCCCACCTCTCAGACTAATTGTCGGCTCTTCTCACTCTGAATTCTTAGAATTCTTTATTTTTGATTGTCCGGAAACTCCGGTGGTTTTGGGATACCCCTGGTTGCAACTCCATAACCCGGTGTTAGATTGGCGGGCTGGGGAGTTGGTCAAGTGGAGTGACCACTGTAAAGGTCACTGTTTTAATACAGGCCTCAGAAGCGTTCAAGTCTTACCACAGGAATTACCTCAGCCATACGCTGATTGGATCGATGTATTCTCTGAACGATTGGGGATCTGTTCAATCAAGTCACAGGAGCTCGAATTTTCTCCAAATTGGATTTGAGAGGGGCTTACAATCTGATTCGCATCCGACAGGGGGACGAGTGGAAAACGGCATTTAATGTGAAGGATGGGCACTATGAGTACCTGGTCATGCCCTTCGGTCTTTGTAATGCGCCAGCCGTTTTCCAAGATTTTGTTAATGATATATTCAGGGAATATCTCGGTAGATTTGTAGTCATCTACTTGGATGATATTCTCATTTTTTCTAATTCTTTACCGGAGCACAGACACCATGTTAAGTTGGTGCTACAAAAATTAAGAGAGAACAACTTATTTGCTAAACTGTCTAAGTGTGTGTTTGAAGTCACTACAGTTCCCTTCCTAGGGTATGTTATTACCAACCAGGGTTTGGAGATGGACGCGGGGAAGGTTTCAGCAGTTCAGGATTGGGTCCAACCCAAAACTTTAAAGGAATTGCAACGTTTTCTAGGTTTTGCAAATTTTTATCGGCGTTTCATAAAAGGCTTTTCCCATGTTGTTGCACCCCTTACCAACCTTACCCGCAAGGGGGCTTTTACTGCTAACTGGTCCCCCTCTGCCTGTGAGGCCTTTCTAACCTTGAAACGGGCCTTTACTTCGGCACCTGTCTTAGTGCATCCAGATATTCATAAAGCTTTTATTATTGAAGTGGATGCTTCTGAGCTGGGAGTGGGTGCAGTTTTGTCACAATATTCTGGTAACCCTGAGCGTCTCCATCCATGCGCTTATTTTTCGCGTAAATTCAGTACCGCGGAACAAAATTATGATGTTGGCAATAGGGAACTATTAGCTATTAAACTGGCATTTGATGAATGGCGACACTGGTTGGAGGGTTCATTACATCCTATAACTGTGTATACTGATCATAAAAATCTCGAATACATAGGTTCTGCCAAGAGGCTGAACTCTCGTCAGGCACGTTGGGCATTATTCTTCTCGCGTTTCAATTTTATTATTACTTTCAAGCCGGGTGTAAAAAATACTAAAGCTGATGCTCTATCTCGCATGTTCGGTGAATGTAAGGATCGGGGTGATTCTGGTGAACCAATTTTACCCACAGGTTGTGTGGTGGGGGCGTTACTTCCTGATCTCTCCAATACCTTGGCGCCGTTTCAAAATGAATCTCCTAGTAATGTACCCTTGGGGTGCCAGTTTGTTCCGCCGCACCTGCGTTCGGATGTAATTCGCGAATTTCACGATGCCAAAACTGCTGGTCATTTGGGTAACCGTAAGACGTTTATGCTTGCCCGTCGTCATGTATGGTGGCCTACCATGAGACGCGATATCACTGCCTTTATCGACGCTTGTGCTATTTGCGCTCGAAGTAAAGGAGTTCACAAGGCTCCTAGTGGCAGTTTGGTTCCTCTTGAAATTCCTGCTGAGCCATGGACCCATATTTCTATGGATTTTATTGTAGATTTGCCTCTCTCACATGGTAATACTGTCATTTGGGTGGTCGTAGATCGTTTCAGTAAGATGGCACATTTCGTTCCTTTGGCCAAACTTCCTTCTGCACCTGAGCTTTCGCGGCTGTTTACTTCACATATTTTTCGCATTCATGGTATTCCGTCCAATATAGTCTCTGATCGGGGTGTTCAATTTACTTCCCGTTTTTGGAAACACTTCTGTTCGCGGTTGGGAATACAGATCTCTCTTTCTTCTGCCTACCATCCCCAGACTAATGGGCAGACAGAAAGAACTAATCAAACTTTGGAACAATACTTAAGGTGTTATGTTTCTGATGCCCAAGAACAATGGGCGGAATTTATTGATTTCGCCGAGTTTGCTTACAATAACGCGCCTAGTGAGAGTACCAAGGTATCTCCTTTTTATTGTAACTTAGGGAAAAATCCTAGAGCTTCTTCCCTTTCAGGGTCACCTTCCAATCTGCCGGCGTTGGAGGAGTGGCTTCAAGAACGGAAGAATATCTGGACACATGTTCAGGAGATTCTTAAGACCACTGGTTTGAGGTATAAGAAATTTGCCGACCGCCGCAGATCACAGGAACCTACTCTTCGAGTAGGCGATCTAGTTTGGGTCTCCACTAAAAATATTGCGCTCCGTCAGCCATCTAGCAAATTAGGTCCAAAATTTATTGGTCCTTTTCCAATCGTCAAGAAGTTGAATAATGTGTCTTTTAAAGTTCAACTCCCGCCAACTATGAAAATACCTAATTCCTTTCACGTTTCACTGTTAAAACCGGCGAAGAATGCTCCTCTTGCTGGTCCTGCACCAATTATTCTTAATAATGAGCCCGAGTATGAAGTGAATAAGATCTTGGATTCACGTAAAGTGCGTAATTCTTTACAGTATTTGGTGGATTGGGTTGGCTATGGTCCGGAGGAAAGATGCTGGGTGGCAGCGAGGAATGTTCATGCCAAGGCTCTTGTAAGAAGGTTCCATCGTGACAATCCAGGGAAACCGGGTGAGGGTCCGGAGGCCCCTCGTGAAGGGGGGGGTAGTGTCAGGAACCGCTTACCTGATCCCCGTTCCAGCGACGTCTCCAGGCGGCCAGCTGCAGCTGTCACTGTGCGGCGGCCGCGCCGAGCGGCGCCGGCTCGAGCAGCGTCGGCTCGAGCGGCGCCCAGCTCAGCCACGCCCCCAGCTTCCTCCGCCAGGAGACGTGCTCGCGCGCGGCCGCGAGCACGTGTCTGTTATGCCCTCCGGCGGCGCTGTGCGGCGCGCACCCGCCGGAGGATCAATTAAAGGGTTAATGAATCCTAGGGGATTGAGAGCTTCGCCCTCTTCTGCTCTGCAGCCAATTACCCTTGGAATCCTATGTGCTCCAATCAGTACACTGCTTCCCTCAGACCTGTTCCTATAAAGGCAATTCCCTCTCAGTTGTGAATTGCCTGTGATAGCGCTCAGAACCCTGTGTTACCTACTCCTGTGAAGTCTAGCCTGTTGCCGATTTGATTGTACGACCATTCTCGATCCTGAATCCTTGTTGCCGACCTCTGCCTGAATTGACGCCTCTCGATCCTGAATCCTTGTTGCCGACCTTTGCCTGAACTGACGCTTCTAGATCCTGATCCCCAGTTGCTGACCTCTGCCTGAACCCCGACTACGTCTTGCCTGACCCCTGGTGCCGCTACTATCTCTGCCTTCCCGTTATCGACCTATTGCCTGTCTCTGGACTTCCGTCACTCACGCTCTTGCTATTGGTTCTCCAGTCCTCCCACATATAAGCTTACATCCTTTGAGCCATTAAGTCCTGGGGGCAACCGATCCCGGGTAGGCGTATCTTGCGTCCCGGCAAGCGGGGGCTCCTACAGGTGAAGCTGGCTGTGGAGATTGGGGGTTGTGAGCTTATTAAGAGGGCTGGAGTTACCCCGAGCGTGACACTAACTATCCCATCAGCACTTCAACATAAAACAAAATTCAAAAACTGTCAGATGCACTTAAATGGGATGCCCTGATTAGGCCAAAACAAGGTTTTGGTACAAACAGCATAAGGTGTATATATTTGGGCAGGTTTGTAGTTTTGTCTGGCCTTTCACAATAACTAGCCCATCAGCATTTGAACATAAAACAAAATTCAAAAACTGTCAGATGCACTTAAGTGGTATGCACTGATAAGGTTAGGTAAATGCACTCCATCAGGCATAAAACAGGATTTTGGTAATATAGCTCTATATAATTCTATATTTTTGACAGGGTGTGTAATTTTTCTGGTCATTAACACTAGCTCATCAGTACTTGAACATGAAATGCAGTGCAAAATCTTTCAGATGCACTTAAGTGGGATGCCCGATTAGGCCAGCTGAATGCACTCCAGCAGGCGTAAAAACAGGATTTTGAGCAAGAGGTGTGTATTTTTGTGAAGGTATGTAGTGTTGGCTAGCCTTTAACACTAACTAGCCCATCAGCACTTGCACATGAAACAAAATGCGAAATATGTCAGATGCACTAAAGTGGAATGCCCTTATTAGGCAAGATAAATGTGCTTCAGCAAGCTTTAAAACAAAATTCTGGTAAAAAATTACATGTATATTTTTGGGCAGGTGTGTAATATTGTCTGGCCTTTCACACTAACAAGCCCATCAGCACTTGAACACAAACAAAATGCAAATACTGTCAGATGCATTTAAGTGGGGTGCCCTGATAAGGCCAGCTAAATGCACTCCAGCAAGCTTTAAAACAATGTTTCGGTACGAAAGCAAGAGGTGTATATTTTTAGGCAGGTGTGTAGTTTTGTCTGGCCTTTCACACTCACTAGTCCATTAGCATTTAGACATTAAACAAAATGCAAAAACTGTTAGATGCACTTAAGTGGGAAGCTCTGATTAGCCCAGCTAAATATGCATCTGCAAGTTAAAAACAAGATTTTGGTACTAAAGCAAGAGGTATACATTTTTGGGCAAGTGTGTAGTTTTGCCTGGCTTTTCACACTAAGTGACCCCTCAGCACTTGAACAAAACAAAATGCAAAAACATTCAAATACACTTAAGTGGGATACCCTGATTAGGCCAGCTAAGTGCACTCTAGCAACCTTTAAAACAAAATTCTGGTACAAAAGCAAGAGGTGGATATATTTGGGCAGGTGTTAAGTTTTGTATGGCCTTTCAAACTTATTAGCCCATCAGCACTTGTACATAAAACAAAATGCAAAAACTGTCAGATGCACTTAAATGGGAGGCCTGATTAGATCAGCCAAATGCACTCCAGCAAGCTTTAAAAGAAGATTTTGGTACAAGAGCAAGAGATCTATATTTTTGGGCAGGTGTGTAGTTTTGTCTGGCCATTCACACTAACTGGCCCAGAAGAACTTGAACATAAAACAAAATGTAAAAACTATCAGATGCACTAAAATGGGATGCCCTGATTAGTCCAGATAAATATGCTCCAGTAGGCATAAAAATAGGATTTTGGTACAACAGCCAGATGTTTATATTTTTGGGTAGGTGTGTAGTTTTGTCTGGCCATTACCACTAACTAGTCAGCAGTACTTGAACTTAAAACCCAATGCAAATACTGTGAGATGCTCTACAGTGCGATGCCCCAATTTGGTCAGCTAAATGCACTCCAGCAAGCTTTAAAACAAGATCTTGGTACAAAAGCAAGAGGTGTATATTTTTGGGCAGGTGTGTAGTTTTGTCTGGCCTTTAACTCTAACTAACCTATCAGCACTTGAACATAAAACAAAATGCACTTAAGTGGGATGCGCTGATTAGACCAGCTAACTGCTCCAGCAGGCATAAAACCAGGATTCTGGTACAAACAGCGAGAGGTCTAAATTTTTGGGCAGGTGTGTCATTTTGTCTGGCCTTTCACACTAATTAGCACATCAGAATTTGAACATAAAATGAAATGCACAAACTGTCAGATGCACTTAAGTGGAATGCCCTGATTAGGCCAGCTAAATGCGCTCCAACAAGCTTTAAAACAAAATTCTTGTACACAAGCAAGAGGTGGATATTTTTGGGCAGGTATGTAATTTTGTCAGCCCTTCATACTAACTAGCTCATCGGCACTTGAACATAAAACAAAATGCAAACACTGTCAGATGCACTTAAGTGGGATGCCTCGATTAGGCCAGCTACATGCGCTCCAGCAACCTTTAAAACTAGACTTTAGTACAACAGCAAGAGGTCTACATTTTGGGCAGGTGTGTAGTTTTGTCTAGCCTTTCACACTAACTAGTCAAATCAGCAGTTGAACATAAAATAAAATGCAAATTCTGTCAGATGCACTTAAGTGGGATGCCCCGATTAGGCTAGTTAATGCGCTCCAGCAAGCTTTAAAACAAGATTTTGGTACCACAGTAAGAGGTCTATATTTTTGGGCAGTTGTTTAGTATTGTTTGGTCTTTCACACTAACTAGCCCATCAGCACTTGAACATTAAAAAAAATGCAATAGCTCTCAGTTGCATTTAAAGGAGCACTATCGCGAAATTGTGTAATATTAAAAATCCATATAAACACTTTAGCTAATAAGGGGAGGGGTCACTTATGTACCCGAACTGAATAAAACTCCCACCAAGCTTGTGGTTTTCTTCCCCTGGTAGGAATAAAATCCTTGAGTTACAGGTTTAGTCTATGAGTCTGTCACCCGAGATGCCCTCTTCCTTCCATTAAAATAAAAAAACAAGCCTGGCTGGACATTTCTCGATACTGGGTGTATAAGTGACCCCTCCTCCCTCCATTCAGCATATTTATATGGATTTTAATTTTTGGGCCATTTTTTCGCGATAGTGCTCCTTTAAGTAGGATGCAACGATTAGGCCAGCTAAATGTGCTCCAGCAAGCTTTAAAAAAAATTTCGGTACAATTAAAAGAGGTGGATATTTTTGGCCAGGTGTGTAATATTGTCTGGCCTTTCACACTAACAAGCCCATTAGCACTTGAACATGAACAAAATGCTAAAACTGTCATATGCATTTAAGTGGGATGCCCTGATAAGGCCAGCTAAATGCACTCCAGCAAGCTTTAAAACAATGTTTTGGTACGAAAGCAAGAGGTGTATATTTTTCGGCAGGTGTGCAGTTTTGTCTGGCCTTTCATACTAACTAGCCCATTAGCATTAAGACATTATACAAAATGCAAAAACTGTTAGATGCACTTAAAGTGGACCAACACCCAGGGGTGATCGGCCCGGAAATCTATAAGATTCCCGGGCCGATCACCTCCCACCCCGCGGGACATCCCGATCTCGAAACCCCCCAGAAACCCCAAAAACATCTTACCTGATCCGCCGCCGCTTCCGCCGCCGCCGCCTCCCGCGCGCCCCTCCAGACGTGCGCGCGCCCGCGCCGGCCCTCTGTGAATGGCCGGCGGGGGCGCGCACGCGCCAAGAGTGACGCGCGGGAGGCGGCGGCGGCGGAAGCGGCTTGGACGTTCCTGATCCCCGCCTGGACGTTGGCGGGGATTGGCTGCGGCGTTCACGTGGGAGCGTTGAGAGGTGAGTTTTTTGGGGTTTCTGGGGGGTCTCACACAGCGGGGCACCCCCGATCGGGGTGCCCCGCCGAAGTGGACCAAAACCCAGGATAGTCAAAATCCTGGGTGTTGGTCCACTTTAAGTAGGAAGCTCTGATTAGCCCAGCTAAATATGCACCTGCAAGCTTTAAAACAAGATTTTGGTACAAAAGCAAGAGGTATACATTTTTGGGCAAGTGTTTTTTGTTCAAGTGACCCCTCAGCACTTGAACAAAAAACAAAATGCAAAAACTGTCAAATGCACTTAAGTGGGATGCCCTCATTAGGCCATGCCATGATCCATGCCAGTTTATGCACTCCAGCAGGCGAAAAAACAGCAAGAGGTGTATATTTTTGGGCAGGTGAGTACTTTTGTCTGGCCTTTAACACTAACTAGCCAATCAGCACTTGAACATAAAACACAATGCAACAACTGTCAAGTGCACTTAAGTGGGATGCCCGATTAGGCCAGCTAAATGCGCTCCAGCAACCTTTAAAACAAGACTTTAGTACAACAGCAAGAGGTCTATATGTCTGGGTAGGTGTGTAGTTTTGTCTGGCCTTTCACACTAAGTAGTTGAACATAAAACAAAATGCAGAAGCTGTCAGATGCGTTAAGTGGGATACCCTGATTAGGCCAGCTAAATGCGCTCCAACAACCTTTAAAAAAATATAAATTTGATACAAAAGCAAGAGGTGGATATTTTTGGGCTGGTGTGTAGTGTTGTATGGCCTTTCACATTAACCAGCCCATCAGCACTTGAACATAAAACAAAATGCAAAAACTGTCAGATGCACTTAAGTTGGATGTCTTGATTAGGCCAGCTAAATGCGCTAGCAAGAGTAAAAACAAGATTTAAGCACAAAAGCAAGAGGTGTATATTTTTGGGCAGTTGTGTAGTTTTGTCTGGCCTTTCACACTAACAAGCCCATCAGCAGTTGAACATAATATAAAATGCAAAAACTGTCAGGTGCGCTATAGTGGTATACCCTGGTTATGCCAGCTAAATGTACTCTAGCAAGCTTTAAAACAAGATTTTGGTACAATAGCAAGAGGTTTATCTTTTTGAGCAGGTGGGTGATTTTGTCTGGCCTTTCACGCTAACTAGCCAATCAGTACATGAACATACAACAAAATGCAAAAACCGTCAAATGCACTTAAGTGGGATGCACCAATTAGGCCAGCTAAATGCGCTCTGGCAAGCTTTAAAACAAGATTTTGGTGCAAAAGGTGTGTATTTTTAGGCAGGTGTGTAGTTTTTTCTGGCCTTTCACACTAACTGGCCCTTCAGCAGTTGAATATAGAATAAAATGCAAAAACTGTCAGATGCACTTAAGTGGGATGCATCGATTAGGCCAGCTAAAAGTGCTTCTGCAGGTTTTAAAACAAGATTTTGGTACAACAGTAAGTGGTCTATATTTTTCGTCGGCTGTGTAGTTTTGTCTGGCCTTTAACACTAAATAGAGAATCAGCACTTGAACATAAAACAAAATGTAAAAACTGTCAAATGCACTTAAGTGGGATGCCTCGATTAGGCCAGCTACATGCGCTCCAGCAAGATTTAAAACAGGATTTTGGTACAACAGTAAGAGATGGATATTTTTGGGCAGGTGTGTATTTTTGTCAGGCCTTTTACACTAACTAGCCCAGCAACAGTTGAACATGAAATAAAATGCAAAACCTGTCAGATGCACTTAAGTGGGATGCCCTGATAAGGCCAGCTAAATGTGCTCCAGCAGGCTTTAAAACAAGATCTTGGTACAAAAGCAAGAGGTGTATTTTTTGGGCAGGTGTGTAGTTTTGTCTGGCCTTTAACACTAACTAGCCCATCAGCACTTGAACATAAAACAAAATGCAAAAACTGTAAGATGCACTTGAGCGGGATGCCCCAATTAGGCCAGCTAAATGCGCTCCAACAAGCTTGAAAACAAGATTTTATTACAACTGCAATAGGTCTATATTTCTGGGCAGGTGTGTATTTTTGTCTGGAATTTTACACTAACTAGACCATAAGCACTTGAACATAAAACAAAGTGCAAAAACTTTCAGATGCACTTAAGTGGGATGCCATGATGAGGACAGCTAAATACGCTCCAGCAAGCTTTAAAACAAGATTTTGGTACAAATGCAAGAGGAGTATGTTTTGGGGCAGGTGTGTAGTTTTTTCTGGCCTTTAACCTGGACCAACAGCGCACCCCCATGTCCCCGCTATCCCTCTAACAGGGCACGTGCCCACACCAGGCATTTGAGAATGCCCAATGCAGGCACGCTCCCTGTTAGAGAAAAGAGAGGGATACGGCCGCCAACACGCTCAGAGCTGCTGGCCTTAGACGCTGACTCAGATGGCATGACGTCAGCGGCTCCAAGGACGCTGATTAAACGAATGCCCATGCATGCGCCGTAGGACCGGGAATAGGTTGCTCTCGGCGATCTGGGGGGTTTCACAAAGCGGGGCAATTATAGTTATAGTTATGAGGAACATGAGGAACATCCACTTCTGAAAAAAGGCCTTGCCTTTGCCATATCTCCAAACTTTTCAGGGTGGGAAAGAGGGACGATTTTGAAATTAGGCCACACCCCCTCATTGAGGGATAGATGAAACCACGCCCATCGTTGCTTGATAAATAAGAGATAGGTTGTAACAGTTAGAACAATATAAATGCATTAACTAGGCAAATAAATAATTTATTGATTCAGGTCTGCATGTTACACATCAAAGAAGGACAATATGTAAATCCTTCTCATTGAGGGATACATGAAGCCACGCCCCCTCATTGAGGGATGGGTAGGAAAAACATTGTAACTGTTACAACAATAGAAATACTTTGAATAGGCAAATTAATCACTTATTGTTGCAGATCTGCATGTTACACGTCAAAGATGGACAATATGTAAATGAAGCCATGCCCCCTTATTGGGGGATGGATGAAGTCACGTCCCCTCATTGAGGGATAGGTAAGGCCACACCCCCTCATTGAGTGATGGATAGGAGATACATTGTAACAGTTACAACAATAGAAACATTTTGAATAGGCAAATGAATCATTTATTGATGCAGATCTGCATGTTACACCTCGAAGAGGAACAAATGAGAACGAGGGACAGGGGGACATGGACTCAAAAGAGGAACAGTCCCTCCAAATCAGGGACAGTTGGGAGGTATACCTTTACACTGACCACATTGTTTACTTTTTTTAAAACAATTCTTGACATGAATAGGTTTGTCAGAAGTCTGACACTCATGAAGCATTTCAAGGATGAAGTGAATCCTGAGAGGGCTAATCCAGACTGTGCAGTGGCAGATGCTTATAGAGACTACTGCCTGTGGCAGAGGCTGTGAGAAGCGAGAGGGGTTCTTGGATGTAGGGAAGGGTGATTCCGGTGGGTGTGGCATGTGGGGGGAGGTGCACTTACTTGTTAGTCGTTGCTGGTCTTCAGGAATGAAACTTGTAATCAAACAACAGTCTCTTTATTAAGGTCTTCAATTCAGAATAGCAGCACATTCCATTACAGATGGCTCACTTCAGCAGGTACATTACACAGCTTCCCTCAACACTCTAGTTCCACTTTAGACTCTGGTCAGGCTGATCTTAATCCCATAAATAAGGTGCACAAGTCTTGTTAGCTTTTGGGCTTTTGGGTGACTTCTAGTCCCTTCACTGTGGCTGGCATAAGCTGGACTCTACCTTCACTGCTGCTGCTGTTATTTCTCCTCAGCTACAGTAACAGATCTTCCCCTCTTGAGATAACACTTCAAGAACCTTGAACTAGAACCTTCTGTGGGGGTTGGGTCCTCCTCCCACGTCTTATCAGGTGAATGTGGGAAAGGGTAAAATGGAAACTCACCTTTCCATCGTTCCCATGCTGCTGGCCAGGTCACCACAGGGAAGCCAGAAGATGGCGGAGCGGCAGGCGGGTGGGTGGAAAGGGCAACTGATCGCTGCCCACTGCTTCTGTCGCTCGCACTGTTCCCGCCATCCTCGCTGTATCTGCCACCACCTCTTTGATGGAAAGGAGGGAGGGGGATGCCTCACTTCCTTTGGGGGATGGGAGGGGGGTGCCACACTGCCTATGGGGAATGGGAGGGGGGATTCCCACACTGCCTATGTGGCTTTCCCCATTGCCTATGGGAATGGGAGGGGGGATGCCACACTGCCTATGGGGAATGGGGGGGAGAATGCCATTCTTCCTGTAGTGAGGGGATTCTGCAATTTGCCTATTATTTGGTTCTGGGGGGGATTATGTTTTAGCACAACATTTGGTTCAAAATATTTGTTTTCTTATTTTCCTCCTTCTTAGGTGTGACCTATGTGTAGGTTCATCTTATAGAGCGAACAGATGAAGTTACTTGTTTTAAACTAAAAGGGAATCCTAAGAAGGATTTGGAAATTTTATATAATAATCCACACAGACCTGGTTCATAGGCACGTGCCTGCACTATCCCTATGGTATGTACACCTCTGGACAGACCTAATAGGCTTCAATGTGGGTTGTCGTAGAATGTGGTTAGGGATAAGCGAATCGAATCTGATGAATCTGAATTCATTACAAATTTCAGGAAAAATTAGATTCTAAATGAATCCAAATATCGCCCCGATTCAATCGCTCGAATCACTTCCTTAAACTCCATTTAGTGAGGTCCAGGCCATCTTAAATGGTGGATCCACATGTCAGGACATGTCCCATGGGGCAAAGAATCCTGGGTAGGCATCACATGCCCTATATAAGCGGAGGCCATCTTGCAAGAGCTCATTTCAGCGGTGTATTGTGGTGAAAATGGGTCAGGGAGAGATAGAGCCAGGGAGAGAAAAAGACAGTAAAAGAAAAAGAAAGGGCGAGAAAGAGACAGAGAGAGACAGTGTACAGTGTGTTTGCATTTGTTTTTATGCCCAAGTCTTTAAAGCCTAGTGTTACTACACATCATGTGTCTATTTTGCTCTTGCTTTTTTTACCAAAACCACGTTTTAAAACTTGCTGTAGTGCATTTAACTCTGACCAGGGGCATCCCATTTCAGGACATCTGACAATGTGTTTGCATTTGCTTTTATTCACAGGCCTTGCAAGCCTAGTTACTGTTACAGTTCACACCCACCTGCGTATTTTGCTCTTGCTTTTCTACCAAAACCACATTTTAAAGCTTGCTATAGTGCATTTAACTCTGACCAGGGGCATCCCATTTCAGGCCATATGACGGTTTGTTTGCACTTGCTTTTAGCAAGGGCAAAACACACCCTTCTTGAGCTGCAGCATCAGAATGGTATCCCCCAACATAGTCTGATTTGCGATGTTTCCACCCGTTGGAATTCCACTCTCCATATGTTGGATCGACAATATGAACAGAGAAAAGCAATCACTGATTTCCTGATGATCCAAGTGGATAGGGGGACTCCCCTGTATGACTTCAATGTAAACCAGTGGCAGCTCATAAGTGACACCTGCTGTTTGCTCAGGCCCTTTGAGGAAGCCACTTTATTAGTCAGTCGCCAGGACTACGGGATGAATGACGGGATTCCACTGCTTCATGTACTACAACACATGTTGGAAACCATGGCTTGTCAGGGCACTGGAGACGTGGCACCTACATCTCACAGCCACATGAACCCTGTGGGAGCTGAACTGGAGAATGAGGGGGGGGGGGCACAGTGAAGCACAGTTTAGGTTTGGCAAAATGGGCAGTTTTTCTAGTCATCTGAGGAGCAGGAGCAGCCAGAGGAGCTAAAGGGTTGTGAGGAAGGCGAGACAGAGGACCCAGACACACAGTGGCAGTATGCAGTGGAGATACAGGTAGTCCCTCTGAGTCACTTGCACTAATGGCACAATGCATGCTCATGTGCTTCCGCAGTGACCGCCAAATTGTCACCATTCGGCAGCGGGATGACTTCTGGCTCTCCACCTTATTGGACCCTGACTACCAGCAGAAAATGGGGGGCATTTTTACACCCACTGAGAGGGAGGACAAACTGACCTTATACAGAGACATCCTTTGTAGTCAATTGGCCAATGCCTATCTGCGCCATTGTCCATCATCTCGCAGGTCTGACTCGGGGGACCTTCCACTGCCATGGCTGCTGGGGAGGGGTGGGGTGGCAGGAGCAATACCAGCTCCATCAGCAGCAGCCTGAGTCTACAGTAGCTAATGAGTAGCTTTCTTCACCGCATAGTGAGGCAATTCATGAGTAGCAGGTAGACCTGGAGCAGGACCTGAACCAGCAGGTGGTGGCATACCTTGACATGACCATGCCAACACACCTTATGTATCCGCTGGACTTCTGGGCAGCCAAACTTGATTTGAGGCTGCAACTAGCAGAGTTTGCCCTAGGAAAGCTGTCCTGCCTGACCAGTAGTATGCCATCAGAGCGGGTGTTTAGTGCGGTGGGAGGCATAGTAACCCCAAGGAGAACTCATCTGTCCTGAGTAAACTGATCATGGTGCAACACCAACACTTCACAAATAGTGCAAAACAGATTTACATCCCTGCTCCCCAGTTACAGACAATCCTCCAAATAAGACCACAAGAACTTATTGAGGAAATGCATTGCATAAACATAACTTTTAATAAAATTCTTAGGATAACATATATGTGAACAACATTTTTATATGTTCTTCTCATGCTGCTGCCAACTCCAGGGTGTGTCTTTCAGGCAATATATGGGCTTCTCATGCTGCTGTTAACGCCACTGTGTCTTTCAGGCAATATATGGGCTCCTCGTGCTGCTGCAAACTCCAAGGTGTGTCTCTCAGGAAATATATGGGCTCCACATGCTGCTGCCAACTCCACTGTGTCTTTCAGGCAATATATGGGATCATCATGCTGCTGCCAACTCCAGTGTGTCTTTCAGGCAATTTTTGGGCTCCTCGTGCTACTGCCAACTCCAGGGTGTGTCTTTCAGGCAATATATGGGATCATCATGCTGCTGCCAACTCCAGTGTGTCTTTCAGGCAATTTTTGGGCTCCTCGTGCTACTGCCAACTCCAGGGTGTGTCTTTCAGGCAATATATGGGCTCCTCATGCTGCTGCCGACTCCATGGTGTCTTTCAGGCAATATATGGGCTTTTCATTCTGCTGCTAACTCCAGGAGGTGTCATTCAGGCAATATATGGGCTTCTTGTGCTGCTGCCAACTCCAGGGTGTACCTTTCAGGCAATATATGGGCGTCTTATGCTGCTGCCAAACTCCAGGGTGTGTCTTTCAGGCAATATATGGGCTTCCCATAGTGCTGCCAACTTCAGTGTGTCTTTACAGACAATATATGGGCTCCTTGTGCTGCTGCTAACTCCAGGTTGTGTCTTTTAGGCAATATATGGGCTTCTCGTGCTGCTGCCAAATTCAGGGGGTGTCTTTCAGGCAAAATATGGGCTTCTTGTGCTCCTGCCAACTCCAGGGTGTGTCTTTCAGGCAATATATGGGCTTCTCATGCTGCTGCCAACTCCAGTGTGTCTTTCAGGCAATATATGGGCTCCTTGTGCTGCTGCCAACTCCAGGGTGTGTCTATCAGGCAATATATGGGTTCCTCATGCTGCTGCAAACTCCAGAGTGTGTCCTTCAGGCAATATATGGGCTCCTCATGATGCTGCCAACTCCAGTGTGTCTTTGTGGCAATTGATGGACTCCTCATACTGTTGCTGCAGGGTGTGTCTTTCAGGGAATATATGGCTCCTCACGCTGCTGCAAACTCCAGGGTGTGTCTTTCAGATAATATATGGACACCTCATGCTTCTGCCAACTCCAGGGTATGTCTTTCAGGCAATATATGGACTTCTCATGATGCTACCAACTCCAGTGTGTCTTTGAGGCAATTTATAGGTCCCTCTTGCTGCTGCCAAGTCCAGGGTGTGTCTTTCAATCAATTTATGGGCTCCTCATGCTGCTGCCAAATCCAGGGTGTCTTTCAGGCAATATTTTGTCTCCTCATGCTGTTGGTAACTCCAAGGTGTGTCTTTCAGGCAATATATGGGCTTATCATGCTGCTGTCAACACCACTGTCTCTTTCAGGCAATGTATGGGCTCCTCATGCTGCTGCCAACTCCAGGGTGTGTCTTTCAGGTAGCATATGGGCTCCTTATGCATCTGCCAACTCCAGGTTGTTTCTTTCAGGCAATATATTGCCTCCTTGTGCTGATGCCAACTCCAGGGTGTCTTTCAGGCAATATGTGGGCTCCTCATAGGAGGCCATACGGTCCATCTAGTCTGCCCTTATGTGTATACTGTATGTACTCTTTATCTTAGGATAGATGTGTGCTTATCCCAGGCATGTTTAAATTCAGTGACTGTTGATTTTTCAACTACCTCTGCTGGAAGTTTGTTCCAAGCATCTGCTACTCCTGTAAAATAATATTTTCTAACATTGCTCATGCTGCTGCCAGCTCTAGTGTGTCTTTCAGGCAATATATGGGTTCTTCGTGCTCCTGCCAACTCCAGGGTGTGTCACTAAGGCAATATCTGGGCTCCACATGCTGCTGCCAACTCCAGTGTGTCTTTCAGGCAATATATGGGCTCCTCATGCTACTGCCAACTCCAGGAGGTGTCTTTCAGGCAATATATGGGCTTCTTGTGCTGCTGCCAACTCTGGGGTGTGTCTTTCAGGCAATATATGGGCTTATCATAGTGCTGCCAACTCCACTGTGTCTTTACGGACAATATATGGGCTCCTTGTGCTGCTGCTAACTCCAGGTTGTGTCTTTTAGGCAATATATGGGCTTTTCATTCTGCTGCTAACTCCAGGAGGTGTCTTTCAGGCAATATATGGGCTTCTTGTGCTGCTGCCAACTCAAGGTTGTGTCTTTTAGGCAATATATGGGATTATCATAGTGCTGCCAACAGCAGTGTGCCTTTACAGACAATATATGGGCTCCTTGTGCTGCTGCTAACTCCAGGTTGTGTCTTTCAGGTAATATATAGGCTCCTCATGCTGCTGCTAACTCCAGTGTGTCTTTCAGGCAATATATGGGCTCCTCGTGCTGCTGCCAACTCCAGGGTGTGTCTTTCAGGCAATATATGGGCTTCTCATAGTGCTGCTAACTCCAGTGTGTCTTTACAGACAATATATGGGCTCCTTGTGCTGCTTCTAACTCCAGGTTATGTATTTCAGGTAATATATGGGCTCCTCATGCTGCTGCTAACTACAGTGTGTCTTTCAGGCAAAATTTGGGCTTCTTGTGCTCCTGCCAACTCCAGGGTGTGTTTTTCAGGCAACATATGGGCTTCTCATGCTGCTGCCAATTTCAGGGTGTTTCTTTCAGGCAATATATGGGATGCTAATGCTGCTGCCAACTCCAGCTTGTCTTTACAGGCAATAAATGGGATCATTGTGCTGCTGCCAACTCCTGAGTGTGTCTTTCAGGCAATATGTGGGCTCTTCATGCTTCTGCCAACACCAGGGTATGTCTTTCAGGCAGCATAAGGGATCCTCATGCTGCTGCCAACCCCAGGGTGTCTTTCAGGCTATAAGTGGGCTACTCATGTTGCTGCTAACTCCAAGGTGTGTGTTTCAGACAAAATATGGGCTTATCATGCTGCTGTTAATGCCACTGTGTCTTTCAGGCAATATATGGACTCCTGATGCTGCTGCTAACTCCAGGGTGTGTGTCTTTCGGGCAATAAATGGGCTCCACATGCTGCTGCAAACTCCAATGTTTCTTTCAGGCAATATATGGGCTCCTCCTGCTACCGCCAACTCCAGGGTGTGTCTTTCAGGCAATATATGGGCTTATCATAGTGCTGCCAACTCCAGTGTGTCTTTGGGGCAATTGATGGGCTCCTCATACTGCTGCTCCAGGGTGTGTCTTTCAGAGAATATATGGGCTCCTCACGCTGCTGCAAACTCCAGGGCGTGTCTTTCAGACAAAATATGGACACCTCATGCTTCTGCCAACTCCAGGGTATGTCTTTCAGGCAATATATGGACTCCTCATGATCCTGGCAACTCCAGGTGTCTTTGAGGCAATTTATGGGTCCCTCCTGCTGCTGCAGAGTCCAGGGTGTGTCTTTCAATCAATTTATGGGCTTCTCATGCTGCTGCCAACTCCAGGGTGTGTCTCTCAGGTAATATATTGGATCCTCATGCTGCTGCCAACTCCAGGGTGTCTTTCAGGCAATATATGGGCTTATCATGCTGCTGTTAACACCACTGTGTTTTTCAGGCAATATATATTGGCTCATCATGCTGCTGCCAACACCACTGTGTTTTTCAGGCAATATATATTGGCTCATCATGCTGCTGCCAACTCCAGGGTGTGTCTTTCAGGCAATATATTGCCTTCTCATGCTGCTGCAAACTCCAGGATGTGTCCTTCAGGAAATATATGGGCTCATCAAACTGCTGCTGACTCCAGGGTGTCTTTCAGGTAATAAATGGATTCCTCCTGCTGCTGCTAACTCCAGGGTGTGTCTTTCAGGCAATATATGGGCTCCTCGTGCTGCTGCCAACTCCAGTGTGTCTTTCAGGCAATATATGGGCTCCTTGTGCTGCTGCAAACTACTGGGTGTGTCATTAAGGCAAAATATGGGCTTCTCGTGCTGCTGCCAATTCCAAGGTGTGTCTTTCAGGCAATATATGGGCTTCTCATGCTGCTGCCAACTCCAGGGTGTGTCTTTCAGGCAATATAAGAGCTTCTCATTCTGCTGCCAACTCCAGTGTGTCTTTCAGACAATACATTGGCTCCTTGTGCTTCTGCTAACTCCAGGGTGTGTCTTTTAAGCAATATATGGGCTTCTTGTGCTGCTGCAAACTCCAGGGTGTATCTTTCAGCAATATATAGGCTTGTCATGCTGATGCCAACTTCAGGGTGTTTCTTTCAGGCAATATATGGGCTCCTCATGCTTCTGCCAACTCCAGGGCTTCTAAGGCTGCTGCCAACTCCAGTGTGTCTTTCAGGCCATACATGGGATCATTGTGCTGCTGCCAACTCCAGGGTGTGTCTTTCAGGCAATATATGGGCTCCTCATGCTTCTGCCAACTCCAGGGCATGTCTTTCAGGCAATATGTGGGCTCCTCATGCTGCTGCCATCTCCAGTGTTTCTTTCAGGCAATATATGGGCTCCTCGTGCTAATGTCAACTCCAGGATGCATCTTTCAGGCAAAATATGGGCTCCTCATGCTGCTGCTAACTCCAGTGTGTCTTTCAGGCAATATATGGGCTCCTTGTGCTGCTGTCAACTCCAGGGTGTGTCTTTCAGGCAATATATGGGCTTCTCGTGCTGCTGCCAACTTCAGGGTGTTTCTTTCAGGCAATATACGGGATGCTAATGCTGCTGCCAACTCCAGTTTGTCTTTTCAGGCAATAAATGGGCTCCTCTTGCTGCTGCCAACTCCTGAGTATGTCTTTCGGGCAATATATGGGCTTTTCATGCTTCTGCCAACACCAGGGTATGTCTTTCAGGCAATATATGGGCTCCTCTTGATGCTCCCAACCCCAGTGTGTCTTTCAGGCAATATATGGGTCCCTCCTGCTAATGCCACCTTCAGGTTGTGTCTTTCAGGCAATATATGGGATGCTAATGCTGCTGCCAACTCCAGTGTGCCTTTTCAGGCAATTTATGGGCTCTTCATGCTTCTGCCAACACCAGGGTATGTCTTTCAGGCAATATATGGGCTCCTCTTGATGCTGCCAACTCCAGTGTGTCTTTCAGCCAATATATGGGTCCCTCCTGCTGCTGCCACCTCCAGGGTGTGTCTTTCAGACAGTATATGGGATCCTCATGCTGCTGCCAACCCCAGGGTGTCTTTCAGGCAATATGTGGGCTACTCATGTTGCTGCTAACTCCAAGGTGTGTGTTTCAGACAATATATGGGCTTATCATGCTGCTGTTAACTCCACTGTGTCTTTCAGGCAATATATCGACTCCTCATACTGCTGCCAACTCCAGTGTTTCTTTCAGGCAATATATGGGCTCCTCGTGCTACCGCCAACTCCAGGGTGTGTCTTTCAGGCAATATATGGGCTTATCATAGTGCTGCTGCTAACTCCAGGGTGGGTATTTCAGGCAATATATGGCCCCTTCATGCTTCTGCCAACACCAGGGTATGTCTTTCAGGCAATATATGGGCTCCTCTTGATGCTGCCAACTCCAGTGTGTCTTTGTGGCAATTGATGGGCTCCTCATACTGCTGCTCCAGGGTGTGTCTTTCAGGGAATATATGTGCTCCTCACACTGCTGCAAACTCCAGGGCATGTCTTTCAGACAATATATGGACTCCTCATGATGTTGGTAGTCTGTGTGTCTTTGAGGCAATATATTGGATCATCATGCTGCTGCCAACTCCAGGGTGTCTTTCAGGCAATATATGGGCTCCTCATGCTGTTGGTAACTCCAAGGTGTGTCTTTCAGGCAATATATGGGCTTATCATGCTGCGTTCAACACCACTGAGTCTTTCAGGCAATATATATTGGCTCCTCATGCTGCTGCCAACTCCAGGGTGTGTCTTTCAGGCAACATATGGGCTCTTCATGCTGCTGCCAAATCCAAGTTGTGTCATTCAGGCAATATATTGCCTCCTCGTGCTGCTGCCAACTCCAGGGTGTCTTTCAGGCAATATGTGGGCTCCTCATGCTGCTGCCAACTCTACTGTGTCTTTCAGGCAATATATGGGCTGCTCTTGCTGCTGCCAACTCCAGAGTGTGTCTTTAGGGCAAAATCTGGGCTCTTTATGCTGCTGCCAACTCCAGGATGTGTCTTTCAGGAAATAAATGGGCTCCTCATACTGCTGCCGACTCCAGGGTGTCTGTCAGGCAATATATGGGCACCTTGTGCTGCTGCCAACTACTGGGTGTGTCACTAAGGCAAAATATGGGCTTCTCATGCTGCTGTCAACTCCAAGGTGTGTCTTTCAGGCAATATATGGGCTTCCCATGCTGCTGCCAACTCCAGGGTGTGCCTTTCAGGCAATATAAGAGCTTCTCATTCTGCTGCCAACTCCAGTGTGTCTTTCAGACAATATATTGGCTCCTTGTGCTGCTGATAACTCCAGGGTCTGTCTTTCAAGCAATATATGGGCTCTTTGTGCTGCTGCCAACTCCAGGGTGTATCTTTCAGGCAATTAATGGGCTTGTCATGCTGATGCCAACTTCAGGGTGTTTCTTTCAGGAAATATATGGGCTTCTAATACTGCTGCCAACTCCAGTGTGTCTTTCAGGCCATAAATGGGTCATTGTCTTCTGCTGCCAACTCCAGGGTGTGTCTTTCAGGCAATATATGGGCTCCTCATGCTTCTGCCAACTCCAGGGTATGTCTTTCAGGCAATATGTGGGCTTCTTATGCTGCTGCCATCTCCAGTGTTTCTTTCAGGCAATATATGGGTTCCTCGTGCTACTGTCAACTCCAGGATGCGTCTTTAAGGCAAAATATGGGCTCCTCATGCTGCTGCTAACTCCAGTGTGTCTTTCAGGCAATATATGGGCTCCTTGTGCTGCTGTCAACTCCAGGGTGTGTCTTTCAGGCAATATATGGGCTTCTCGTGCTGCTGCCAACTTCAGGGTGTTTCTTTCAGGCAATATATGGGATGCTAATGCTGCTGCCAACTCCAGTTTGTCTTTTCAGGCAATAAATGGGCTCCTCCTGCTGCTGCCAACTGCTGAGTGTGTCTTTCGGGCAATATATGGGCTTTTCATGCTTCTGCCAACACCAGGGTATGTTTTTCAGGCAATATATGGGCTCCTCTTGATGTTGCCAACCCCAGTGTGTCTTTCAGGCAATATATAGGTCCTGCTACTGCCACCTTCAGGGTGTGTCTTTCAGGCAATATATGGGATGCTAATGCTGCTGCCAACTCCAGTGTGTCTTTTCAGGCAATATATGGGCTCTTCATGCTTCTGCCAACACCAGGGTATGTCTTTCAGGAAATATATGGGCTCCTCTTGATGCTGCCAACTCCAGTGTGTCTTTCAGGCAATATATGGGTCCCTCCTGCTACTGCCACCTCCAGGGTGTGTCTTTCAGGCAGTATATGGGATCCTCATGCTGCTGCCAACCCCAGGGTGCCTTTCAGGCAATATGTGGGCTACTCATGTTGCTGCTAACTCCAAGGTGTGTGTTTCAGACAATATATGGGCTTATCATGCTGCTGTTAACTCCACTGTGTCTTTCAGGCAATATATCGAGTCCTCATACTGCTGCTAACTTCAGGGTGTGTCTTTCAGGCAATAAATGGGCTCCACATGCTGCTGCCAACTCCAGTGTTTCTTTCAGGCAATATATGGGCTCCTCGTGCTACCGCCAACTCCAGGATGTGTCTTTCAGGCAATATATGGGCTTATCATAGGGCTGCTGCCAACCCCAGGGTGTCTTTCAGGCAATATGTGGGCTACTCATGTTGCTGCTAACTCCAAGGTGTGTATTTCAGACAATATATGGGCTTATCATGCTGCTGTTAACTCCACTGTGTCTTTCAGGCAATATATCGACTCCTCATACGGCTGCTAACTTCAGGGTGTGTCTTTCAGGCAATAAATGGGCTCCACATGCTGCTGCCAACTCCAGTGTTTCTTTCAGGCAATATATGGGCTCCTCGTGCTACCGCCAACTCCAGGATGTGTCTTTCAGGCAATATATGGGCTTATCATAGTGCTGCTGCTAACTCCAGGGTGTGTCTTTCAGGCAATATATGGGCTCTTCGTGCTTCTGCCAACACCAGGGTATGTCTTTCAGGCAATATATGGGCTCATCTTGATGCTGCCAACTCCAGTGTGTCTTTGTGGCAATTGATGGGCTCCTCATACTGCTGCTCCAGGGTGTGTCTTTCAAGCAATATATGGGCTCCTCACGTTGCTGCAAACTCCAGGGCATATCTTTCAGACAATATATGGACACCTCATGCTTCTGCCAACTCCAGGGTATGTCTTTCAGGCAATATATGGACTCCTCATTCTGTTGGTAACTCCAAGGTGTGTCTTTCAGGCAATATATGGGCTTAGCATGCTGCGTTCAACACCACTGAGTCTTTCAGGCAATATATATTGGCTCCTCATGCTGCTGCCAAATCCAAGTTGTGTCTTTCAGGCAATATATTGCCTCCTCATGCTGCTGCCAACTCCAGGGTGTCTTTCAGGCAATATGTTGGCTCCTCATGCTGCTGCCAACTCTACTGTGTCTTTCAGGCAATATATTGGCTGCTCTTGCTGCTGCCAACTCCAGAGTGTGTCTTTAGGGCAAAATCTGGGCTGTTTATGCTGCTGCCAACTCCAGGGTCTGTCTTTCAAGCAATATATGGGCTCCTTGTGCTGCTGCCAACTCCAGGGTGTATCTTTCAGGCAATATATGGGCTTGTCATGCTGATGCCAACTTCAGGGTGTTTCTTTCAGGAAATATATGGGCTTCTAATGCTGCTGCCAACTCCAGTGTGTCTTTCAGGCCATAAATGGGTCATTGACTTCTGCTGCCAACTCCAGGGTGTGTCTTTCAGGCAATATATGGGCTCCTCATGCTTCTGCTAACTCCAGGGTATATCTTTCAGGCAATATGTGGGCTTCTCATGCTGCTGCCATCTCCAGTGTTTCTTTCAGGCAATATATGGGCTCCTCGTGCTACTGTCATCTCCTGGATGCGTCTTTAAGGCAAAATATGGGCTCCTCATGCTGCTGCTAACTCCAGTGTGTCTTTCAGGCAATATATATGCTCCTTGTGCTGCTGTCAACTCCAGGGTGTATCTTTCAGGCAATATATGGGCTTCTCATGCTGCTGCCAACTTCAGGGTGTTTCTTTCAGGCAATATATGGGATGCTAATGCTGCTGCCAACTCCAGTTTGTCTTTTCAGGCAATAAATGGGCTCCTCCTGCTGCTGCCAACTCCTAAGTGTGTCTTTCGGGCAATATATGGTCTTTTCATGCTTCTGCCAACACCAGGGTATGTCTTTCAGGCAATATATGGGCTCCTCTTGATGCTGCCAACCCCAGTGTGTCTTTCAGGCAATATATAGGTCCCTCCTGCTACTGCCACCTTCAGGGTGTGTCTTTCAGGCAGTATATGGGATCCTCATGCTGCTGCCAACCCCAGGGTGTCTTTCAGGCAATATGTGGGCTACTCATGCTGCTGCTAACTCCAAGGTGTGTGTTTCAGACAATATATGGGCTTATCATGCTGCTGTTAACTCCACTGTGTCTTTCAGGCAATATATCGACTCCTCATACGGCTGCTAACTTCAGGCACTGTGTCTTTCAGGCAATAAATGGGCTCCACATGCTGCTGCCAACTCCAGTGTTTATTTCAGGCAATATATGGGCTCCTCGTATTACTGCCAACTCCAGGATGTGTCTTTCAGGCAATATATGGGCTTCTCATGCTACTGCCAACTTCAGGGTGTTTCTTTCAGGCAATATATGGGTTTCTAATGCTGCTGCCAACTCCAGTGTGTCTTTACAGGCAATACATCGGATCATTGTGCTGCTGCCAACTCCAGAGTGTGTCTTTCCAGCAATATATGGGCTCCTCATGCTTCTGCCAACACCAGGGTATGTCTTTTCAGGCAATATGTTGGCTCCTCTTGATGCTGACAACTCCAGTGTGTCTTTCAGGCAATATATGGGTCCCTCCAGCAGATGCCACCTCCAGGGTGTGTTTTTCGGGCAGTATATAGGATCCTCATGCTGCTGCCAACCCCAGTGTGTCTTTCAGACAATTTGTGGGCTTCTCATGCTGCTGCTAACTCCAAGGTGTGTGTTTCAGACAATATATGGGCTTATCATGCTGCTGTTAACTCCACTGTGTCTTTCAGGCAATTCATGGACTCCTCATGCTGTTTTTAACTCCAGGGTGTGTCTTTTAGGCAATAAATGGGCTCCACATGCTGCTGCCAACTCGAGGGTATGTCTTTCAGGCAATATAAGGGCTTCTCGTGCTGCTGCCAACTTCAGGATGTTTCTTTCAGGCAATATATGGGCTGCTAATGCTGCTGCCAACTCCAGTTAGTCTTTACAGGCAATAAATGGTATCATTGTGCTGCTGCCAATTCCTGAGTGTGTCTTTCGGGCAATATATGGGCTCTTCATGCTTCTGCCAACACCAGGGTATGTCTTTCAGGCAATATATGGGCTCCTCTTGATGCTGTCAACCCCAGTGTGTCTTACAGGCAATATATGGGTCCTTCCTGCTACTGCCACCTCCAGGGTGTGTCTTTCAGGCAGTATATGGGATCATCATGCTGCTGCCAACCCCAGGGTGTCTTTCAGGCAATTTGTGGGCTACTCATGCTGCTGCTAACTCCAAGGTGTGTGTTTCAGACAATATATGGGCTTATCATGTTGCTGTTAACTCCACTTTGTCTTTCAGGCAATAAATGGGCTCCACATGGTGCTGCCAACTCCAGTGTTTTTTTCAGGCAATATATGGGCTTCTCATGCTGCTGCCAACTTCAGGGTGTTTCTTCGAGGCAATATATGGGTTTCTAATGCTGCTGACAACTCCAGTGTGTCTTTACAGGCAATAAATGGGATCATTGTGCTGCTGCCAACACCAAGGTATGTCTTTTCAGGCAATATATGGGCTCCTCTTGATGCTGCCAAATCCAGTGTGTCTTTCAGGCAATATATGGGTCCCTCCTGCTGATGCCACCTCCGGCGTGTGTTTTTCGGGCAGTATATGGGATCCTCATGCTGCTGCCAACCCCAGTGTGTCTTTCAGACAATTTGTGGGCTACTCATGCTGCTGCTAATTCCAAGGTGTGTGTTTCAGACAATATATGGGCTTATCATGCTGCTGTTAACTCCACTGTGTCTTTCAGGCAATACATGGACTCCTCATGCTGCTGTTAACTCTAGGGTGTGTCTTTTAGGCAATAAATGGGCTCCACATGCTGCTGCCAACTCCAAGGTGTGTCTTGCAGGCAATATATGGGCTCCTTGTGCTGCTGCCAACTCCAGGGTGTGTCTTTCAGGCAATATATAGGCTCCTCATGCTGCTGCCATCTCCAGGGTGTGTCTTTCAGGCAATATATGGGCTTCTCGTGATGCTGCCACCTCCAGTGTGTCTTTCAGGCAATATATGGGCTTCTCGTGCTACTGCCAACTCCAGGGTGAGTCTTTCAGGCAAATCATGGGCTCCTCATACTGCTGCCAACTCCAGGGTGTGTCTTTCAGGCAATTTATGGGCTCCTCATGCTGCTGCCAACTCCAGGGTGTGTCTTTCAGACAATATATGGGCTCCTTGTCCTGATGCCAACTCCAGGGTCTATCTTTCAGGCAATATATGGGCTCCTCATGCTGCTGCCAACTCCAATGTGTGTCTTTCAGGCAAAATATGGGCTTCTCATGCTGCTGCCAACTCCAGGATGTGTCTTTCAGGCAATATATGGGCTCCTCATGCAGATTCCACCTCAAGGCTCTGTCATTGTACCGATCTGTGACAGCGATTCTGATAGCAATGCCTCTGATCTGCATGTTATATTTCTTTACAGTATTTCACTAACCCAGCACACATCCTATGTGTGTTACAGCAAGACTAAATGTTCTAAAACCCTATTGTGGCTCTCAGTAGGTCAGAAATATCAATTTTTTAATAGTGATTCGCCGCAAATAAATTCACACTGAAACTAATTTTTCCGGAAAATTCAGCGAATCGGCCGAATGGAATTTTTCAAAATTTCGCACATCTCTAAATGTGGTTCTTAGAATCTGGGGAGTGTTTATGACTCAGGCAGGGGTGGACTGGCCATAGAGAGACCCAGGACAATGCCGGTGGGCCACACTGCTTTGGGGACGGTTGGGCTGCTGCTTTTTACACCCACATTTAATCCCTGCCCCCTTAGTCTCCCTCTCAGCCCCACTGTACCCACAAGCCAGGGAACCTCAGCCCTCTACCCATCCTCACTGTACCCACAAGCCAGGGAACCCCAGACCTCTGTGCTCACAAGCCAAGGAACCCCAGCCCCTTACCTATCCCCACTGTACCCACAAACCAAGGAACCCCAGACCTCTGTGCTCACAAGCCAAGGAACCCCAGCCCCCTACCCATCCTATCTGTACCCACAAGCCAAGGAGCCCCAGCCCCCTACCTATCCCCACTGTACCCACAAACCAAGGAACCCCAGACCTCTGTGCTCACAAGCCAAGGAACCCCAGCCCCCTACCCATCCTCACTGTACCCACAAGCCAAGGAACCCCATCCCCCTACCCATCCCCACTGTACCCACAAGCCAAGAAACCCCATCCCCCTACCCATCCTCACTGTACCCACAAGCCAAGGAAGCCCAACTCCCCAATGCTATAGCCCCAGCATCATGGTTGCGGTCTGAGCAGAGATGTCTTGGGCCGGCCAGGGGCTGGTAAAATCCAGGGCTGATTTTTGGTCTCAGTCCGCCACTGCACAGAGGTTCTGGTGATGGACAGATATTGAAGAAGGAAGTTTAATGAGGTGTTTGGTCCTCTTTTGATACATGTGGCCACTTAATTGTTAGCTCTATGTTAACTTTGGACAGTTATTTGCTTTTAACCTTTTCGACTACAGATTTTCAGCATGTATGTTTGATTTAAATTTACAGATTTTAGTTTTCAGTAACATTTTATGTGTTTGTATAATGTATATTGTACAATAATTGACTGAATGCAGAAGTTTCCAAACATCTCATACCGGACAGGGCAGTTCTTATCCCCCTTAAAGCCCCTGCAGCATCTGTCCAGTAACCAGCAGCAAACCAGCCAAACGAGAGATGATACAGATCAAGATATTCCGGAAATTCTTTATCTCTTTCCTAAATCTGACCCCCGACCATTAGAATGACACATTATAGCCAAAGAATGACTGGTCAGAGCTTCTCCGCATTGCCCCATGCCTGCCCCCAACTCCTCCCTCATACTCATCATATTAAGCTGGAACAAAGCTTCTCATACAGACAACATCAGAGACCTGCAACAGGTGAGCAACCTACACAGGGAATATCAATTTCTATGCACCTGCTCTATACCTGCCTTGGATATATACACCTCCCTAACCCTGCTCTCCACCTACCTGGGGTATATACACCTCCCTCACCCTGTTCTGACCCGGCCTGGGGTATATACACCTCCCTCACCCTGCTCTGCTCCTGCCTGGGGTATATACACCTCCCTCACCCTGCTCTGCTCCTGCCTGGGGTATATACACCTCACTCACCCTGCTCCACACCTGCCTGGGGTATATACACCTCCCTAACCCTGTTCTGCACCTACCTGGGGTATATACACCTCCCTAACCCTGTTCTGCACCTACCTGGGGTATATACACCTCCCTAACCCTGCTCTGCACCTACCTGGGGTATATACACCTCCCTCACCATGCTCTGCACCTACCTGTGGTATATACACCTCCCTCACCCTGCTCTGCACCTACCTGGGGTATATAAACCCCTCTCAGCCAGCTCTACACCTGCCTTGGCTGTATATGACCCCCCCCCCCTACCATGCTCTGTCCCTGTCTGGGGTATATACATCTCCCTCATCCTGCTCTCACCCTGCTCTGCACCTGCCTGGGGTATATACACCTTCCTCAGCCTGCTCTGCACCTGCCTGGGGTATATACACCTCCCTCACCCTGCTCTGCACCTGCCTTGGGTATATACACCTCCCTCACCCTGCTCTGCACCTGCCTTGGGTATATACACCTCCCTCACCCTGCTCTGCACCTTCCTGGGGTATATACACCTCCATCACCCTGCTCTGCACCTGCCTGGGGTATATACACCTCCCTCACCCTGCTCTGCACCTGCCTGGGGTATATACACCTCCCTCACCCTGCTCTGCACCTGCCTGGGGTATATACACCTCCCTCACCCTGCTCTACACCTGCCTGGGGTATATACACCTCCCTCACCCTGCTCTACACCTGCCTGGGGTATATACACCTCCCTCACCCTGCTCTACACCTGCCTGGGGTATATACACCTCCCTCACCCTGCTCTGCACCTGCCTGGGGTATATACACCTCCCTCACCCTGCTCTGCCCCTGCCTGGTGTATATACACCTCCCTCACCCTGCTGTACACCTGCCTGGGGTATATACACCTTCCTCACCCTGCTCTGCCTCTGCCTGGGGTATATACACCTCCCTCACCCTGCTGTACACCTGCCTGGGGTATATACACCTCCCTCATCCTGCTCTACACCTGCCTGGGGTATATACACCTCCCTCACACTGCTCTGCCCCTACCTGGGGTATATACACCTCCCTTACCCAGCTCTTCACCTGCCTGGGGTATATACACCTCCCTCACCCTGCTCTTCACCTGCCTGGGGTATATACACCTTCCTCACCCTGCTCTGCCTCTGCCTGGGGTATATACACCTCCCTCATCCTGCTCTGCACCTGCCTGGGGTATATACACCTCCCTCACACTGCTCTGCCCCTGCCTGGGGTATATACACCTTCCTCACCCTGCTCTGCCTCTGCCTGGGGTATATACACCTCCCTCACACTGCTCTGCCCCTGCCTGGGGTATATACACCTCCCTCACCCTGCTCTGCACCTGCCTGGTGTATATACACCTCCCTCACCCTGCTCTGCACCTGCCTGGGGTATATACACCTCCCTCACCCTGCTCTGCACCTGCCTGGGGTATATACACCTCCCTCACCCTGCTCTGCACCTGCCTGGGGTATATACACCTCCCTCACCCTGCTCTGTACCTGCCTGGGGTATACACACCTCCCTCACCCTGCTCTGCACCTGCCTGGGGTATATACACCTCCCTCACCCTGTTCTGCCCCTGCCTGGGGTATATACACCTCCCTCACCCTGCGCTGCCCCTGCCTGGGGTATATACACCTCCCTCACCCTGCTCTGTACCTGCCTGGTGTATATACACCTCCCTCACCCTACTCTACACCTGCCTGGGGTATATACACCTCCCTCACCCTGCTCTGCACCTGCCTGGGGTATATACACCTCCCTCACCCTGCTCTGCACCTGCCTGGGGTATATACACCTCCCTCACACTGCTCTGCCCCTGCCTGGGGTATATACACCTCCCTCACCCTGCTCTACACCTGCTCGGGTATATACACCTCCCTCACCCTGCTCTGCCCCTGCCTGGGGTATATACACCTTCCTCAGCCTGATCTGCACTTATATCCATGAATACAAATTATATTTATATATATTTAGTTTATTAATATCATTGTATATTTTCTATATTATTTATATACTTTATTTTTTATATTTTTTTGTATTTTACAAAACATGAGTGTTGGTTCTCTGTGGGGGGGGGGGGGGGGGGCGCACCCCGATTGCCTCTCCCCCAATCGAGCGCTGTAATGGCCGCAAATCTTACCTGACATCTCGCTCTCTTCCTGCAGGGGTGGTTTAGGTAGCTTGCACTTCCATGGGCCCCGGGGGCAAATGCCTGCACTGCCTCTATGGTATGTATGCCCCTGGCCACCACCATTAGAGGCAAGGTGGTTGAGCAGGTCCAGCAGGTTCTTTGGCCATTTCAATCTCCCATGTAGGCACGTGCTCTGCAGCCGATAAAGCTGAGGTGAGGAGGAATAAGACGGCATGGGTGACTAGGTAAGTATTCTGGTGTGGGCGTACACCGGGACCCCTGTTCCAAGGCCTGGGGGCAAGTGCCTGCACTGCCTCTATGGTATGTAAGCCCCTGGCCACCACCATTAGAGGCAAGGTGGTTGAGCAGGTCCAGCAGGTCCTTTGCCACCACCATTAGAGGTGCAGCTGAGCAGGAGCAGCAGGTCACTCTGGCCTTTCCCTTATAGTGTGACTAAGCTCAGAGTCTCATTCTCTAGACGAGGGACCAAGGTGCAGGAGCTGCTGGTCTCTTCTTTACTGGACCCAATCACATCACTGGAGGCAGAGCAGGATGAGGGAGGTATATATACCCCAGGCAGGGGCAGAGCAGGGTGAGGGAGGTATATATACCCCAGGCAGGGGCAGAGCAGGGTGAGGGGGGTGTATATACCCCAGGCAGGGGCAGAGCAGGGTGAGGGAGGTGTATATACCCCAGGCAGGGGCAGAGCAGGGTGAGGGAGGTATATATACCCCAGGCAGGGGCAGAGCAGGGTGAGGGGGGTGTATATACCCCAGGCAGGGGCAGAGCAGGGTGAGGGAGGTTTATATACCCCAGGCAGGTGCAGAGCAGGGTGAGGGAGGTGTATATACCCCAGGCAGGTGTAGAGCAGGGTGAGGGAGGTGTATATACCCCAGGCAGGTGTAGAGCAGGGTGAGGGAGGTGTATATACCCCAGGCAGGTGCAGAGCAGGGTGAGGGGGGTGTATATACCCCAGGCAGGTGTAGAGCAGGGTGAGGGAGGTGTATATACCCCAGGCAGGGGCAGAGCAGGGTGAGGGAGGTGTATATACCCCAGGCAGGTGCAGAGCAGGGTGAGGGAGGTGTATATACCCCAGGCAGGTGCAGAGCAGGGTGAGGGAGGTGTATATACCCCAGACAGGTGTAGAGAGGGTGAGGGAGGTGTATATACCCCACGAAAGTGCAGAGCAGGGTGAGGGAGGTGTATATACCCCAGACAGGTGTAGAGAGGGTGAGGGAGGTGTATATACCCCACGAAAGTGCAGAGCAGGGTGAGGGAGGTGTATATACCCCACGAAAGTGCAGAGCAGGGTGAGGGAGGTGTATATACCCCATGCAGGGGAACAGCAGGATAAGGGAGGTGTATATACCTCAGGCAGGAGTGTTGGAAGATGGTTGACCTCATGTAAGGCACAGCACCTGCATTGCAGTGAGTATGTCTCAGTGTGTGAGTGTGTCTGTGTGTTACCCCTAACTGGATGCCCTTAACCGGCTGTAATGAGGGATGCCCCTCACTGGCTGTAATGGAGGGATGCCCCTTACTGGCTGTAATAAGGGATGCCCCTCTCTGGCTGTAATGAGGGATGCCCCTAACTGGCACTATAGCTCTATATTAGGGGTTTCCAACCCATGGTACTAGTACCTCTCTAGTGATAGTCAAGACCACTAGGGGTAAATACTGGAAGAAAAGCTACTGCTCCTATAAAAATTGCCAAGTGGTTAATTAAAAAACCTGAAGCATTGGAGCATCTTTGGATGACTGCATTTCTGACATTGAATTGGGAAAGTGAAATGGAAGTCTGCATCATTGGCATCATTGATGGTAGAGGTCCTACTTGAGGCAGTTGGAAAAAGGGGAGTGGTACTCCATGACACCGAGAGGTTGGGGAACTAGGCTCTAAACCAGTGTTGCCCAACCCTCTCCTCAAGAGCCACCAACAGGTCATTGATCTTCAAACAGATGCACAGGTGAAGTAATTAGAGCTCAGGCAGCGCTATTGAGGCAGCTATGTGGAGATCCACAAATCATGATCTGTTGGCGGCTTTCTAGGAAAGGGTTGGGGAGATAAACATGAACTATAATACAGAGAAGGAGACTGAGCTTACCAGCCTCTACTATACTACATTATATCTATCTATCTATCTATCTATCTATCTATCTATCTATCCAATATCTATCTATCTATCTATCTATCTATCTATCTATCCAATATCTATCTATCTATCTATCTATCTCATATCTATCTATCTATCTATCTATCTATCTATCTATCTATCCCATATCTATCTATCTATCTATCTATCTATCTATCTATCTATCTATCCCATATCTATCTATCTATCTATCTATCTATCTATCTATCTATCTATCTATCTCATATCTATCTATCCAATATCTATCTATCTATCTCATATCTATCTATTTATCTATCTATCTATCTATCTATCTATCTATCTCATATCTATCTATCTATCTATCTATCTATCTATCTCATATCTATCTATCTATCTATCTATCTATCTATCTATCCCATATCTATCTATCTATCTATCTATCTATCTATCTATCTATCTATCTCATATCTATCTATCATCTATCTATCTATCTATCTATCTATCTATCTATCTATCTATCTATCTCATATCTATCTATCTATCTATCTATCTATCCCATATCTATCTATCTATCTATCTATCTATCTATCTCATATCTATCTATCTATCTATCTATCTATCTATCTATCTATCTATCTATCCCATATCTATCTATCTATCTATCCCATATCTATCTATCTATCTATCTATCTATCTATCTATCTATCTATCTATCTCATATCTATCTATCATCTATCTATCTATCTATCTATCTATCTATCTATCCCATATCTATCTATCTATCTATCTATCTATCTATCTATCTATCTATCCCCTATCTATCTATCTATCTATCTATCTATCTATCTATCTATCCCATATCTATCTATCTATCTATCTATCTATCTATCTATCTATCTATCTATCCCATATCTATCTATCTATCTATCTATCTATCTATCTATCTATCTATCCCATATCTATCTATCCCATATCTATCTATCTATCTATCTATCTATCTATCTATCTATCTATCTATCTCATATCTATCTATCTATCTATCTATCTATCTATCTATCTAAGTTAGGTCCCTAAATATTTGGACAAAGACAACATTTCTCTCTTTGGTTTTGTACATTACCACAAAGAATTCTGAACAGAACGATTCAAATGCAGTTCAAGTTCAGACTTTCAGATTTAATTCAGTGGATTGAACAAGATTGCATAAACATGTGAGGAACTAAAGCATTTTTAAATATCAATCCCTTCATGCCAGGGTCTCAAATGTAATTGGACAAATTGCTGGCAATGAATGCCTGAAGCCTTGACACTCATGGAAATCACCAGACATTGCTGTGTTTCCCTTTACGGCCTTTACCGTATCGCTTTTCAGTTTCTGTTTGTGGGCCTTTCTGTCTGAACTTTAGTCTTTAACAAGTGAAGTTCGGCTCAGTTGGGTAGAGATCAGGTGACTGACTCCACTTCTTTGCTTTAATAAACTCCTAGGTAGCTTTGGCTTCTTTATTTTGGATCATTGTCCATCTGTGTTATGAAAGGCCGACCATCATTTAGACAAGATTTGAGCACGCAGCATATCTCTCAATAGCTCAGGACTCATTGGGCTGCTTCTGTCTTATGTCACATCATTAAAAAATATTAGTGAGCCAGCGCCACTGTCAGCCATGCACGCCCATTTATTTCCACCCTTTGACTATCCACACCTCCAGTATTTTCTCTTTGATGTTTTTTGGCACTCATGATACTGCGTGGTTGTGTCTTGCAGGAACAGCAGAGCCGACATCATGGGATTCCGTCATCTACTCCAGACAGTGACCTTCCTGTGTTTTGTGTGCACCAGCTGGAATATGAAGCCAATAGCTGAGGATCAGGACAAGGCCGCTGTCTTTTCTGACCTCACCCCCAGTGAGATGAGATCTGTCCGAAGTTTCCTCATGCAGCAGCCTGACTTAAAGCTGGTCTCCAGACAGAAAAAACTCAGTGATAATATGATTTTTATGATGGAATTGAACTTGCCAAAAAAGAAGGACGTTTTGTCATTCCTGGACAGAGACGGCCCTAGGCCGCAGCGAGAGGCCAGAGTGATAATATTTTTTGGCAACCAGCCAAACCCCAATATCACAGAATACATTGTGGGACCAGCTTCGGAACCGCAATACTACAAACCCACTACTCCTGAAGGAAAGAGTATGCTGAGGTTTGAAGCAAGACCCTTAACTGTCTTGGAAAATAAACTGATCGATGGGAAGGTACTAGAGGTAGCCAAGGAGTTCGACCACATATTATTGGAGCTTTCAGGTTTTTCCTTCCATAACTGCTCTGATCGTTGTCTGATACGCATCTTAGTTACACCTTCTGGTTTGAAGCCTGGAGAGCGCCGGTCCTGGATCATGTTCGCGAGAAAGGTTGAAAGCTTCTACCTCCATCCCATAGGTTTTGAAATCTTGCTCAATCATCATTCTCTCAACCCTGAGGAGTGGACGCTAGAGAAGCTCTGGTATAATGGACAATACTTTGACAGTGTCGAAGAGTTTATTCGAAAATATGAGAGAAATGAGGTGACTAAGAATCCTCTTCCGAAATTCGATGAAAACGATCTTTACTCAAGCTTCAAGCCAAGGGGAGAGTTTAAAGCAAAGACAAATATTCACGGGCCCAAGATATGCGAACCACAGGGCAAACGTTATAAAGTTTTAGGCAACTATGTTGAGTACACCGGATGGAGCTTTGCATATGGCGTGCGGTCAACAGCCGGACCGCAGTTATTTGACATTCGGTATAACAATGAGCGCATAGCTTATGAAGTGAGCTTACAGGAAGCCATATCATTTTATAGTGGTGCCACTCCAGCAGCCATGCAGACAAATTACATCGACTCTGGTTGGGCAATGGGAAAGGTGCACTTTGAACTGGCCAAAGGTATTGACTGCCCGGAAGTGGCCACCTACCTGGACCTGTACAGTTTTTATGACAGCGATAAACCAGTGCGCTACCAGAATGCGTTGTGTATCTTTGAGCTTCCAACAGGGATGCCGCTACGCCGCCACTTTGAAGCCGGCCGTAATGGTGGTTATAAATTTTACGCAGGAGTTGAGAACCATGTCCTGGTGGTCAGAACAACATCTACAGTGGGAAACTATGACTACTTTTGGGACTTTATCTTCTACCAGAATGGCGTGATAGAGGTTACGGTCAGTGCTACGGGCTACATCCAAACCTCATTCTTTACTCCCGATGGCCTTTCTTATGGAAACAGGGTGTACACCTATGCTCTAGGCAACATTCACACACATCTGGTGAACTATAAAGTAGACCTGGATGTGGCAGGTAAGTGGTATTAAAGGCCACTATAATGAGATGTGATTTTATGTTAGTAATGCAGCCAGATGTACAGAAAGGCAAAAAATCTGACTCCTGGAACATGGCAGGCTAAGCCGGCGGGTCAAGAGCTGTACCATGTGCAGCCCTTTCCACTCCCCCGCCCCTCAGCAAGGTGTTGCTGGACTCATCCTGTGATGGGGGTGGGCATTTTGCCATAGGCCCTGCTGCCCTGTGCTGCTGGGGCATGTTTTTAACTCGTGACATGTGGGACATGCCTGTGCTCAGCTGTGAACACAACCCCCACCATCAATACCCCCCCAGTGCCTGATAGCGCCACCTTCTTCTTGTGACCCTCCAGCATCAAGTGCAAATGACAGGTTGCACACATTTATATTTCGAGTGTTTGCACACAATCTAATAAAACAAAACAGTATAGTGCTATTAAATAGGTACATAAGTCTTAAAATAGTGGCAGAAGTTGGTAAGTCTTAAAATAGGGGCTGAAGCTGGTAAGTGTTAAAATAGGTGCAGAAGCTGGTAAGTTTTAAAATAGGTGCAGAAGCTGGTAAGTCAAAGCTCATTTACCCACTGTTCCAGGGCCCTGCTTCTCCCCAGTTCTGACTACAAATTTAAAGAGGAACATTACAGGTTATGGGGAGTGAATAAAAACTCCCCAAATCTGGTTTGCCCATCCCCCTGCCCCTCCGGTTTAGCACTTATTAGAAACGTACCTCTCCAGTCACATCATGCTCTGCAACCCTCAGCTCCCTCGCCCCCCCCGGGTGGGTAGCACTGAAGGCTTCCCGAAAGACACAGCACCGCCCCAGGGTCTCACACTGGGCACAGATACGCATGAGATTTGAGGAGCAGCACACAGGATTCGAACAGCGGCGAGCGAAGAAGTTAGTGTCCTGCCATCATTCAATGATGAGAGGGGGTGGAATTCAGTAGGATGTCAGCATTTAAGATAATGCTGACATCCAAAACGCAGTGAGGGGGGGAGGGATTATCTGAGATGAGCAATAGAAAAGGTCTGATATTCCTCTGTAACAGCTGGGGAGAACCTGCTGAATCCCAACGTCGTGATCCCATTGGAGTTTCTCTTTTATAGGATGAAAAACAGGGCCAAATCTCTTTCAGATCTCACCTAGACGCGCATACTGTGATCATTTTGGCCTCCTGGCAGCACACAGAGTGCAGAGGGACATGAGTCACCTAGCTCTCAAGTACCACCATTTAGCCCTTGGATGCCTGATATAACTCTTATGTTGCCTGATATAACTCTTGTTGTTTTATTCACTCAAAAATATTTAGTTTCAGATGGCGAAACATGAAGTTCTGGACAATATGATGATGATAGCGCTCACCCTCCCATCTGCCCCTTTCTTCTCCACACCTCTTCACCCCGCCTCTCTTTCTTTTCTCCATCATCTTCCAGGTACTGAAAACAGTTTTGAAACCGTGGATCGGAAATTCGAGAAACGCCCTAACCCCTGGAGTCCTGGAAAATTCATCATCCAGTCACGTATGGACCACATACCAAGGACCACTGAGAAGCAGGCTACCTTTAATATCCAGTCCTCTGCCCCTCGATACTTGATGTTCCAGAACCCCAACGAAAAGAACAAGTGGGGCCACACCAAAAGCTACCGGATCCAATACAATTCCGGCAGTGCCGGCAGTGTCCTTCCGCGGGGATGGGGGCTGGAGAAAGCAGTCCCATGGGCCAGGTAATGGGAGAAAACAGTGGTTCTGTGAGACATTAATGTAAATGCAGAGTGTGAGTTCTGGGTGCAGCAGAGTTGTAATCCAGATAGACAATAGTAGTGTAACAGGAACAGACTTTACTCGAGCAGGAATGCAGTAAGAGAATGTCACCCTACATGGTGGCTTAAAGTGGACCGTCACCCTCCGGTGATCGGCCCAGGAATCTATAAGATTCCCGGGCCGATCACCTCCCTCCCCGCGGGACATCCGAGATCGGGATGTCCCGCGGGGTGAAACCCCCCCAAACACCCCAAATCCCCTTACCTTGTTGCCCCTCTAGACGTGCGCGCGCCCGCGTCGGCCGTCTGTGAATGGCGCGCGTGGGAGGCTTGTCCGCGGCTGTCAAAAGGCTTGTCCGTCGGCGCTGGGAGCGGGGAGAGGTGAGTTTTTCAGGGGGTTCGGGGGGGGTTTCACACAGCGGGGCTGTGTTCGGGGGTGTTCGGGGGGGCTGTGTTCGGGGGGGTTTCACACAGCGGGGCCGATCGGGGGTGCCCCACCGAAGTGGACCAAGACCCAGGATAGTCAAAATCCTGGGTGTTGGTCCACTTTAATAACAATGAGACAAAGACAGAAAGATAAGAACTTGCAATGATAGATTACAGCTCAATCTACAGGAAATAACAATACAGCAGAAAAATACAGTTGTGCATTGGTAACAGCGCCATCTAGTGTCATAACCTGCAATAGCTGCAAACGGCAATAAAACATAGTAAAAGTCATTCTAGCAGAGACTAACCTGGAAGTCTGTTACTGTACAGTTTCTCCAACAATTAAGCCCGATTCCCAGCCTCACCGTAATTGCTCGGTTTTGCACAAAAGCAAACTCGCAGACCCCAGGAAGTTGTGAACGCTCGTTTTATTCTCAGCCACATCCGAGATTTTCTTGGCTAGGTGTATGCGAGTGGAAGCGTGTTGCGTAAGCTTGAGTTTAAGCAGAGCAATTGCGGTGAACTAGCATCTGAAAGCGAGTTTGCATCTGGTTCCAGCCGAGTCCTTTGTTCTTGCTGCTCTGTGGCCATCTTGCTTGCATGCCGTCATACGCACATGTAGGCTGTAGTCGTCTTTTTCCTTTGATGAACACGAGCTTTGGGGCACCCCATGTTTGTGAGCATCCCTTACCTCTTTCCTCCTTGTTGTTACCTGCTTCCCCGAGTGTTTGCCGCCACCCCCCTGCCCAACTTTCCTTTCTGCCACTTGCATTAATCTTGTTTGCTGTACCACACTGCTTCGTGTAAATTTCAGTTTTTTTATTAATTAGTAAATGCCCTATTATAATTGTTTTTGGGGGGGAAGGGAAGCCGAAGCCGGTGATGTATATGTCTGTGTGTTTTAATGTCGGTGGGAGAGGGCTGCTGAGGCGTGGGAGGTGGGAATGTAAGTTCTTTCTTTACATTCACCTGATATGATGCAGTTTTGGGGACAATAAGTGCATCTTATAGTGTGAAAAAAATTATCTGCTCTTGTTTTTGTTTTTTTTTAATAAGGCAACAATGTTAATATTTTTTTAAACAATATAATAAAACTATAACACTATCATTTGGGGGGAAGGTCTAACCTATAGCAAATGCCTGTTTGGTATGTATCCGTAAGATAACAATTAGATCTAACGAAAAAATGGGCGGCATTATGTTTCTTTCAAATATTTTTATTAATTGATTTTTTCAATGGCAAAATAGATATCGCCATTTTATCTATGAGAAAAAACCTTCATAATGATTTATAGCAAACCATTAATGATTTTTAACAACTTCACCCCTACTAAGACAGCCACTCTCCCCAGCTTTTTGCTGACAGAAACGGCGGTCCACAAAAATTTATTTTTGGCCCATTTTTCCAGTGAAAAATAGGCTCGAGATTGCCCGATATGGTGCGTCTTGCAGGAATTTTCAGTGGGGGCCTATCAGTTGAGAAATATCTCCTCAGCAACGTCACGTGAGAGGTTGTAACGGCTGCGTGTTGGTGTGGTTGGCAGGTACAAACTGGCGGTGACGCGGCACAAGGACTCGGAGATGACCAGCAGCAATATCTATGCACAGATGGACCCTTGGGACCCCTCCATCCACTTTGAGAATTTTATTAGCGACAACGAGGACATTGTGAATCAGGTATGTTCTGTATGTGTTCTGTATGTGTTCTGTATGTGTTCTGATGGTGAGCTTGAGGAGTCTGATCTTCCAGACAGAAGAGGTAGCGAAAAAAACAACTTCCGCCCTGCTCCGGTGTTATAAGGTTTACCGATTGCCGAGATTGTGCCAATGCCTGTCTCCAGTCCCAGGACCAAGATGGATCGAAGCCTACTCCATTCATTGCGAGAGGGAGGCTGGATAGGGGTCAGGGGCATGATCATGGCAGTTGGTAAGTTTTAAAACCCCAGAGAAGGGAAGAACTGCAGGGGACAAAAGGTGTTTACTCCCACCCACAAGTCACGTGGGAGGGAAGCTATGAGCAAGGGGAAAGAATTGTGTGTTAAAATCAGATTTTGTTATGGAATTGGGTCAATACTATTGCATACCTTCCAAATGTTCAGTGTGGGAAAGAGGGACAATTGTTATATTAAGCAATGCCCCCTCATTGAGGGATGGATGAAGCCACGCCCCCCTCATTGAGGGATAGATGAAGCCACGCTCTCTCATTGAGGGATAGATGAAGCCACGCCCCCTCATTGAGGGATAGATGAAGCCACACTCTCTCAATGAGGGATGAAGCCACGCCCCCTCATTGAGGGATAGATTAAGCCACGCTCTCTCATTGAGGGATGGATGAAGCCACACTCTCTCATTGAGGGATGGATGAAGCCACACTCTCTCATTGAGGGATAGATGAAGCCACGCTCTCTCATTGAAGGATAGATGAAGCCACGCCCCCTCATTGAGGGATAGATGAAGCCACACTCTCTCAATGAGGGATAAAGCCACGCCCCCTCATTGAGGGATAGATGAAGCCACGCCCCCTCATTGAGGGATAGATTAAGCCACGCTCTCTCATTGAGGGATGGATGAAGCCACACTCTCTCATTGAGGGATGGATGAAGCCACACTCTCTCATTGAGGGATAGATGAAGCCACGCCCCCTCATTGAGGGATAGATGAAGCCACGCCCCCTCATTGAGGGATAGATGAAGCCACGCTCTCTCATTGAGGGATAGATGAAGCCACGCTCTCTCATTGAGGGATAGATGAAGCCACACTCTCTCATTGAGGGATAGATGAAGCCACACTCTCTCATTGAGGGATAGATGAAGCCACACTCTCTCATTGAGGGATAGATGAAGCCACGCCCCCTCATTGAGGGATAGATGAAGCCACGCTCTCTCATTGAGGGATAGATGAAGCCACACTCTCTCATTGAGGGATAGATGAAGCCACACTCTCTCATTGAGGGATAGATGAAGCCACACTCTCTCATTGAGGGATAGATGAAGCCACAATCTCTCATTGAGGGATAGATGAAGCCACGCTCTCTCATTGAGGGATAGATGAAGCCACGCCCCCTCATTGAGGGATAGATGAAGCCACACTCTCTCATTGAGGGATAGATGAAGCCACACTCTCTCATTGATGGATAGATGAAGCCACGCCCCCTCATTGAGGGATAGATGAAGCCACGCCCCCTCATTGAGGGATAGATGAAGCCACAAAATCTCAATGAGGGATAGATGAAGCCACAATATCTCATTGAGGGATAGATGAAGCCACAATATCTCATTGAGGGATGGATGAAGCCACACTCTCATTGAGGGATAGCTTAAGCCATACTCTCTCATTGAGGGATGGATGAAGCCACGCTCTCTCATTGAGGGATGATGAAGCCACACTCTCTCATTGAGGGATAGATGAAGCCACACTCTCTCATTGAGGGATAGATGAAGCCACACTCTCTCATTGAGGGATGGATGAAGCCACGCTCTCTCATTGAGGGATGATGAAGCCACACCCCCTCATTGAGGGATAGATGAAGCCACACTCTCTCATTGAGGGATAGATGAAGCCACACCCTCTCATTGAGGGATTGATGAAGCCACACTCTCTCATTGAGGGATAGATGAAGCCACAATATCTCATTGAGGGATAGATGAAGCCACACTCTCTCATTGAGGGATGGATGAAGCCACACCCTCTCATTGAGGGATTGATGAAGCCACACTCTCTCATTGAGGGATAGATGAAGCCACAATATCTCATTGAGGGATAGATGAAGCCACACTCTCTCATTGAGGGATAGATGAAGCCACAATATCTCATTGAGGGATAGATGAAGCCACACTCTCATTGAGGGATAGATGAAGCCACACAGGGATAGATGAAGCCACACTCTCTCATTGAGGGATAGCTTAAGCCATACTCTCTCATTGAGGGATGGATGAAGCCACGCTCTCTCATTGAGGGATGATGAAGCCACACCCCCTCATTGAGGGATAGATGAAGCCACACTCTCTCATTGAGGGATAGATGAAGCCACACTCTCTCATTGAGGGATAGATGAAGCCACACTCTCTCATTGAGGGATGGATGAAGCCACGCTCTCTCATTGAGGAATGTATAGGAGATACTTTGTCACCTAATTGTTGATATATATACAATGACCCTGCACCTATTCTCAATACAAACACAGCACACAGCCAGAACTATATACAAACCAAGGATATGTACAAGACCGAATACAGAGCACTACAGACAGGGCAGGCCCCTGGGTAACAAAGTCTCAGTGTAGACCCCTTGTGTCACATGCCCCACTGTGTAAAACCCCATGGGATAGCCGGTATACTCACCTGGATTCTCCTAAGCCGGCTAAAACAGGAACATTCACCACTGTGACTAGCCATGGAGTCTAAAAGCAAGACGGACAACTTCCAACCCCTGTGGCAACCGCCCAAACTCCTACAGCTACGGCAGAAGCAGGAGACGGCATCAGGTTCAACTTACGGAACGGGTTGCTGGTTAGTGGCCGGCGAGTCATTGAGGGATAGATGAAGCCACGCTCTCTCATTGAGGGATAGATGAAGCCACGCCCCCTCATTGAGGGATAGATGAAGCCACACTCTCTCATTGAGGGATAGATGAAGCCACACTCTCTCATTGATGGATAGATGAAGCCACGCCCCCTCATTAAGGGATAGATGAAGCCACGCCCCCTCATTGAGGGATAGATGCAGCCACAAAATCTCATTGAGGGATAGATGAAGCCACAATATCTCATTGAGGGATAGATGAAGCCACAATATCTCATTGAGGGATGGATGAAGCCACACTCTCTCATTGAGGGATAGATGAAGCCACGCTCTCTCATTGAGGGATAGATGAAGCCACACTCTCTCATTGAGGGATAGATGAAGCCACACTCTCTCATTGAGGGATAGATGAAGCCACACTCTCTCATTGAGGGATAGATGAAGCCACACTCTCTCATTGAGGGATAGATGAAGCCACACTCTCTCATTGAGGGATAGATGAATCCACACTCTCTCATTGAGGGATAGATGAAGCCACACTCTCTCATTGAGGGATAGATGAAGCCACACCCTCTCATTGAGGGATTGATGAAGCCACACTCTCTCATTGAGGGATGGATGAAGCCACACTCTCTCATTGAGGGATGGATGAAGCCCCACTCTCTCATTGAGGGATAGATGAAGTCACAATATCTCATTGAGGGATAGATGAAGCCACACTCTCTCATTGAGGGATGGATGAAGCCACACTCTCTCATTGAGGGATAGATGAAGCCACAATATCTCATTGAGGGATAGATGAAGCCACACTCTCTCATTGAGGGATGGATGAAGCCACACTCTCTCATTGAGGGATAGATGAAGCCACAAAATCTCATTGAGGGATAGATGAAGCCACAATATCTCATTGAGGGATAGATGAAGCCACAATATCTCATTGAGGGATGGATGAAGCCACACTCTCTCATTGAGGGATAGATGAAGCCACGCTCTCTCATTGAGGGATAGATGAAGCCACACTCTCTCATTGAGGGATAGATGAAGCCACACCCTCTCATTGAGGGATTGATGAAGCCACACTCTCTCATTGAGGGATGGATGAAGCCACACTCTCTCATTGAGGGATAGATGAAGCCACAATATCTCATTGAGGGATAGATGAAGCCACACTCTCTCATTGAGGGATGGATGAAGCCACACTCTCTCATTGAGGGATAGATGAAGCCACAATATCTCATTGAGGGATAGATGAAGCCACACAGGGATAGATGAAGCCACACTCTCTCATTGAGGGATAGCTTAAGCCATACTCTCTCATTGAGGGATGGATGAAGCCACGCTCTCTCATTGAGGGATGATGAAGCCACACAGGGATAGATGAAGCCACACTCTCTCATTGAGGGATAGATGAAGCCACACCCTCTCATTGAGGGATTGATGAAGCCACACTCTCTCATTGAGGGATGGATGAAGCCACACTCTCTCATTGAGGGATGGATGAAGCCCCACTCTCTCATTGAGGGATAGATGAAGTCACAATATCTCATTGAGGGATAGATGAAGCCACACTCTCTCATTGAGGGATGGATGAAGCCACACTCTCTCATTGAGGGATAGATGAAGCCACAATATCTCATTGAGGGATAGATGAAGCCACACTCTCTCATTGAGGGATGGATGAAGCCACACTCTCTCATTGAGGGATAGATGAAGCCACAAAATCTCATTGAGGGATAGATGAAGCCACAATATCTCATTGAGGGATAGATGAAGCCACAATATCTCATTGAGGGATGGATGAAGCCACACTCTCTCATTGAGGGATAGATGAAGCCACGCTCTCTCATTGAGGGATAGATGAAGCCACACTCTCTCATTGAGGGATAGATGAAGCCACACCCTCTCATTGAGGGATTGATGAAGCCACACTCTCTCATTGAGGGATGGATGAAGCCACACTCTCTCATTGAGGGATAGATGAAGCCACAATATCTCATTGAGGGATAGATGAAGCCACACTCTCTCATTGAGGGATGGATGAAGCCACACTCTCTCATTGAGGGATAGATGAAGCCACAATATCTCATTGAGGGATAGATGAAGCCACACAGGGATAGATGAAGCCACACTCTCTCATTGAGGGATAGCTTAAGCCATACTCTCTCATTGAGGGATGGATGAAGCCACGCTCTCTCATTGAGGGATGATGAAGCCACACCCCCTCATTGAGGGATAGATGAAGCCACACTCTCTCATTGAGGGATGATGAAGCCACACCCCCTCATTGAGGGATAGATGAAGCCACACTCTCTCATTGAGGGATAGATGAAGCCACACTCTCTCATTGAGGGATGGATGAAGCCACGCTCTCTCATTGAGGGATGATGAAGCCACACCCCCTCATTGAGGGATAGATGAAGCCACACTCTCTCATTGAGGGATAGATGAAGCCACACCCTCTCATTGAGGGATAGATGAAGCCACAATATCTCATTGAGGGATAGCTTAAGCCACACTCTCTCATTGAGGGATGGATGAAGCCACACTCTCTCATTGAGGGATGGATGAAGCCACACTCTCTCATTGAGGGATAGATGAAGCCACACTCTCTCATTGAGGGATGGATGAAGCCACGCTCTCTCATTGAGGGATGATGAAGCCACACCCCCTCATTGAGGGATAGATGAAGCCACACTCTCTCATTGATGGATGGATGAAGCCACACTCTCTCATTGAGGGATGGATGAAGCCACACTCTCTCATTGAGGGATAGATGAAGCCACACTCTCTCATTGAGGGATGGATGAAGCCACGCTCTCTCATTGAGGGATGATGAAGCCACACCCCCTCATTGAGGGATAGATGAAGCCACACTCTCTCATTGAGGGATAGATGAAGCCACGCTCTCTCATTGAGGGATAGATGAAGCCACACCCTCTCAATGAGGGATTGATGAAGCCACACTCTCTCATTGAGGGATGGATGAAGCCACACTCTCTCATTGAGGGATGGATGAAGCCACACTCTCTCATTGAGGGATAGATGAAGCCACAATATCTCATTGAGGGATAGATGAAGCCACACTCTCTCATTGAGGGATAGATGAAGCCACAATATCTCATTGAGGGATAGATGAAGCCACACAGGGATAGATGAAGCCACACTCTCTCATTGATGGATAGCTTAAGCCATACTCTCTCATTGAGGGATGGATGAAGCCACGCTCTCTCATTGAGGGATGATGAAGCCACACCCCCTCATTGAGGGATAGATGAAGCCACACTCTCTCATTGAGGGATGATGAGGCCACACCCCCTCATTGAGGGATAGATGAAGCCACACTCTCTCATTGAGGGATAGATGAAGCCACACTCTCTCATTGAGGGATAGATGAAGCCACGCTCTCTCATTGAGGGATAGATGAAGCCACGCCCCCTCATTGAGGGATAGATGAAGCCACACACTCTCATTGAGGGATGGATGAAGCCACACTCTCTCATTGAGGGATAGATGAAGCCACGCTCTCTCATTGAGGGATTGATGAAGCCACACTCTATCATTGAGGGATAGATGAAGCCACGCTCTCTCATTGAGGGATGGATGAAGCCACACTCTCTCATTGAGGGATAGATGAAGCCACACACTCTCATTGAGGGATGGATGAAGCCACACTCTCTCATTGAGGGATAGATGAAGCCACGCTCTCTCATTGAGGGATTGATGAAGCCACACTCTATCATTGAGGGATTGATGAAGCCACACACTCTCATTGAGGGATGGATGAAGCCACACTCTCTCATTGAGGGATAGATGAAGCCACGCTCTCTCATTGAGGGATTGATGAAGCCACACTCTATCATTGAGGGATAGATGAAGCCACAATATCTCATTGAGGGATAGATGAAGCCACACTCTCTCATTGAGGGATGGATGAAGCCACACTCTCTCATTGAGGGATAGATGAAGCCACAATATCTCATTGAGGGATAGATGAAGCCACACTCTCATTGAGGGATAGATGAAGCCACACAGGGATAGATGAAGCCACACTCTCTCATTGAGGGATAGCTTAAGCCATACTCTCTCATTGAGGGATGGATGAAGCCACGTTCTCTCATTGAGGGATGATGAAGCCACACCCCCTCATTGAGGGATAGATGAAGCCACACTCTCTCATTGAGGGATGATGAAGCCACACCCCCTCATTGAGGGATAGATGAAGCCACACTCTCTCATTGAGGGATAGATGAAGCCACACTCTCTCATTGAGGGATGGATGAAGCCACGCTCTCTCATTGAGGGATGATGAAGCCACACCCCCTGATTGAGGGATAGATGAAGCCACACTCTCTCATTGAGGGATAGATGAAGCCACACCCTCTCATTGAGGGATTGATGAAGCCACACTCTCTCATTGAGGGATAGATGAAGCCACAATATCTCATTGAGGGATAGATGAAGCCACACTCTCTCATTGAGGGATGGATGAAGCCACACTCTCTCATTGAGGGATAGATGAAGCCACACTCTCTCATTGAGGGATAGATGAAGCCACACTCTCATTGAGGGATAGATGAAGCCACACAGGGATAGATGAAGCCACACTCTCTCATTGAGGGATGATGAAGCCACACCCCCTCATTGAGGGATAGATGAAGCCACACTCTCTCATTGAGGGATGGATGAAGCCACACTCTCTCATTGAGGGATAGATGAAGCCACACTCTCATTGAGGGATAGATGAAGCCACACTCTCATTGAGGGATAGATGAAGCCACACAGGGATGGATGAAGCCACACTCTCTCATTGAGGGATGATGAAGCCACACTCTCTCATTGAGGGATAGATGAAGCCACACCCCCTCATTGAGGGATAGATGAAGCCACACTCTCTCATTGAGGGATAGATGAAGCCACACTCTCTCATTGAGGGATAGATGAAGCCACACTCTCATTGAGGGATAGATGAAGCCACACAGGGATAGATGAAGCCACACTCTCTCATTGAGGGATAGATGAAGCCACACTCTCATTGAGGGATAGATGAAGCCACACAGGGATAGATGAAGCCACACTCTCTCATTGAGGGATGATGAAGCCACACCCCCTCATTGAGGGATAGATGAAGCCACACTCTCTCATTGAGGGATAGATGAAGCCACGTCCCCTCATTGAGGAATGTATAGGAGATACTTTGTCACCTAATTGTTGATTTATATACAATGACCCTGCACCTATTCTCAATACAAACACAGCACACAGCCAGAACTATATACAAACCAAGGATATGTACAAGACCGAATACAGAGCACTACAGACAGGGCAGGCTCCAGGGTTTTGAAGGCCCCTGGGTAACAAAGTCTCAGTGTAGACCCCTTGTGTCACATGCCCCACTGTGTAAAACCCCATGGGATAGCCGGTATACTCACCTGGATTCTCCTAAGCCGGCTAAAACAGGAACATTCACCACTGTGACTAGCCATGGAGTCTAAAATATCGCATAAAAGCAAGACGGACAACTTCCAACCCCTGTGGCAACCGCCCAAACTCCTACAGCTACGGTAGAAGCAGGAGACGGCATCAGGTTCAACTTACGGAACGGGTTGCTGGTTAGTGGCCGGCGAGTTGGTTGGTTGAAAGGTGCAAGCCATTGCCTGGTGAGGGGGTTGGTAAGTGTGTGAGTCGATAGGTGAGGTGCAACTAGTTACGGTTGCAGTTCAGAGGTTGGATGGATGATCTACAAAGCTGAAAAAGAAATGGAATGAAAGGAAAAACCACAGACAAAATGAGCAATGCAGAAAGAGAAAGGGGGACAGGAAGAGTGCGGAGGGATAGAGATAGAATACAGAGCACGAGACAGAGGAAGAGTCAGCAGAGAGAGCACTGCACACTGATCAATTACAGCCATCCAGCTTCCAGCCTAAATCAATCAATGATTCGCTAACTGTACTGACTGCCAGTAGACCCAAGGACCGCCCCGGGGACCCCGGCACATGACCGACCTTGCCAGGTGCCTGACTACAGACCAGACGGAAATATAAATACAAAACTAACAGCACACCATAACAATACAGTATATACAGGCTCCACAGACAGGGCTGCCAAGTACCTGAAAGGCCGTTAAGAGAATGGCCGGGGAACTAAAGGGCAGGGAGAACAGAGTCAGTTCCTTTGATTAATAAACTTATTAAGTTACCCCAAATCTCCCAGGACTTTAAAGTGGACCAACACCCAGGATTTTGACTATCCTGGGTTTTGGTCCACTTCGGCGGGGCACCCCGATCGGGGGTGCCCCGCTGTGTGAAACCCCCCAGAAAGCCCCGAAATCTTACCTGTCCCCGCTCCCACGTGACTGGACGGTCCAATCCCCGCCAACGTCCAGGAACGTCCAAGCGGCTGCCGCCGCCGCCGCCTCCCTCGCGTCACTTTCGGCGCGCGCGCGCCCCCGCCGGCCATTCGCAGACGGCCGGCGGGGGCGCGCGCACGCCTACTGGGGCGCAAGGGAGGCGTCAGGTAAGATCAGGTAAGCGATTTGGGGTGTCTGGGGGGGTTTCACCCCGCGGGACATCCCGATCTCGGATGTCCCGCGGGGTGGGAGGTGATCGGCCCGGGAATCTTATAGATTTCCGGGCCTATCACCTCTCGGTGTTGGTCCACTTTAAAGTGCACAACACAGATTTTACACCAAATGGGTTTTGTTACAATGATACATCACAGATAACCCCCAGTATTGGATCCCACACCCCAGCGAGATCACAGCTAACCCCCAGTATTGGATCCCACACCCCAGCGAGATCACAGATAACCCCCAGTATTGGATCCCACACCCCAGCAAGATCACAGATAACCCCCAGTATTGGATCCCACACCCCAGCGGGATCACAGATAACCCCCAGTATTGGATCCCACACCCCAGCGAGATCACAGATAACCCCCAGTATTGGATCCCACACCCCAGCGTGATCACAGATAACCCCCAGTATTGGATCCCACACCCCAGCGAGATCTGGCCCATTCCAATGGCCATTGTGGGGCTCGATTTCATTTGGGGTGCAGACAGATAGTGATCGCCCAATAGCGAATCAGCAAGGACCTGAGCAGGCAGATGGCGGAGGAGCAAAGTCAAATCCGTAAGCAAGGTTGTGGGCAGGCAGCTGTGATTCGTGGTCAGTCTCTGTAGCAAAGGTCAGGGGCTGGTGGCCAGATTTATGGCACAGGTCAAGAGGCAAGCAGCAGGGTTCATGGTCAGGTGTACAAGTGAAGGTCGGCAACAATCAGAACAGTAATATAGAAATTCAAAAACAAATGCAGTATGGCACGGGGGATCCTATAAAGATCTTCTGACCCCAGGGTTGAACCTATCCTCTCTGCTGCCTGGGGCAAACTATAGAAAAATGCCCCTCTGCTCGCGTCAACAAAACAATACGGGGGGTAGGGCGTGGAGGCGAGCCGGGACAGCTGAGCTACCAATAGTTCACTTAAGAACATGACAGCAGTAAAAAAAATAAATAAGACATATTTTAAATAGAAAATTAATAAAAAAAGTAGGTCTACTGCCAGGCCCTCTGCAGCGCCACCTGAGGCAGCCTCATCGCATTCCATTACAGGTGAGTCTCTGTCTGGCCCTATCTTGGCACCTCAGCTTCCTCCTGTATTTATAGGCCTTCACATATGTGTGTTCACACACAGTGGCGGACTGGGGTCATAAGTCAGCCCTGGATTTTATCAGCCCCTGGCTCGCCCGTGACCACCCTGCTGAGGCTCCTCCATGATGACGTGGCTATAGCATTGGGGGGCTGGGGTTCCTTGGCTTATGGGCACAGTGGGGCAATTTACAGGGGGCTGAGAGGGGGACTAAGCTGGCAGGGAGTGCATGTGGGTGTTAAAAGCAGCAGCCCAACAGACCCCACAGTGCGGCCCACCGGGTATTGTCCTGGGTCTCTCTATGGCCAGTCCACCCCCTGCTCACACAGAGGTTTATGCATGCACACCCCAGGGGCCACTCACCAGACACTATGGGGGCCACTCTGCGGACATCCCGGGGGCCACTCTCCGGACACCATGGGGGCCACTCACCAGACACTATGGGGGCCACTCACCAGACACCATGGGGGCCACTCACCAGACACTATGGGGGCCACTCACCAGACACTATGGGGGCCACTCTGCGGATATCCCGGGGGCCACTCTCCAGACACCATGGGGGCCACTCACCAGACACCATGGGGGCCACTCTCCAGACACAATGGGGGCAACTCACCGGACACCATGGGGGCCACTCTCCGGACACCATGGGGGCCACTCACCAGACACTATGGGGGCCACTCTCCAGACACAATGGGGGCCACTCTCCAGACACAATGGGGGCAACTCACCGGACACCATGGGGGCCACTCTCCGGACACCATGGGGGCCACTCTCCAGACACTATCGGGGCCACTCTGCGGACATCCCGGGGGCCACTCTCCGGACACCATGGGGGCCACTCACCGGACACCATGGGGGCCACTCACCAGACACTATGGGGGCCACTCTGCGGACATCCCCGGGGCCACTCTCCGGACACCATGGGGGCCACTCACCGGACACCATGGGGGCCACTCACCAGACACTATGGGGGCCACTCTGCGGACATCCCCGGGGCCACTCACCGGACACCATGGGGGCCACTCTCCAGACACCATGGGGGCCACTCACCGGACACCATGGGGGCCACTCTCCAGACACTATCGGGGCCACTCTGCGGACATCCCGGGGGCCACTCTCCGGACACCATGGGAGCCACTCACCGGACACCATGGGGGCCACTCACCGGACACCATGGGGGCCACTCTCCAGACACTATCGGGGCCACTCTGCGGACATCCCGGGGGCCACTCTCCGGACACCATGGGGGCCACTCACCGGACACCATGGGGGCCACTCACCAGACACTATGGGGGCCACTCTGCGGACATCCCGGGGGCCACTCTCCGGACACCATGGGGGCCACTCACCGGACACCATGGGGGCCACTCACCGGACACCATGGGGGCCACTCTCCAGACACCATGGGGGCCACTCACCGGACACCATGGGGGCCACTCTCCGGACACCATGGGGGCCACTCTCCGGACACCATGGGGGCCACTCACCAGACACTATGGGGGCCACTCACCAGACACTATGGGGGCCACTCTCCAGACACCATGGTGGCCACTCACCGGACACCACAGGGGCCACCACCAGACAAGAAGCTGCCTGACACAAAAGATTTGTTCACACACATCACTATTAGATGCAGATTGTAAAGCTGATTCTTTATCCTTCTCGTTCAGGATCTTGTGGCCTGGGTGACGGTCGGCTTCCTCCACATCCCACACGCCGAGGACATCCCCAACACCGCCATCCCAGGGAACTCACCTGGATTCTTTCTCCGACCCTTCAACTTCTTCGATGAGGATCCATCAGTGGCCACCAAGTCCACGGTCATTGTGAGGCCCACAGACAAGACCTTCAGCAAAGTGGATATCGAGCGCTGGATTCCCGAGCTTGTCAGCCCGTGTGTGACAGGGGAACGCTTCCACTATAATGGCACCTACTTCTCTGACTGAGGACCTGGTTAGCGGGTGGCTGAATAACACAAATTTAGGTGCTGCCGCTTGTATGTTACAATGTATATATATATATATATATATATATATATATATATATATAATAGCTAAGGCTTGAGGTTGGGTTGCAATGAAAAAGCGCTATACATCAATTATGAGTTTGATCTGGAGCTGGTGCATATGACTGGGGCTGCGGGTCAGATTGTGTTGTTAGCCACCACCCTGTTAAGGGTTAAATTTATTAGTATAGGCCAGGTTAAGGGGTTTATAGCTGATGTGGGTGTAGAGTGACACAAACTTCCTCTAGAGGTAGCTACAAATATTGGCCACTAGATGGTGGTGTTGGATTACAAATGAAACATTCAACCATCACCATATATGGGTATTTTTCTAATCCTGGGGACTGATTGGCTGCTGGGCCTTTAAAAAGGGTGGCCCAGCACACACCCAGTGTTCAGACTCTGTAGGAGAAGCTGGAACAAGGGCGGTTGAGAGAGAGGAGGAGAGGCTCGTTGTCCAGAGGTGTTCGCTGTCCTTGGCCCTCGAGGGAGGGCCTCGAAGGAGGCAGTGCCAACGGTAAGGCAGGGGCGTAGCTAGGGGAGAGAAGGGGGGCACTTGTCCCATGTGCAGCAGGTCAGGGAGATGCCAAAGGGGGGCCTGAGCACAGGTGGGGGCACCATTTTAAATCTTTGCCCTGGGTGCCAGAAAGCCTAGCTACTCCTCTGTGACAAGGCACTGTGCTTGTCCCGCGAGGGGTACTGTGGGAAGTAACTCAGGGGTGTGCCCCACCTGCTGATACCTTGGGAAGAAGGACCCCAGGAAGGCGGAACAGGTGTAAGGATCATGCCAGGGTCCCGGATCAGTTGAAGAGGTTCACCTAATAAAAAGGAGCAACTTTTGAACAGTGAGTCGACAGTCAGGGATTCTGAGTAGTATCGGCCCCAACGTCCTCATGGAAATGGACTCCAGCTTATGCCCAGCAGAGGCATCCCATAGTTTGCAGATGCTCCCACTACAGTGTCACATCAAATAGAGGTTGCAGGGGGATAAGCTGAGCTGCAAGGTTGGCCATCACCACCCACTGCTAAAGTTACAACCATCCTTCCAGAAGCAACCGGACAAGAGCCGGGCTTCCTGAACTGTGTGAAAATGCTTGCAGAGTGACCTCATAAAATTCCCAAGCCTGGGGTGACTTTTTGTTATTATGGGTCTTTGGATCTGTAAAGGCCAGCCTTGGGATAATCTTATTGTATAAGGTGAGGCAGTGTCATCCTTATAACGTGTACATCATTCGCCAGATGACATCATTTAGGGTTAGTGTTAAACTCAGCCGCCCACAGCATTGCTAGGAATCCGAGCTCCAGGGAACATCCCCATCTCACAGCTAACTACACACCCGTCACTAGCAAGGCGCGTCACCATAATGCCTACCAACTCTATATCCTAATCAAACACATCATACAAGGGATAAATTATACCTCCTTTTTTGGCTTGCTACCAAACTTGCTGCATGAACAGTGCCTCGCTTGCTACAAACTGAAAATACCATTCCTGAGGTACCACAGTCCTACCAACTTGAATCCAACCTCCGGCCACCTGACATGAGATAAGGACACAACTTTCCAGTCATCACTAAACCACAGCCCATAACAATAACTAACCCTCTGAGGAAGCCCAAGTTGGCGAAATGCGCCAGGGAATAGGGCTTGAAAGACCGTGCATACCTTCCTGGTCAATACTGATTGAACTTAACAACACAAAAAGGTTCTTCTACAAACAGATATGTAGACAATATCTAATTTGAACCCTTGATTCAATGCTTAACATGAACTTTGTATACCGTGCTCTTACTTATACTGTATGTATTGATCTTGTACTGACCTCTTTGAATGCTATTTGTGTTATGAACATCATAAACTTATAGCTTTGTGCTGACCAGTTGTGTTATGAACAGCTTGTACCTACACAATAAACATTTATTAAGCAAAACTACCCCAAATACCCCTATTGTTTTGCCTCCCCATCCAATGGCACAAGGCACCTCTTTAAAAATGCCTGGGATAAGCACACATCTATCCTAAGATAAAGAGTACATACAGTATCCACATAAGAACAGACTAGATGGACCATATTGTCTCCTTCTGCCATCAAACTTCTTGTTTCTATGCTTCTTTTATTCCTCTAGAATAAACCTCTATCATTAGTGTTAAACTCGCATTCCACACAACAAAATAAAGAAAATCTATCTTCACCTCTTTTGTCCCTCAGCTTTGAGAGTTGGCTTCAAATTTACTGATATTGGAGAATGAATGATCCTGCCCACATCAAGATAATTTTACATCCCCAAACACGCCCACTCCATTAATTGCCGGGTTTGGTACACCCCATGCATTGCAATTAATGTAACCGCTATGTAAAAGGCATAAACAAGTTTTTCAAGGAAGGTTGTCGCTGTAGTTGTAGTGGAATTGCTCATTCTCTGCCATCAAGACTGTATGGAGGAGCTGCAGGGGAACACTGGAGCTATGTGGGACAAAAGGTAAGTATAGATTTTTATATTTGGTTCACTCATTCAGTCTTGTCCCCACCTCTGACCTCAGGCAGAGAAGCCTCTCCCCAGCTCCACCAATTGAGTTGAGGGAAATCCTGCCGGCTACACTAGATATGTGGCTCTCTGTTCTAGTCACTTCCTGGCTTGACTTTTTGCCATCAGTCACCTGTAGACACTTTGGCTAGAGACATTTTAATGCCTGCAAAGCCATAGGAATTTAGCATGCGCACACTGCTAACCCTTCTCGGTGGAGTAGGACCTGGGAGAGTCCTCAGTTGATTTAAATAGGAATTCTCAGAGACTGCAGATTCAGGAATAGTTGTAGTAATATAATTTAGACACTAGATGGCATGAGATGTGTCTCTCGTTGGATGGAATGAGACCGCCATTGACTACTATAGAAAGTAGGGGAAAGGACCAGCTAGAACCAGACTGATCTAGCAGTAGTTAAATTATGGGCATGTGAAGCAGTTGGCCAAGGCCATGTGAGACACGTGACTAGGCGGTCTGAAAGTAGAAAATAGTCATTTTGCTTATTATTGGGATTCATTTTACTTTTTTATGCCCAGTTAGTGGGCCCCCAGTCACTTCAGAGTGGAGGACCATTTTAAAGTGATTCTTTATCAGTGGGGGATGCCCCTCCACACATACTGCAGCTGGGCAGAGGCACTTACATTTGCTCTTACAGCTTTGGGGTTTTCAGGGCAGGCAACCACAGTGCTGTGCTTTCTTTGGATGATCACTGATGGTTACAGAGGGGCAGCAGATTAGAACAAGGGAATGAGGACATAGGTAAGTATCTGTACCTGATCTTGGGCTCCCAGGTGTGCAGGAGAACCCCCTTCAACTACCCCAACAAATCAATGGGCAGTTGAGTGCTGGCTTTCCACCCTGAGAGTGCCCACCAGAGATCACAGATAGAGATGAGCGAATTTTTGAAAAATTTTCCGAAAAAAATAGTTTTGTTCGAAGTTATTTGCAGTGAATCACTAATAAAAACAGCTATTTCTGGCCTACCCAGAGCCTCAATGGGGTTGTAGAACTTTTTGCCTTGCTGTAACACGCATAGGGTGCATGCTGGGTTAATGAAATAATACTGTAATGAAGGACATGCAGATCAGAAGCATTGCTAATAGAATCGCCGACGCAGAGCGGCACAATTACAGAGCCTTGAGGTGGCATAAGCATGAGGAGACCATATATTGTCTGAAAGATACACCCTGGAGTTGGCTACAGCATAAGGAACCCATATATCACCTGAAAGACACACCCTGTAGTTGGCAGCAGCATAAGGAGCCCATATATTGCCTGAAAGACACACCGTGGAGTTAGCAGCAGCATGAAGAGATCATATAGTGCCTGAAAGACACACCCTGGAGTTGGCAGCAGCATGTGGAGAACACATAGTGCTGTAAAAACACACCCTGGAAACGGTTGTGGGATACCTGGGTGCAGGATAATGGACTAGGAATGTGGGCGGGCATGCCACCACTCTTTATACAGTCATTCATTTCTACCACAGATCCAAGGGTTGCCCTGCAGATTAAGCAACAGATTCCCATTGAACAGAGGGGGACTTAAATGAATTTTAACAGGAATTGTTCTAAAGAGATTTAGTGGGATGCTTTGATGTACCTAAAGCACCCGCTGTCGTCCAAATGAACTGGCAAGCCCAGGGCAGATGACAATTCAGGAGAAGAGGCAATTTTAGGGAATGAAGGGGTCAGAGTTTTGGGAGATGCCCATTTCCACCAAGAAGGGGTTGTTTTAGATGTGGGGCACTCGATCACTGGAGGGCACAATGTCCTGAAGGATATATGGATGTGAGACCCACACATGGTCCACAGCCTTTCGGCCCAATCTCAGCAACAGGGGATCTGGGAAATCAGAGAGCAAGGGACCCCCAACCATGGGCTCAGATAACCACGCCTCACGTGGCGCCCACAGCTCCCCAAGAACAGAGACAGGTACAGGTCAGATATCCTCTGGACTGGACCCAATAGGGGGGACAATGAAGAGCCCAGAGGGTGGTATCCTAGCATTTCCACTGCTTTCAAAAGATTACACGCAGTCACCCAATGTAACATTAAAGATAGCAGACAAGGTTGTACCCATATTGGTTGATAGTAGACTTGAAAAATGCATTTTTCCACTTTTCGCTTTTACATACCGCTCAAAACAGCTGAGTTTCACGCGGGTGCCCCAGGTGTTTGTCAACTCCCCTTTAGTTTTTGCCATTATCGTCAGGGAAACACTCAGAGCCTGGACTGCCCCGCTAGGGTCAGTCATTCTCCTTTACGCAGATTATGTCCTCGTGATGGGGTGACAAGGGAGGCTGCCCAGGTTGATGGTGTAAGCCTACTACAGGCGCTATGTGAAAGTGGCTTTAAAGAAAAAATTAAATGGTGTCAGAATGTTAAGTACCTAGGTTTTGTACTGTCTAAAGGTCTAAGAGAAATGAGCCCAAATAGAATTGCTGTCGTTGTGGGTCTGCCCTGCCCACAGACCAAGAAAGACATGCTAACCTTTCTTGGCATGATTGGTTATTGCCACTAATGGATACCTGATTGTTCTTATTATGACAGTCTTTTGAGAGCACACACGCATGTTGATCAGCCTGACACCATTAGATGGTCAGAAGAAATGTGTGATGCCTTTGTTTATTTAAAGAATGCTTTGGTTTGTGCACCGGGATCGGTGACTATGGAAAAATGTTTCATTGGTATGCACGTGACAATTGTTAGACCATAGTGGGAGTTTGGGCTCAGGAGCATAGGGGCGAATTACGCCATGAATAAATGCCATTACAGTGGCATTTTATTCTAAAGTGATGCCTACACAGGTTTAGGGCATGCCTGCTTGTCTAGGGGCATTGGCAGCTTGTGAGTGGATATGAGGTCATACTGATGTCAGATCCAAAGACCAAAATACAATATGCTGCTGCTACCGCAGTACCGTCACCCATTCTAAATGCTTTACTTGGATTAAAGGGAGAACAGGATGAGACCGCACCAGAACACGGTTAGAGATCATAAATCAGGATACCTCCCCCCGACCTGACTTACTGAGCAGAAAATGTTTTTGTAGAAGGCCCTTGCATGCAACCAAATGACCACACATACCACACTGACTATGATGTGGTGCAATTGCCAGGCAAAGTGTTAGAAGCCACACCCATCCCAGGTCAGCACAGGCTGCAGAGATAATTGCTCTGACCCGTGCCTGTGAATTGTTTGCAGGGAAATTAGTTCATCTGGGGAGATAGAAAATATTCCAATGATGTTGTGTTCAATTTCAGGGTGATATGGAGCAGACAAGGTTTTGTAGCAGCAAATAGGAAACAGATATCACACACTGAGCTCATTAAAAACTTACTTAGAGCGCTGCAGTTGCCGTCCAAGATAGCCATTATGCATTGCAGCGCACATACCAGAGAACAGACAGAGATAGCGAAAGGCAATGCTTTCACAGACAAAATGTCAAAATTAGCTGCTACTCAAGCTTTGACTGACCCTATACTAACAATCCCAGTACTAGCACCTGAACTCTCACTTTTTATTACACCCTACAGACGCTACAGGGAAATGCCAGTGAACAAGACCTTTTGCATTGGGAGAAAGTAGGTGCCCAAAAAAACTCTATAGGTCTTTTGTGCAATGAGGGGAAACCTTGTATACCAGAATCCAGTGCACCTTTGTTTATAGCACAATATCACAGGATAGGACACAAAAGGTGGAAGAATAGTTTCCAAATCATGCAACATGATCTTTACATTTCTAACGGTAAGGAATTAACTAAACAGTTTGTGGCAAGGTGTATTTGCATTAGAAACAATGCTAATATCACCAACAAGGCAAAACATGATCATCTTATGTACCCTATCATGCCTTACTTACCTACTGATTGACTTTACTCACATGCTCAAGACAAGCAGAAAATAAGAGTACCTGTTAGTGATTGTAGACATGTTTTCTAGATCGGTGGAATGTTTTATAACTAGTAGGGAAGACACAGGTACTGTAGTAAAAATACTGACTCAGGAAATAATTACACGTTTTGGCTGCCCCCTACAGTTAAAGAGTGATAAGGTCCCAGTGTTTACCACTAATGTAAGTCAAGATCTAGTTAGGGCACTTAGAATAGAGTGGAAATTTCATGTCTCCTACCATCCACAAAGATCAGGTATAGTGGTGAGAATGAACAGAACAATAAAAGACAAGCTGTGAAAGGCCACGGGAGGGACATTTGTGAATTGAAAAAGGGTTCTTCCTGCGGTTTTGGCTGACATTAGGTTGACACCGAATAAGATCACGGGTTTATTTCCTTTTGAGATTTTGATGGGAAGGCCATTTCCCACACAATGGAGTAGGACCCCTAGGATTCTAGAATAAGGAGATTTAGAGGTCATCAGAGATGAGTATGTGAAAAATGTAATTGTGTTAGATCATTGCATCCTTCCTGATATACTGTGTCTCCAGGAGACGCATTTTTCGAACAGCTCCAAGCCCAAATTTGACTCCTCATAGCCCTAAATTTTCTTGGCATGTGCCGATGCCAAACAAAAGGGCATCCTAATAGGGTTTAGGAGGGGCTCCCAATTCCATTGTAAAAAAGAAATTATTGATCCGGAAGGGAGATTTCTGATTTATTTGGTTCCCTGCAAGATGTGGACAAAACAGTAGTTGGTTTTTTGATGAAGTGGTGGCAGTAGCACAAGGCACGACGATAATCTGTGGGCATTCATATATGGTTTTAAACCCCCATGTAGACAGGCAGTCCCGGTCTGGTTCTCTAGTAACGCCCCATATGACGACGAGTGCTAGATCTTTTAGAAAGTTGTTGGATAGATGTTGGCTGGTGGACTGCTGGAGAGAGGCACACCCGGGAATGCAAAATTTCACACATTACTCCCATCCACATGAAGTTTATACGAGAATTGATCATATCTTCTTACCGCAGAGATCTTAGCACTTACGAGATCAGCTAAAATTATTCCTATCTCATGGTCTGATGATGGCTTGCTGCTAAAACTGGGCAATATTCTGTTAAAAAATCAGGGAGATCAGCAGACCATCAGAATATTCCTGGTCTCTTAATGAGTCCCTGTTATCAGATGACGCAATTGTTACCACTCTTAAGGAAGCGTTGCTGGATTACTTTGCAGTGAATGAAACCCCTGAGGTATCGGCAACATTATGTTAGGAGGCCCATAAAGCTACGATTAGAGGGAAGCTGATTCAGGTGGCGGCTAGGAAGAAAAGAGATAGGAATGCGTATATAGACAGGATAGAGAAAGAATATCTTCAGGTTTCAGGCAGCTAAGCAGGGTATGAATCCAGAATTTCGGGCCAAACTTCATAGAACGTCAGAGGAGTTGAATCTGACGCTAGCAGGAAGAGCAGAGAAAGCTTTGTGTTGGTTGAAGCATAAATATTATTGTAAAGCGAATAAACCAAGCTCACTATTAGCTAAGAAATTAAAAGATACACCACAAAGTTACTGCCCAATTAGATTAAAGGTAAAAGATGGGTTGTCACAAGTAATCCAACTAAGGTAGTAAAATTGTTCATAAAACAGTTGCAGAAGTTGTACTCTAATCCTTAGGGGAAATCGACCTACCCAGCCTACCCGAAAATCTGAAAGAAATTTTAGATGACGAAATTCAGCAAAGGGAAGTTCAACTGATAGTGAAGAATTTGAAACTTAATAAGAGACTGGGCCCAAATGGCTTCTCAGCCTGTTATTATAAAAAGTTTAGGGAAGTGTTAACTCCTAAGCTGACGGCAATGTTTAATAATATCAGAAATGGGGGTAATTTTACAGGAGAGTCACTCAGGGCTTCTATCAGTATGATCCTAAAACCAGATACAGACCACTCTCTTTGGTCTAACTTTAGACCAATTTCCCGAATTAATTTGGATGTCAAAATCCTAGCTAAGGTGCTAGCGGACAGGCTCTCGGGATTCTTACCAAAACTGATAAATAATGACCAGGTGGGCTTTATACCAGGGTGACAGGCAGGGGACAATATTAGAAGGATTGTACAGATGTCCCATATAGCAAGAGAGCGACTGATTCTAGCTATGCTATTGTCCCTAGACATTAAGAAAGCATTTGATTCGGTCTCCTGGGAATATCTGTTTTTCCTTTTGGAGAGATGGGGGTTCGGACCTGTATTTAATGTCTTAAAGACTCTCTACTAGTCCCCTTTAGCATATGTAATGTATAGCGGGTATAAGTCTGAATCCTTTAAACTTTCTAGAGGGACAAGTCAGGGATGCTCGCTTTCCCCCCTCTTGTTCGCCCTGGTTGTGGAACCTCTGGCGCAATTGATTAGAAAATCGGATAACATATCGGGTCTGGAAGTAGCGGTTAAGCACCAAAAATTGATGTCCTTATACTCATTACAAAGCCAATGGTCTCTCTCCCTAATCTACTCCAAATTATGGGTACGTTCGCCACTGTGTCTGGGCTTCAGGTGAACACGGCAAAATTCAATGCTCTATATATCACGATACCTAGGGAGTCCTGGACTCTAATTAAAACATCATTTGATTTTAGTTGGGAGGAAAAAAACATCAAATATCTTGGGATATATTTAACTGGCTCGTATGACTCCCTGGCTTCAGCAAATTACACACCCCTCTTTCAGAAACTCTATGAGTTGATAGAGCAATGGAAAGACTACAATGTGTCATGGCTGGGGAGGATTGCGGCAGTTAAAATGATGTTGTTTCTGTATGTCACCAGAGTCCTCCCAACTAGAGTCCCCCCACAAAAGCTAAAAACATTACAAAGCAAGGTCATGTCCTTTGTCTGGGGTGGAAAGAGACCTAGGGTCCCCAAGGGGGTCATGCTTAGATCTAGGAAGGAGGGCGGGCTGGGGGTGCCAAATTTTGCAAAGTATTACCAAGCAGCTCAGATTGCACAACTACTTGCCCTCCATTCCACTTCAGATGTGCCAAGCTGGGTGCAGATTGAATCAGATGTATGCACACCAATTTCAGTGAATAACCTTTTGTGGATTACGCCAAAATTTAGACGGTTATTACGAAACCCGATAGTTAGACATTCGCTGTAAGTGTGGGATGATGTTAAATACTCGGGCGGACTGGTGTCCCCGTACCTTCTTCCTTTTTATTGTGGAACAATCCAATGTTTCCCCCAGGGGCAGAGGACCCTGGTAGATTTAATACATGGAAGGGCGGGCATACGGCGAGTTTCAGATTGTCTGCAATCTTCAGAGGTCAGTACATTCCAACAGATGAGGGATAAATTTCACCTGCCATCTAACGAGCTTTTTTGTTTTCTGAAAGTTCAGCATTTTGTGAGATCCGCGGTGGGGAATTGGCAGGAGTTTAAAAAACTAACTTTTTTTGAGATGCACTGCTGTAGGGATCCCAGAGGCAGAGGAGCAATCTCAGAGATATATCATAACTTGGCTTCAAGGGGTCCGAATACATGCCCATCCTATACCAAAAATTGGCACCTAAACTGGGTAAAGAGATGGATAAAGAAAAATGGCAGAGGACGTGGAACGCTTCCTTTGGTTGCTCGGCGTCTGTGACTTTAATCGAAGCTAACGTAAAACTAATGGCAAGATGGTATATGGTCCAAGAGAGAATGAAACACTTTTCCACTGAGTCCCAGGGGAACTGTTTCCGGGGGTGCCTCTCTCCGGGGTTGTACCAGCATGTGTGGTGGAATTGCCCAGTAGTTAGGGAATTTTGGTCAAGAATCTTTAGAGTTCTCAGCAAGGTATGTGGTAGATCTGTGGTCAGAGACCCTTGGGTAGCTCTCCTCAACGCCCCAATGCCCGACTGAAAAAGCGGTTGATGTATTACATCCTATCAGGGGCAAAGCTGGTGATAGCTGGGGCTTGGAGGTCTCCCACCTTGAGCTTCAACGCCTTTAAAAACAACATTAACTGCATTATGGCCATGGAAAAAAATGTCCGTCATTCACAATGGGACTTTGGAGCTGTTCATGGAGGTGTGGAAACCTTGGGTTCGGAATTTTCTCCCTACAGATTTTGATGAAAACCTAATAAGCATTTGATCCTTCCTCGACCCCTTCCTTCACTCCCCCCCTCACCCCCCCTCATAGGGGTTATTTTTCTTTTAATTTATTTGAATTGAAGTTTTTTAGTAACTCTTGAATCTATTTTCTTGTATGAAGTGAATAAGCCTCTGACTGTGACTTAAGTTGTCTGCAATCTTTAAATTCTGTGTATGAACAGTATTATACTAATAGAATGTTCAGACTATACACAATAAAAAGATTGAAAAGAAAAATGTAATTGTGACCTTAGATTCTCTGGAACAAAAAGTCTCTCAGACCTCTCCTTTCTTTTCACAGGCTCCGCTGCATTCGCTGCAGGTTTGAGATTGAGTAGTGGTGAAACCCATTTGGGTCTGATATGAGAGTTATTGTAGTGATTAGGACTGTGGTGCTTGTGGAAAACTGCCAATTGTGTATACACGCGTCTCAAGTGAAGAAGGTACCAGACCCTCTACTTAGAGAGGAAAGGAAACCTGCGTCACAGGATGACCAAGAAAAAGCAGTTGCTCTACCGAAAGAGCCAGCTATAACAAAACTGATAAAGAAGAGACTGATCCATACCACAACTTGGTTGCTGAATTCTGGACTTTTCTGGAAGATGAAGGTGGTGATGTTTCTGGTGGTAACTGTGCTATGGGTCTTGCTCCATTGTCATTATGAACAGCACCTGCTGGGTCCAGTGGCTAAAATCTGCTGGAACCACAGGGAGGTGATGTGGGAAGGGAGAGAATTGAAAGCACCCATGACAAGGGAGAGTGAGGCCATAATGACCCGAGACAGGGAAAGGATAGTTACCTTCTGGTTTAATCTGTCATTCCACGTGATAACATACACCTTCCACTTCTGTGATATTTTTAATTGTATGCCGAATAAATGCATTTGGAGCTCAGTAGGTTGGAGCACAGGTGAGGACTTGGGCTATAGGCCCCAATCGGCACTGGCCAAGAAAGACAAAAATGGAAAATCATTATTGACCCGTGAGAGCACTCCACCATTACAAATGAAGGGACCCACTGGTTATTTGCCTTTTGTGGAGAATGCACAGACAAAGGAAACAAGTTTTATCTGAGGGACATAAACTACAGGAGATCTGTGAAAACGCTCAAACCTACTAAGGCCACTAACCCCTGGGTAGCAAAGTAGTGAGGGGACGCTTACATAATGTTATGGTTTTGACTAACCTCACACCCAAAGACCCCGTTGCCTCTGTGACAGTTATACCAACCTTTGGGTAAAGTGGGCACATTACACAGCACAAAGTCAAAATAAATCTGATTGCTATGTGTGCACCGCAGCTCTACTACACCCAGGCTGTGTCCCCCTACACCTCCCTGTTAGTCAGGAGATGTGTTTTTTAAGTCTATACCAATATTACCCAGGGATCTATTGTGAGCACTGGAAAAAAAATTACCCTACCCTTGCCTATTTGTCTTCTCCAAAAATGATTTAAGAGGGGATTGTAGGTAGAAGCCCTTGATCTGATTGAGTATATGCAGCTCTAGAGTTATGCTTTAGAAATATGTATTTACAAGAAGCAGCTTGAGAAGTAGTAGTGGAATTCTAGTATTGTCTAGTCTGCAATGTTCTGCTGATAACGTTCGTAGTTATGAGAATGTGTCTGTGTGAGATTTTGTTTTGGTTTCACACCGAAATGGAAAGGTGGGGCATTGGCTGTGCACTGGTTGCATATAATATTGTAAGCTTCACTTTAATAAACTAGATTTGTATGGTGGATGATTGGTCTTCTTCAACACCACATACAGCTCTCCAGCTAGCTGACTCGGGTTGAGGTGTGAGGGTGTCAGACACATAGTCTGAGGAAAAGCCCCTGGAGAAGCCCCCAAAAGTGCCTGAAAGACACACTCTGGAGTTGGCAGCAGCATGTGGAGAACACATAGTGCTTTAAAGACACACCCTAAAGTTGGCAGCAGCATGAGCAGACCATACATTGCCTGAAAGACACACCCTGGAGTTGGTAGCAGCATGAGTAGATCATATTGTGTCTGAATGACAAACCCTGAAGTTGGCAGCAGCATGAGACCTTATAGTTCCTGAAAGACACACCCTGGAGTTGGCAGCAGAATGAGCAGACCATATATTGCCTGAAAGACACCTCCTGGAGTTGGCAGCAGCATAAGGAGACCATATTGTGCCTGAATGACAAACCCTGAAGTTGGCAGCAACATGAGGGGACCATATAGTTCCTGAAAGATACACTCCAGAAGGCAGAAGCATGAGGAGCCCATATATTGCCTGAAAGACACACCCTGGAGTTGGCAACAGCATAAGGAGCCCATATATCACCTGAAAGACACACCCTGGATTTTGCAGCAGCATGAAAAGATCATATATTGCAGGAAATATACACCCTGAAGTTGGCAGCAACATAAGGAGATCATATAGTGCCTGACTGACACACCCTGGAGTTGGCAGCAGCATGAGGAGACCAAATAATGCCTGAAAGACACACCCTCAAAGGCAGCAGCATGAGGAGACCATATATTAACTGAAAGACACACCCTGGAGTTGGCAGCAGCATGAGGAGACCATATAGTGGCTCAATGACATACCTTGCATTTTGTTGCAGCATGAGGAGACCAAAAAGTGCCTTAAAGACACACCCTGAAGTTGGCAGCAGCATGAGGAGACCACATAGCCACAAAAGACACACCCTGGAGTTGGCAGCAGCATGAGGAGACCATATAGTGTCTGAAAGACAACTCTTGAGTTGGCAACACCCCAGAGTTGGGAGAAGCATGAGGAGACCAAATATTGGCTGAAAGACACACCCTGAATTTGGCAACAGCATGAGGAGACCATATATTGCCTGAAAAACACACACTGGAGTTGTCAGCAGCATGAATAGACCACATAATGCCTGAAAGACACACCCTGGAATTGGCAGCAGAATGTGGAAAACACATAGTGCCTTAAAGACACACCCTGTAGTTGGCAGCAGCTTGAGGAAACCATATATCACCTAAGAGACACACCCTGGAGTTGGCAGCAGCATGAAAAGAGCATATAGTGCCTGAAGGATACACCCTCAAAGGCAACAGCATGAGCAGACCATATATTGACTGAAAGCCACACCCTGGAGTTGGCAGCAGCATAAGGAACCATTTTTGGCCCGAAAGACACACCCTGGAGTTGACAGCAGCATGAGGAGACCATATAGTGGCTCAATGCCACACCCTGGATTTGTTTGCAACATGAGGAGATGATATATTGCCTGAAAGGAACATTCTGGAGTTGGCAGCAGCATGAGGAGGCCATAAAGTGCCCGAACGACACACCCTGGAGTTGGCAGCAGCATGAAGAAACCACATAGTGCCTGAAAGACAAGCCTTGGAGTTGGGCGCAGCATGAGGAGACCACATAGTGCCTGAAAGATATATCCTGGAATTGGCAGCAGCATGAGGAGACTATATAGTGGCTCAATGACACACCCTGGATTTGGCAGAAGCATGAGGAGACCATATATTGCCTGAAAGACACACCCTTGAGTTGGCAGCAGCATGAGGAGACTACACACTGCCCAAAAGATACACCCTGGAGTTGGCAGCAGTATGAGAGGATATATTATTGCCTGAAAGACAAACCCTGGAGTTGGGTGTAGCATGAGAAGACCACATAGTGCCTGAAAGATACACCCTGGAAGGCAGCAGCATGAGGAGACCATATATTGCCTGAAAGACACACCCTGGAATTGGTAGCAGCATGGGAGGACCATAAATTGCCTGAAAGATTTGACCTGGGTTTAGGTTAAACCGTCCAGGACACTGGGACCAGCTCACCTCTTCTCGGTCACACTGTGCGTCTAAGAGCAGGGGCCACATCTTCCGCTTCCCTCTAACAGGGAATGTCCTTGCACCAGCCATTCACAAATTCCTTGTGCGGGCATGCACCCTGCTAGAGGGATAGCGGGATGTGGCCACTGCTAATAGACACGCCGTTGGCCTAGGAAATTAGGTAAGTGGATGGGGCAACCAGGGGGGGTTTACAAAGTAGGGCATCCTGATTTTGGATGCCCTGGGGGGATCAATCGGCCCAGCAATCTTATAGATTAGATGTGTGTAGTTTTGTCTGGCCTTTCACACTAACTAGCCCATCAGCCCCTGAACATAAAACAAAATGCAAAAACTGTCAGATGCACTTAAGTGGGATGCCTAAATGCGCTCCACCAAGTATTAAAACAAGGTTTTGATACAAAAGCAAAAGGGGGATATTTTTGGGCAGGTGTGTAGTTTTGTCTGGCCTTTAACACTGTCTAGCCCATCAGCGCATGAACAAAAAACAAAATGCAAAAACTGTCAGATGCACTTAAGTGGGATGCCTGGATTAGGCCAGCTAAATGAGCTCCAGCAAGATTTAAAACAAGTTATTGGTACAAAAGTAAGAGATCTATATTTTTGGGCAGCTAAATCTGAAAGAACAAGGTCCCCCAAACAGAACAATACCCAACATGCATACGTACTATTAACCCTTTTAATTGCCAGCCTACTTGGAGTTTTGTCACCCTCTGCTGACAGGTCATTTTTCACCATTTTAAGCCATGTTTAACCATGATTTTTGCAGGAATTTCCAGGAAAATCATATATATATTTTTTTTTTTTGCAGAGTTTAGGCTTTAACAAGAAATGTCTTGTTTGTAATTTTTCTACTGTTTATTAAATATTTTTGTGTAAAAAAAAAAGAATAAAAAAGAGTTAAAAACCCTTAAAGATCCCCCCAAAAATGATATGGGGTCCCCCTACCCAGCATAACCAGCCCGGGGACTAGCTATTGGGGCTTGTAGAACAGGGTGCAGGGGCCAGCTTTGGTGCCCCCCGCCCTGCCGGCTACAAGCTCCATGGGCTTTGGGGAGGCAGGTAATTGGGGTGCGGGGGTAATGGCAAGTCCCCGCTAGGCGCAGGTGACTTGCCAGCCCCCAGCCTTGTGAACTGGTATAGGGGTCTCATGGATCCCTTACCAGTTCACAAGTGGTTAACAGTAAAAATAAACACACACACACACACACACACACACACACACACACACACACACACACACACACATATTTTTGGGCAGGTGTGTAGTTTTGTCTGGCCTTTAACACTAACTAACAAAATGCAAAAACTATCAGATGCTCTTAAGTGGGATGCCCTGTTAAGGCCAGCTAATGCACTCCAGCTAGCTTTAAAACAATATGTTGGTACAAAAGCAAGAGGTGAATATTTTAGAGCAGGTGTGTAGTTTTCTCTGGCCTTTCACACTAACCAGCCCATCAGCACTTAAACATAAAACAAAATGCAAAAACTGTCAGATGCACAGAAAGCAACATTGATTACAGTGTCCATAAGTGTGCATCCCTATAGAAGCCTATCTTTCAGTCAGCCATTTTGAACCTCGTTTTGCTGTCTTAGATCTATCATCAGGGAAGGTATCTACTCTGATGAAATAGGTACGAAGGTTTGTGGGTTTCTTACAAATAAGGATGCTGACTTGAATATAAGACATAATGTAGAGTCCGTGCTTAATATTTGCCATTGTCCACGAATCACTTTTCATGGTGACTGTATGGAGAAGGTTAGAGGGATCAGAAATTGTTGTTGTGTGTCTTTTGGTTTATGCCTAAGTGGAACGGTCTTAAGTCAGTGCTCGTTGGAGGGCCTGTACAATTATGTGTGGGTCATAGCTTCTGGATCTAAAGTCATTGAACATTTCTTCAGCTCTCCTAAGAAATGTTTCGTCATCACTGGTCATTCTCCTGATTCTGATGAACTGGCTGTAGGGCAAACCCTCTTTCAGCTGGCGCAGATGAAAACTCTCAGCTTGTTAAAAAGTGTTACGATCTGTATGTTTTCTGAAGAGGTCTGTAAAGATATGTCCGTCTTTGTTTTAAGTACAACTAAGAAGTGTACCTGGTTTGGACTGTGTTCTAGGGTGAAGGCGATCATTGGTAGATATCGAGATTTAAACATCAATATGTCTCGGGTTTCTGCCAGATAAAGAAAATGTCATCAATATAACAAAGCCAGATTAATATGGTTATCAAAATCAGGGTTCGTGTATATGAATCTCTCCCCGAAGTTGGACATAAAAAATTTGTACAACACCATGGCCGTGTAACTGCAGACAGAAGTAATATTTGTACCGTAAATAATTACGGGTAAGTACTAATTCCACCAAGTGCATGCAAAATAAATTAAATTAAGTTTACCCATCCATGGTTGCTAATGTATCTCGAATAACCTTCATTCCTGATTCATATGGGATAGAAGTATATAACGAGGTTACGTCCATACTACAACGTATGGTATCTACAGGTAAATCTCTTAAATCACAAATTTTTGTGAGAAAATCCCCCATATCCAACAGAAATGAATGAGTTTGATTTACCTTTGTTTGTAGTATTCTGTCGAGAAGTGTAGCAACTGGCTGAAATATTTAATCTGTGCCCACCACTATCGGTCTTCCCGGAGGGTTCGTCAGATCCTTGTGCACTTTTGGAAGTATGTAAAAAACTGATGGTTTTGGGTGAGCTGACACTAGGTATTTATGCAATCTGTTACTGATGCCTGTGTCCAATGCCGTTTGCAAAATGCCATCCAATTCCAATTTGATCTCCGGAAGGGGATCACCCCTTAATTTCTTATAGACACTGGGATCATTAAGTTGATTCATTACCATGTGGTAATAAAATTCAGTGTCCATCAATACTGTGGTGCCCCTCTTACCTGCCGGTTTCAATACTACGAACATATGGGTTTTGAGTGACTGAAGGCCTCCCATTCCTGTTTGGTAAAATTGGAACTACCTTTTTGGGTGCGGCTATCCCAATCAATCTCCTGCAGATCTTGTTCCACCAATCGAATAAATGTCTTGACAGTATGATAGGTCTGTGGCGGATGCCATGTGCTATTAGGTCTACATGTGGATAAATCCACAGCTGAAGGAAAATGCTGAAGGGGAGAGGGTATGGTCTGATTCTCTGCAAGGGAAAAGAAGGATCTGATTTTGAAAGATCTATACAAATGTTGCATTTCAATATCAGTCTCAAATTGGTCCACCTTGTAAGTAGGAACATAACCCAAACCCTTCTCCAGTACCTTTTCCTCTAGGTCCATCAATTATCTATGTGAGAGGTTGATTACTAATAAGGCTGATGTGTTTGACTGTGCGTTATCATCTGCGGCTTGGTGCCTCCGCCGGCCTCATCTTGTATTTTTGTGTGTCGTACTGGTCTTGAGGGTCGCGTCTGGAGTCTGAGGAAGAGCTGGAGTCTGTGTTTAGTGCGTCCCTATTGCTCCTCCCTTGTCTATGATAGGAATGCCAGGTGTAGACCCTATCCTCCTGGTAATCAAGGGTATCCCTTCTATATTTATTGTGCTTTAGATTTAGTGTCTCTAAACTATATACCTCAATCTTTGCTTTGCTCTCCTCAAGGAATTTTTTTTAGTTGTGATTTAAGGAGGAAGTGATGTAAGGGTGTGCCTGTAGGAGGCACCCTGTGCATCACACACCGACCGACCGGGGGGGGGGGGGGTGAATTCATTTAAATAGGCGTGAATGCTGGTATATGGCATCGCTTGACTGAGGAAGGGGCTATATGCCCCAAAACGTTCTACTAAAGAGCAATCCCAAGCCTGAACCAAATCAACACTGTCACTGTTTGTGAATGCATGTTTTCTTGGTGCCATATTGAGTTCAGTTTTTGGCAGAATGTGATTTACTGCTGTAAGACCTTTACACATATGATGAATGTGATGATCAAGTTTTGCCACTAGATGGCGATGAAGTCCCGCTTTCTAGATCGATACACAATATAGACACTCCACTGTGAGGAATCAGACCCTTCTTTTCATTTGAACCATAAACACTACCCCAGTGTATGATACCTATTTGTGAAGGACAGATTTCTATTATATATACAATTCTGTTACCAGATAGGCACTATAATGAGCAGAGACAAACATTGCTATCTTTGCACTGATAAATCTGCTTAAAGCGGTCCTTCACTCTGAATAAGAGCCTATCATATATGTTTCCCACACCCTGTACATACAGATTACTCACATTAAAAAACATAAAAAAAAAATGTTATGAGCCTTTAAACATATAAGATGGAAGCTCATGGAACATCAGGCAGCCTGCAAACAGGAAGTGTCTTCTGACTGTTCTGCTCTGCATTCTGGGACTGCTGACCTTTTCCTGACCCCAGCTCTGCTCTGTCTGAGCGAAGCACAGCTATAACCCGCCCCCCTGTATTTTATCCCGCTCTCCTTTCCTCAGTGAGTGTGATGCTGAGTCAAGATGGCGGCGCCCGTATCCTAAAGTCCGTAACAGAGTTGCAGCCCAGTGGGGGAAAGAATAATAAGTAAGTGATTAAAAACTTAAAATATATTAATTTTAGATGCTGGGAATTAGTTTTTTTTAAGGGTTTGGGCTTTTCAATAAATGATTATTATTTTGTACTGAACATATTTTCCCGCCAGTATAAGATACCTATCTGGGTTGTAAGTGTATACTGACGATGAATTCTGTATTTTTGTTCTGATGATGTCATGAACAAATTGTGATTTTCTATTTGGAACTATTTCTTAAATCTTTCAATACAACAATTGAATGAAATTGCAGCGTGGAGTGCATTACTGATTACTTGTAGATTTTTCACACTAACTAGACCATCAGCACTTGAACATAAAACAAAAGTGCACTTAAGTGAGATGCCCTGATTAGGCCAGCTAAATGCACTCCAGAAAGCTTTAAAACAATGTTTTGGTACGAAAACAAGAGGTATATATTTTTGGGCAGGTGTGTATTTTTGTCTGGCCTTTCACACTAACTAGCCCATCAGCACTTGAACATGAAACAAAATGCAAAAACTGTTAGATGCACTTAAGTGGGATGCCCCATTTAGGCTAGCTAAATGCACTCCAGCAAGCTTTAAAATAAGATTTTGGTACAACAGCAAGAGGTGTACATTTTTAGTCAGGTGTGTAGTTTTGTCTGGCCGTTAACACTAACTAGCTCATCAGCACTTGAACATGAAACAAAATGCAAGAACTGTCAGATACACTTAAAGCGGTCCTTCACTCTGAATAAGCGTCTATCTTATGTTTCCCACACCCTGCACATACAGATTGCTCACATTAAAAATCATCCTACCTGCATCTACTGCATGTTATGAGCCTTTAAACATCCAAGATGGCGGATCATGGAATGTCAGGCAGAAGTGCCTTCTGACTGTGCTGCTCTGCATCCTGGGACTTTTTCCCGACCCCAACTCTGCCCTGTCTAAGCAAAGCGCACCTATAACCCCGCCCCATGCACTTTATCCCGCTCCTCTCTCCTCAGTAAGTGTGATGCTTCTGAGTCAAGATGGCGGCGCCCGTATCCTAAAGTCCTTAACAGGGTTGCAACCCAGTGGGGGAAAAAATAATAAGTAAGTGACTAAAAACTTAAAATATATTGATTTTAGATGCTGGGGAATAGTTTTTTAAGGGTTTGGGCTTTTCAATAAATCATGGTGAAGGTCCGGTTTAAGTGAGATGACCTGATTAGGCAAGCTAAATGCACTCCAGCAAGCTTTAAAACAACATTTTGATACAAACGCAATATTTTTGGGCAGGTGTGTCATTTTTTCTGGCCTTTAACACTAGCCTTTAACCTGGACCAACGGCGCACCCCCATGTCCCTGCTATCCCTCTAGCAGGGCATGTGCCCACGCCAGGCATTTGCGAATGGCCAGCATGGGCACGCTCCCTGTTAGAGGGAAGCGAGGGATGTGGCTGCCAATGTGGTCGGAGCCGCTGGCCTTAGATGGCATGACGTCAGCATCTCCAAGCACACTGATTAAATGAACGGCTGCACATGCGCTGTAGGACCGGGAAGGGGTTGCGCTCAGCGATTGGGGGGTTTCACACAGCGGGGCAATTTTAAGGGTTAAAAACACTTAAAAATCCAGAAAAAAATTATGTGGGGCCCCTCCTACTCAGCATAACCAGCCCAGGACCAGCTATGCAGGGCTTGTAGAACAGGGCACCTGCCCTACAAGCCCACACAGCCAAAACTGGCCTCAGGCCCTTCTGTCCCCCCCCCCCCCCTGGATTTTGGGGAGGCAGGTAATTGGGGAGCCCTTACCATATAATAAAGGGTTAAATGTAAAAATGAACACACACACAGAAAAAAATGACATTTATTGTTTTTTTCTCTACTCTGATCCTCCTCTGTCCCCCGGCAATCACGTCCCACAAAGCTCCGATGACAGCTGCGAGGTGATCAGTAGAGGGGGGCTGGGGGAAAAGGAATCATAACCCCTCGCCGCTCCAACCTCCCTCCGCCAATCATCTGGAGCTACTGAGCAGGTGTGGGAATGGCGTAGTGGATGGCGTAATCGATTACAATAGTCGGACTAGCAGACAGGCGATTGCGAAGGTTTTGGAGATGGCATATTTCACCATGCAAGAGCTGGGGAGGCAATCAGAGGCTGCTCCGGTGAAGAGGAGACCCCCAAGTGAAGAGGAGAGCTTTTTTACAGCTGTCAGCGGTGGCAGGAGCAAGGAGATGGGGTCTTTTAGGCCCTATTCTGAAGCCAGAAGAGCCCCAGGGGAGATCGGATGGCCGACTTGGCCGGGTCGAACAAGGGGTCAGGTGAGTGTTTCTTTATATTTTTGTGGCTGCTAGCAGGGGTGAAAGTCAAGCACGCAACACCTACATGCTTGGCACTTAACGACTGGACATGCAAGCACGTAGGTGTTACGTGCTTGGCACTGAAAGGGTTAAAGGACCGTACACATACAAAATCAGCGTCTTTTGACTTGTCAGCCTCTGATACCGTGTTTCCCCGAAAATAAGACCTACTCCGAAAATAAGGCCTACTGTGCTTTTAGCATGAAGGCTAAATATAAGACCTTCCCCGAAAATAAGACCTCCCCCCAAAATACCGTATTTACAAGCTGAAAGGCGGGAGCGAGGAGGGAGGCCGATGTGAGTGCCGCAGGGTTGTAGCTGCAGTCATGCGGGAGGGCGGCGAATGAGCATCCGATGTGCAGGAGGGCGGGTGGTGACACTGGCCAATCGGAGTTCTGACATTTGCATACCTCGCAACTGGGCAGGACAATCACGGATTGGTGAGTTATGTCCCGCCGCCCCGCCCCCTCAGGAAATGTCCCGGAATGCCATTGGAGCAGCAGCAGCCTGCTGAGTGCAGGGCCGCAGGAGGCATAAGGCCATGTGTCTCTTTCGCCTGACAGAGAGGAGCCGGCTAGCTGCGGGAGTTGGGGGGGGGGTGTGGTCTCAGCAGCTGATCCACCAATGAATCAGGCGGCACAGGCTGAGGGCCTTCTGATCACCCGCCCCACTGTCTGATCGCTCACTGGACCGCCAGATCGCCTGCTGCTTCAACAATAGGTGAGTGCTTGCTGGAGAGGCTAAGGTTATGTCTGGTTTGTGATGGCAACTACTACTGTTTAACAGTTAATAAATTTCCTTTTTTTGTGAATGCATGTGAATTCTTCTTCATGGAAAAATGTAAGACATCCCCTGAAAATAAGACCTAGCACATCTTTGGGAGAAAAAATTAATATAAGACACTGTCTTATTTTCGGGGAAACAGGGTAATTCATGTGACAGTGAAAGGTCAGACAGGAAATATTAGATATACTGGAAAAAAATTTTAAAACAATTCTTGACATGAATAGGTTTGTCAGAAGCCTGACACTCGGGAAGCATTTCAAGGATGAGGTGAATCCTGATCCAGGTACATTCCACAGCTTCCCTCAACTCAAAGTTCCACTTTAGACTCTGGTCAGGCTGATCTTATTCCCATAAATAAGGTGCACAAGTCTTGTTAGCTTGTTGGGCCTTTGGGTGACGGACTTCTAGTCCCTTCACTGTGGCTGGCATAAGCTTGACTCCTGCTGACCTACACTGCTGCTGCTGCTGTTACCTCTCCTCAGCTACAGTCACAGATATTCTCCTCTTGAGTATCTAGAACCTAGAAATAGAACCTTCTGTAGGGGTTGTAGGGGTCCTCCTCCCACGTCTTATCAGGCGAAAGTGGGAAAAAAAGGTAAAATGGAAACTCACCTTTCCATCGTTCCTGTGCTGCTGGCCAGGTCACCACAGCCATGGGAGGCCAGGAGATGGAGGAGCAGCAGGTGGGTGGGTGAGCAGGGCAACTGATCCCTGCCCACTGCCTCCGCCGCTCGCACTGTCCCCACCATCCTTGCTATATCTGCCACCGCCTCTTTGATGGAAAGGTGAGTTTACTTTTTTTTGCCTATGGGATATGGAAGGGGGGATGTCTCACTTCCTATGTGGGATGGGAGGGGGAAGTGCCACACTTTCTATTTCACATAGAAAGTGTGGCACTTCCCCCTCACATGGGAGGGGGAATCCCACATTGCCTATGGGGAATGGAAGAGGGGAATTCCACATTGCCTATGGGAATGGGAGTGGGATGCCACACTGCCTATGGGGAATGGGTGGGGGGAACCCCATAATGTCTATTGGGAATTGGATGGGGAAAGCCACATTGCCTATGGGAGTAGGAGGGGGGATGCCACACTGCCTATATGGAATGGGAGAGGGGGGGGAATGCCGCACTGCCTATAATGAGGGGATTCTGAACTTTGCCTATTATTTGGTTCTTGGGGGGATTGTGTTTTAGCACAACATTTGGTTCAAAATATTTATTTTGTAATTTTCCTCCTCCAAATCCTAGGTGTGTCCTATGTGCGTGTGCGTCTTATAGAGCGACATATAAAGTTACTTGTTTTGAATTAAAAGGGAATCCTACTGAGGCAGAAGGATTTGGAAATGTTAATTCAAGAAGGATTTGCCCTCGGTGTCCTTAAATTGGACCAACACCGAGAGGTGATCGGCCCGGAAATCTATAAGATTCCCGGGCCGATCCCCCCAGACACCCCAAATCGCTTACCTGATCTTCGGCGGCGGCCGGCCGCCGCCGCCTCCCTCGCGCCCCTGTAGGCGTGCGCGTGCCCGCGCCGGCCGTCTGCGAATGGCCGGCGGGGGCGCGCGCGCGCCGAAAGTGACGCGAGGGAGGCGGCGGCGGCGGCGGCAGCCGCTTGGACGTTCCTGATCCCCGCCTGGACGTTGGCGGGGATTGGACCGTCCAGTCACGTGGGAGCGGGGACAGGTAAGATTTTGGGGCTTTCTGGGGGGTTTCACACAGCGGGGCACCCCCGATCGGGGTGCCCCGCCGAAGTGGACCAACACCCAAAATCCTGGGTGTTGGTCCACTTTAAAACAATACAGCCGAGCTGCTGCTGGTTGAGACATCAGTTGTCCCGTTCTTTCACCACCTTCCCAAGATCCACAAGGATGGCTTCCAACCATCTGGCTGGAATTGGGGGCTGAATGAGATACTGAGCAGCCTGTGGGACTCATACCCACAGGCATTAGTGCGCCATCCTATTACAACTAAAACCTATAGAAAAGCAACAGCAGGTAATGGGATTTTGCGAGGTTAAAGTTGTCACCCCCGACACACTATTACAGCCATGCCTAGGGGCGCGATGCTATGTGTTGTCACAATTGCTCCGGGCAGGATGATTTAATAGCAGAAGCTAATTATAAGCAGACTGACGGCACCGGGTTACACACAGCCGGAATTGCAGGAAGCCCGTGAGGTAGCACTAGCCAGACATAGAAATGAGAAGTTAGTGAATAAAAAATGTGGATCTATGATACCAATACTAGTGATGGCATTTAGTTCTCAATCCAATGAGGTTAAACAAACTGTAAATAATCACTTACCTTTGATCAATTGTGACCCTGATTTAAGAGACATTTTACAGGGTGGCCATAGTATAGCTAGTAAGAGAGCGCCAACCATTGCACAGGAGCTTACTCCAAGCCTTGTGACGGAGAGATAATCCCCACACACCTGGTTCATAGGCACGTTCCTGCACTGCCCCTATGGTATGCACACCCCTGTACAGACCTAAAAGGCTTCAATGTGGGTTGTCATAGAATGTGGTTAGGTATGAGCGAATCCAATATGGCAAATTCAAATTTGTTATGAATTTTAGGAATACTCCATTTAGTGTGGTCCAGGCCATATAAAATTGTGGATCCCCCTGGGGCAAAGAATCCTGGGTAGGCATCACATGCAGCCTATCAGCAGCCAGGCTCCCTGGTGGTGTCATAGCCCTATGTAAGGGGTGGCCATCTTGCGGGCGCTCATTTCAGTGGTGTATTTCGGCGAGAAGGGGTCAGGGAGAGATAGAGCCAGAGAGAGAAAAAGACAGGGCGAGAAAGAGAGAGGCAGAGAAAGAGACAGAGAGAGACAGTGTACAGTGTGTTTGCATTTGTTTTTATGTCCAGGTCTTTCAAGCCTGTTTAGTGTTACCACAGGTCACCTATCTATTTTGCTCCTGCTTTTCTACCAAAACCACATTTTAAAGTTTGCTGTAGTGCATTTTACTCTGACCAGGGGCATCCCATCTCAGGCCATCTGACAGTGTGTTTGCATTTGCTTTTATTCCCAGGCCTTTCAAGCCTGTTTAGTGTTACTACAGGTCACCTGCCTATTTTGCTCTTGTTTTTTTACCAAAACCACATTTTAAAACTTGCTGTAGTGCATTTAACTCTGACCAGGGGCATCCCATTTCAGACCATCTGGCAGTGTGTTAGCATTTGTGTTTAGCAAGAGCACCTGTCTGTTTTGCTCTTGCTTTTCTACCAAAAAAGCTTGCTGTAGTGCATTTAACTCTGACCAGAGACAATCCAATTTCAGGCCATCTGACAGTGTTTTTGCATTTGTTTATAGCAAGGGTACCTGTCTATTTTGCTCTTGCTTTTCTACCAAAATAACGTTTTAAAACTTGCTGTAGTGCATTTAACTCTGACCAGAGGCAGCCCATTTCAGGCCATCTGACAGTGTGTTTGCATTTGGTTTTAGCAAGAGCACCTGCCTATTATGCTCTTGCTTTTCTACCAAAACCACATTTTAAAGCTTGCTGTAGTGCATTTAACTCTGACCAGGGGCATCCCATTTCAGGCAATCTGACAGTGTGTTTGCATTTGGTTTTATGCCCAGGCCTTGCAAGCCTAGTTAGTGTTACAGATCACACCCACCTGCCTTTTTTGCTCTTGCTTTTTTACCAAAATCACGTTTTAAAACGTGCTGTAGTGCATTTAACTCTGACCAGAGGTACCCCATTTCAGGTCATCTGACAGTATGTTTGCATTCAGTTTTATTCCCAGGCCTTGCAACAAGCCTAGTTAGTATTACAGATCACACTCACCTGCCTATTTTGCTCTTGCTTTTTGCTTGTCGCAGTGAGAGGCCTGATCGCCCAGTATCAACTAGCTGTCATGTCTCAACCAGCAACGCATCTGCCATCATCGATTGGTAAACGTGGTCATCCATTTCATCATAAGTGACATCTGACCCCCAGTCAACAGTCAAGGTTCCTCGGACACAAACCTGAGTTGGCATGGCCCGTGAGCAGTCTCTGCCCTCCCAATGCCTCTGTTCTATGCCATTCTTATGCTTTGGGTTCAGCTCCACTGTTCAGTGAGGAGGATCTGATAGAGGACACCCAGCAGCTACTGCCCAGCCACGAAATGGAGGAGACATCCGCTGCTGCCTTCGCTAGACGGCCAAGTACTGATGAGGAGAGCGGCGTGGGAGGTGGTGTTGCGAGCGTTCTGGCTCCTGGCAGACATGGTTGAGGAACCCAAGGAGCACATCAGTGATGTGCCACAACTCGATGAAGCAAATCGAAATTGGGAGCCAGGTGCAGAAGGGGCTTCATCATGATCAGGAAAAAAGGGTCGCAGGTTGCCTGTGAGTCAGCAGCTGAGGCAGAAAGGTGGTAGCATGGTTGCCAGTCAGCATGGTGGCAGAATTGAAAAGGCTGGAGCCAAAAGTGGCCGGGCCGAGGTGGACCACCTGCTGCGTGGCAAGCTACTTTTCCCGGAGGTAGTGAAACAGGGGTTCCTGGAGTCAACGGCAGTAGAAGTAAATTAGTGCGAACTGTTGGTGGGAAAATCAGCTACTCGGCAGTGTGGCAGTTTTTCATCAAGCATCCACAGGAGGGTAACATGGCCACATGCAAGATGTGTAGGCAGAAGGTGAAGCATGGCCAGGGCCCCAATGTTGGTACCATGGCCCTACCGCAACATATGCATTGTTACCATAAAGCGGCCTGGGAGAAACGAGGCTCCGAAGTGGTGGTAGAGCCTGCTGCATCACCCAGTGGCACGCCGCTCCCAGTTTCAGCCAGTCAAGGCTCCAGCACCTAAGCCGAAGGGAGCTGTGTGTCATACCAATCCGCTGTTGCTCCAGATGCTCCTGCTCCTCCTACTACGAGTCAGTCATTCCACCAGCAATCCATCAGCGAAGCCATGTCCAAGAGACAACAGTATGTGCCCACTCATCCTATGACACAGAAGCTAAATGAGCTCCTGTCCAAGTTGCTGGTGCTGCAGTCCCTCCCTTTTCAGGTGGTGGACTCTGTACCTTTCAGAGAACTGATGGCTTGTGCCGAGCCAAGGTGGAGAGTTCCAAGCTGTCATTTCTTTGCAAAGAAGGCAGTACCAGCCCTGCACAATTTTGTTGAACAGAAGGTGGGCCAGTCCTCAAGCCAGGTCGGTGTGCACCAAAGTGCATGGCAACGCCTACATCTGGAGCTGTAACTATGGTCAGGGACAATACATGTCCTTTACAGCCCACTGGGTGAATGTGGTCCCTGCACAGCCACAACAGCAACTTGGACAGGTCATGCCGCTTCGGCCTCCACGCTCCCAGGCCGTTGTGCCTGTGACAGTGTGAAACTCTGCCTCCTCATCCTCCGTTGTCTCCTCAGCCTCCACTGTACGGTCAAGTACAACATTTGATTTGCTATGCTTGCAATCATTGGAATTCCACCCTCCATACTTTGGATCAACTATACGAACAGAGAAAAGCCATCACTGATTTCCTGATGATCCAAGCAGATAGGGGGACTCCTTTGTGTAACTTCAATGTAAATCAGTGGCAGCTCATATGTGACACCTGCCGTTTGCTCAGGCCACTTGAGGAAGCCACTTTATTAGTCAGTCGCCAGGATTACGGGATGAACAACATGATTCAAATGCTTCATGTTCTACAACACATGTTGGAAACCATGGCTGGTCAGGGCACTGGAGATGTTGCCCCTTCATCTCATGGCCACATGAAGCCTGTGGGGCGGAGGGGGGGAGGGGCACAGTGAAGCACAGTTTAGGTTTGGCGAAATGGGCAGTTTTTCCAGTCATCTGGAAGGAGAGGAGGAGAAGGAGCAGCCAGAGGAGCTAGAGGGCTGTGAAGTAGGCGAGACAGAGGACCCAGACACAGCGTGGCAGTTTGCAGTGGAGATGGAGACAGGTAGTTTCTCCGAGTCACTTGCACAAATGGCACGATGCATGCTCACGTGCTTGCGTAGTGACCGTCGAATTGTCACCATTCGGCAGCGGGATGACTTCTGGCTCTCCACCTTATTGGACCCTCACTACCGGCACAAAATGTGGGCCTTTTCTACACCCACTGAGAGGGAGGACAAACTGACCTAATACAGAGACATTCTACGTAGTCACTTGGCCAATACCTATCTGCGCCATTGTCCATCCTCTCGCAGGTCTGACTCAGGGGGCCCTCTGTGCTCACCTTCCACTGCCATGGCTGCTGGGGGGGTGGCAGGAGCAGAACCAGCTCCATCAGCAGCAGCCTGAGTCTACAGTCGCTATAGAGTAGCTTTCTTCACCTGCATGGTGAGGCAACTCATGAGCAGCAGGCAGACCTGCAACAGCACCTGAACTAGCAGGTCATGGCATGCCTTGACATGACGATGACAACACAGCTTGAGGATCAGCTGGATTTCTGGGCAGCCAATCTTGATTTGTGGTCGCAACTAGTAGAGTTTTCCCTGGGAGAGCTGTCCTGCCCGGCCAGTAGTGTGCCATCTGAGAGGGTGTTTAGTGCGGCAGGGGCCATAGTAACGCCAAGGAGAACTCGTCTGTCCTGAGTAGATTGATCATGGTGCCACACCAAAACTTCGCAAATAGTGCAAAACTGATTTACGTCCCTTCTCCCCAGTGTGGTAAGGTGCAAGGGGCCGTCATTGACGGAAGGTATGTGGCACCAAGGCACCTGGCCTTGGTGCAGTAAAACTGTGTGTTTTGTTTCCCAGCATCAGCTGCTAATGGCAGTCTGGTGCTGAAGTTAGTATAGCTGAAAGGCTAACCCGGGACGGTTTACTGGGATGTAGTAGAGCAGGGTGGGACTCCATCCCACTACCCAGGTCCGGGTTTTACAGGCCGCATAAATAGCCTGGGGAATCAGCTGTGCAATGTCTGTGACTGGAGCTCACAGTGAGACTAGCTGAAAACTCCTATGCAGGCGGTTTCATACGGACCCAAGATGGATTCGGTTGCAAAGCAGCAACTTTGCCCAAGGACTAAAAACACTGTTTGCCTGTCTGATTGACTTATGCTGCATTTTCCTGAAAAGGTGATGTAACCTGAAAGGGCGTATGCTTTTATGGATTTTGGTGTGAATAAACACGGACTTTAAGTTTAACTTTTTGCCTCTGAGCCTCTATACTGCAAACAGCCTGCTGTCTTCCAGAGCTAATCATCACACCAGTTACAGACATTCGTCCAAATCAGACCACAAGAACTTATTGAGGAAATGCATTATGTGAAACATAACTTTAAATAAAATTCTTAGAATAACATACATGTGTCCAAAATGTTTATATGCTCTCCTCATGCTGCTGCCAACTCCAAGGTGTGTCTTTCAGCTGATATATGGGCTATTCAGGCTGCTACCAACTCCAGGGGGTGTCTTTCAGGCAACATATTGGCTTCTCATGCTGCTGTCAACTCCACTGTGTCTTTCAGGCCATATATGGGCTCCCAATGCTGCTGCAAACTCCAGTGTGTTCTTGAGGCAATATGGGCTCCTCATGCTGCTGCCAACTCCAGTGTGTATCTTTCAGGCAATATATGGGATCCTCGTGTTGCTGCAAACTCCAGGATGTAACTTTCAGGCAATCTATGGGCTCCTCAGGCTGCTGCCAATGCCAGGGTGTGTCTTTCGGGCAACATATGGGCTCATCATGCTGCTGCCAACTCCAGGGTGTGTTTTTCAGGCAAATTATGGGCATCTCATGCTGTTGCAAACTCCAGGGTGTGTCTTTCAGGCAATATATGGGCTCCTCGTGCTGCCAACTCCATTGTGTCTTTTAAGCAATATATTGGCTCATCACGCTGCTACAAACTCAAGGGGGTGTCTTTCAGGCAATATATGGGCTCCTCATGCTGCTGCCAACTCCAGTGTGTATTTCAGACAATCTATGGGCTCCTCGTGCTGCTGCCAACTCCAGGGTGTCTTTCAGGCAAGATATGGGCTCCCTAGCCTGCTGCCAAACTCAGGGTGTGTCTTTCAGGCAACATATGGGCTCCTCATGCTGCTGCCAACTCCAGGGTGTGTCTTCCAGGCAACATATGGGCTCCTCATGCTGCTGCAAACTCCAGGGTGTGTCTTGTGAACTGGTAAGGGATTAATGAGACCCCTATACCAGTTCCCAAGGCTGGGGGCTGGCAAATCATCTGCAGCTAGTGGGTGACTTGCCATTAACCCCAAGCCCCCCTATTACTTGCCTCCCCAAAGCCCAGGGGGGGCAGAAGAGCCCATGGCCATAGACTATGCTGGCTTGTAGCCAGCAGGGTGGAGTGGCCACCAAAGCTGGCCCTTGCGCTGTGTTCTACAAGCCCCCATAGCTGGTCCTTGGGCTGGTTATGCTGGGTAGGGGGGCCTCACGCCATTTTTGGGGGGATTTTTAAGGGTTTTTAACCCTTAAAATTCCCCCAAAAATGGGGTCCCCCTCCCCAGGAGGGGGAACCCTATGTCAATTTTTTTTTTTTTAATTCACCCCATGTTACCTGTTACACAGCAGATATAAAAGGCTTCCAGCAGCAGCAGGAGAGCAGAAGCCAGACTGAGCAGTGTGGGACACAGTGCCCTGGGATGGATGGGAGGTAAGTATTAAAAAAATTATAATAAAATATTTTTATTGTGTCTGTGTGTTATTTTATATTTAACCCTTTGTGAGACCCCTGTACCAGTTCACAAGGCTCTGGGTCTGGCAAGTCACATAGCTGGTGCCTGGGCTGGTTATGCTGGGTAGGGGGACCTCACACCATTTTTTTTTAGGGGTTTTTAACCCTTAAAGTTCCCAAAAAAATGGGGTCTCCCCCCTGGAAAGGGGAACCCCACGCCAATTTTTTTTTAAATTAACCCTTTATAGTGCGGGTAGTAGTTGTATTTTATTTGAAATGTTATGTTAATGTTATAAAGTGCTCTTTTCAGTTTGGGAGGTCTCCTGGACAGGAACGGGGGGGGGGGGGGGGGTGCTACCGATACATATGTGGTACAGTTATAATCAGAAGAATTGGGGCTATCACATGCAATATGGTTTTCTTTAATAAAATAAATGTTTTATTTAAAATAAATGAGACAATTTTTAAAAAAATAATATCTTTACTTTTAATTTTATGTTAAAGCCAAAACTATGCCGCAAAAAAAAAATTATATATATATATATATATATATAAATATATATATATAATTTTCCTGGAAATTCCTGCAAAAATCATGGTTAAACATGGCGCAAAATGGTGAAAAATTACCCGTCAACAGAGGGTGAAAAAATGTCAAGCAGGCGGGCAGTTAAAAGGGTTAAAATTAGCTATGCATGTTGGGTATTGTTCTGTTCGTGGGACCTTGCGCTTTCAGATTTAGCTTGTGCTTTTTGTTTGCATATTGATTTTAGGAATTTTTTTTTATACATTTTTTAGGGAAACCCTGTGCAACCTAAGAACCAGAGAATATATGGTTTGTGGGGGGTATATCAAATATAAAGGGTTGTTTTTCTTGAAAAACTGCAAGGTGCGCATATTGCATAGCATAGTTGTATTTTATCTTAAAATCTCCTAAAGCGCTGATTCAGTTTGGGGGAGTCTCCTGGGCAGGAAAGGGTGTCTACCAATACATATGTGGTACCGATGTAACCGCGAGAAATGGGGCTTTTACATGCAATTAAATTTTAATGACAACAAGACAATTCATGTTAAAGCCCAGACTCTGCTGAAAAAAACAATATATAATTTCCATGGGAAATCCCTTCAAAAATCACAGTTGAACATGTAGAGCACAAAATAGTGCAAAATGGTCTGGCACCAAGGGTGACAACATTTCCAGATAGGCTGGCAGCAAGAGGGTTACTTTACTATACTATAATGTACTATATGAATTTTCCTATACAGCAACATTTTATGTGTTTGTATAATGTATATCGTACAATGATTGACTGAAAGCAGAAGTTCCCAAACATTTCATAGCGGACTGGGCAGTTCTTACTCCCCCTGAAGCCCCTGCAGCATCCAACCAGCAGCATTCCAGCCAAGCGAGAGATGATGTAGATCAAGATAATCAGGAAATTCTTCATCTTTGTCCTAATTCTGACACCCTGACCATTAGAGAGTCACATTATAGCCAAAGGCTGACCGGTCAACCCTGCCCCAATGACCCACATTGCCCCATGTCTGCCCCCAACCCCTCCCTCATACTCATATTAAGCTGCAAAAAAGCATCTGATACAGACAACACCAGAGACCTGCAACAGGTGAGCAACCTACCCTGGGTATATCTATTTCTATCCACCTGCTCTACACCTGTGTTGGATATATACACCTCCCTCACCCTGCTCTGCCCCTGCCAGGGGTATATACACCTCCCTCACCCTGCTCTGCACCTGCCTGGGGTATATACACCTCCCTCACCCTCCTCTGCCCCTGCCTGGGGTATATACACCTCCCTCACCCTGCTCTGCCCCTGCCTGGGGTATATACACCTCTCTCACCCTGCTCTACACCTGCCTGGGGTATATACACCTCACTCACCCTGCTCTGCACCTCCCATGGGTATATACCCCTCCCTCACCCTGCTCTGCACCTGCCTGGGGTATATACACCTCACTCACCCTGCTCTGCACCTCCCATGGGTATATACCCCTCCCTCACCCTGCTCTGCACCTGCCTGGGGTATATACCCCTCCCTCACCCTGCTCTGCACCTGCCTGGGGTATGTACACCTCCGTCACCCTGCTCTGCACCTGCCTGGGGTATATACACCTCCCTTACCCTGCTCAGCACCTGCCTAGGGTATATACAGCTCCCTCACCCTGCTCTGCACCTGCCTGGGGTATATACACCTCCCTCACCCTGCTCTACACCTGCCTGGGGTATATACACCTCCCTCACCCTGCTCTGCCCATGCCTGGGGTATATACACCACCCTCACCCTGCTCTGCACCTGCCTGGGGTATATACACCTCCCTCGCCCTGCTCTGACCCTGCCTGGGGTATATAAACCTCCCTCACCCTGCTCTGCACCTGCCTGGGGTATATACACCTCCCTAACCCCACTCTGCACCTGCCGGGGGTATATACACCTCCCTCACCCTGCTCTGCCCCTGCCTGGGGTATATACACCTCCCTCACCCTGCTCTGCACCTGACTGGGGTATATGCACCTCCCTCACCCTGCTCTGCACCTGCCTGGGGTATATACACCTCCCTCACCCTGCTCTGCACCTGCCTGGGGTATATACACCTCCTTCACCCTACTCTGCACCTGCCTGGGGTATATACCCCTCCCTCACCCTGCTCTGCACCTGCCTGGGGTATGTACACCTCCGTCACCCTGCTCTGCACCTGCCTGGGGTATATACACCTCCCTCACCCTGCTCTGCCCCTGCCTGGGGTATATACACCACCCTCACCCTGCTCTGACCCTGCCTGGGGTATATAAACCTCCCTCACCCTGCTCTGCACCTGCCTGGGGTATATACACCTCCCTAACCCCGCTCTGCACCTGCCTGGGGTATATACACCTCCCTCACCCTGCTCTGCACCTGACTGGGGTATATACACCTCCCTCACCCTGCTCTACACCTGCCTGGGGTATATACACCTCCCTCATCCTGCTCTGCACCTGCCTGGGGTATATACACCTCCCTTGCCCTGCTCTGACCCTGCCTGGGGTATATAAACCTCCCTCACCCTGCTCTGCACCTGCCTGGGGTATATACACCTCCCTAACCCCGCTCTGCACCTGCCTGGGGTATATACACCTCCCTCACCCTGCTCTGCCCCTGCCTGGGGTATATACACCTCCCTCACCCTGCTCTACACCTGCCTGGGGTATATACACCTCCCTCACCCTGCTCTGCACCTGCCTGGGGTATATACACCCCCCTCACCCTGCTCTACATCTGCCTGGGGTATATACACCTCCCTCACCCTGCTCTGCCCCTGCCTGGGGTATATACACCTCCCTCACCCTGCTCTGCACCTGCCTGGGGTATATACACCTCCCTCACCCTGCTCTGCCCCTGCCTGGGGTATATACACCTCCCTCACCCTGCTCTGCCCCTGCCTGGGGTATATACACCTCCCTCACCCTGCTCAGCCCCTGCCTGGGGTATATACACCTCCCTCAACCTGCTCCACACCTGCCTGGGGTATATACTGTACACCTCCATCACCCTGCTCTGCCTCCAGTGATGTGATTGGGTCCAGTAAAGAAGAGACCAGCAGCTCCTGCACCTTGGTCCCTCGTCTAGAGAATGAGACTCTGAGCTTAGTCACACTATAAGAGAAAGGCCAGAGGCGCCTGCTGCTCCTGCTCAGCTTCACCTCTAATGGTGGTGGCAAAGGACCTTCTGCTCCTGCTCAGCTTCACCTCTAATGGTGGTGGCAAAGGACCTTCTGCTCCTGCTCAGCTTCACCTCTAATGGTGGTGGCAAAGGACCTTCTGCTCCTGTTCAGCTTCACCTCTAATGGTGGTGGCAAAGGACCTGCTGCTCCTGCTCAGCTTCACCTCTAATGGTGGTGGCAAAGAACCTGCTACTCCTGCTCAGCTTCACCTCTGATGGTGGTGGCAAAGGACCTTCTGCTCCTGCTGTTTCACCTCTGATGGTGGTGGCAAAGAACCTGTTGCTCCTGCTCAGCTTCACCTCTAATGGTAGTGGCAAGGAACCTGCTGCTCCTGCTCAGCTTCACCTCTAATGGTGGCGGCAAAGGACCTGTTGCTCCTGCTCAGCTTCACCTCTAATGGTGGTGGCAAAGGACCTTCTGCTCCTGCTGTTTCACCTCTGATGGTGGTGGCAAAGAACCTGTTGCTCCTGCTCAGCTTCACCTCTAATGGTAGTGGCAAGGAACCTGCTGCTCCTGCTCAGCTTCACCTCTAATGGTGGCGGCAAAGGACCTGTTGCTCCTGCTCAGCTTCACCCTTAATGGTGGTGGCAAAGGACCTTCTGCTCCTGCTCAGCTTCACCTCTAATGGTGGTGGCAAAGGATCTGCTGCTCCTGCTCAGCTTCACCTCTAATGGTGGTGGCAAAGGACCTGCTGCTCCTGCTCAGCTTCACCTCTAATGGTGGTGGCAAAGGACCTTCTGCTCCTGCTTAGCTTCACCTTTAATGGTGGAGGCAAAGGACCTGCTGCTCCTGATCAGCTTCACCTCTAATTCTGGCAGCAAAGAACCTGCTGGTCCTGCATAAGTGACCCCTCCTCCTGCCATCCCCTGATGCCGGGTGTATAAGTGACCCCTCCTCCTGCCATCCCCTGATGCCGGGTGTATAAGTGACCCCTCCTCCTGCCATCCCCTGATGCCGGGTGTATAAGTGACCCCTCCTCCCGCCATCCCCTGATACCGGGTGTATAAGTGACCCCTCCTCCTCCCATCCCCTGATGCCGGGTGTATAAGTGACCCCTCCTCCTGCCATCCCCTGATGCCGGGTGTATAAGTGATCCCTCCTCCAGCCATCCTTTGTTGCCGGGTGTATAAGTGGCCCCTCCTCCTGCCATCCCCTTATGCCGGGTGTATAAGTGACCCCTCCTCCAGCAATCTCCTGATGCCGGGTGTATAAGTGACCCCTCCTCCTGCCATCCCCTGATGCCAGGTGTATAAGTGACCCCTCCTCCTGCCATCCCCTGATGCCGGTTGTATAAGTGACCCCTCCTCCTGCCATCCTTTGTTGCCAGGTGTATAAGTGACCCCTCCTCCTGCCATCCCCTGATGCCGGGTGTATAAGTGACCCCTCCTCCTGCCATCCCCTGATGCCGGGTGTATAAGTGACCCCTCCTCCTGCCATCCCCTGATGCCGGGTGTACAAGTGATCCCTCCAGCCATCCTTTGTTGCCGGGTGTATAAGTGACCCCTCCTCCTGCCATCCCCTGATGCCGGGTGTATAAGTGACCCCTCCTCTGGCCATCACCTGATGCTAGGTGTATAAGTGACCCCTCCTCCTGCCATCCCCTGATGCCAGGTGTATAAGTGACCCCTCCTCCTGCCATCCCCTGATGCCGTGTGTATAAGTGACCCCTCCTCCTGCCATCCCCTGATGCTGGGTGTATAAGTGACCCCTCCTCCTGCCATCCCCTGATGCTGGGTGTATAAGTGACCCCTCCTCCTGCCATCCCCTGATGCCGGGTGTATAAGTGACCCCTCCTCCTCCTGCCATCCCCTGATGCTGGGTGTATAAGTGACCCCCCCTCCTGCCATCCCCTGATGCCGGGTGTATAAGTGACCCCTCCTCCTGCCATCCCCTGATGCTGGGTGTATAAGTGACCCCTCCTCCTGCCATCCCCTGATGCCAGGTGTATAAGTGACCCCTCCTCCTGCCATCCCCTGATGCTGGGTGTATACGTGACCCCTCCTCCTACCATCCCCTGATGCCGTGTGTATAAGTGACCCCTCCTCCTGCCATCCCCTGATGCTGGGTGTATAAGTGACCCGTCCTCCTGCCATCCCCTGATGCCGGGTGTATAAGAGATCCCTCCTCCAGCCATCCTTTCTTGCTGGGTGTATAAGTGACCCCTCCTCCTGCCATCCCCTGATGCCGGGTGTATAAGTGACCCCCCCTCCTGCCATCCCCTGATGCTGGGTGTATAAGTGACCCGTCCTCCTGCCATCCCCTGATGCTGGGTGTATAAGTGACCCGTCCTCCTGCCATCCCCTGATGCCGGGTGTATAAGAGATCCCTCCTCCAGCCATCCTTTCTTGCTGGGTGTATAAGTGACCCCTCCTCCTGCCATCCCCTGATGCCGGGTGTATAAGTGACCCCTCCTCCTGCCATCTCCTGATGCCGGGTGTATAAGTGACCCCTCCTCCTTCCATCCCCTGATGCCGGGTGTATAAGTGACCCCCCCTCCTGCCATCTCCTGATGCTGGGTGTATAAGTGACCCCTCCTCCTGCCATCCCCTGATGCCGGGTGTATAAGTGACCCCTCCTCCTCCTGCCATCCCCTGATGCTGGGTGTATAAGTGACCCCCCCTCCTGCCATCCCCTGATGCCGGGTGTATAAGTGACCCCTCCTCCTGCCATCCCCTGATGCTGGGTGTATAAGTGACCCCTCCTCCTGCCATCCCCTGATGCCAGGTGTATAAGTGACCCCTCCTCCTGCCATCCCCTGATGCGGGGTGTATACGTGACCCCTCCTCCTACCATCCCCTGATGCCGTGTGTATAAGTGACCCCTCCTCCTGCCATCCCCTGATGCTGGGTGTATAAGTGACCCCTCCTCCTGCCATCCCCTGATGCCGGGTGTATAAGAGATCCCTCCTCCAGCCATCCTTTCTTGCTGGGTGTATAAGTGACCCCTCCTCCTGCCATCCCCTGATGCCGGGTGTATAAGTGACCCCTCCTCCTGCCATCTCCTGATGCCGGGTGTATAAGTGACCCCTCCTCCTTCCATCCCCTGATGCCGGGTGTATAAGTGACCCCCCCTCCTGCCATCTCCTGATGCCGGGTGTATAAGTGACCCCCCCCCTCCTCCTGCCATCCCCTGATGCCAGGTGTATAAGTGACCCCCCCTCCTGCCATCTCCTGATGCCGGGTGTATAAGTGATCCCTCCTCCAGCCATCCCCTGATGCCGGGTGTATAAGTGACCCCTCCTCCTGCCATCCCCTGATGCCGGGTGTATAAGTGACTCCTCCTCCTGCCATCCCCTGATGCTGGGTGTATAAGTGATCCCTCCTCCAGCCATCCCCTGATGCCAGGTATATAAGTAACCCCTCCTCCTGCCATCCCCTGATGCCGGGTGTATAAGTGACCCCTCCTCCTGCCATCCCCTGATGCCGGGTGTATAAGTGATCCCTCCTCCAGCCATCCTTTGTTGCCGGGTGTATAAGTGACCCCTCCTCCTGCCATCCCCTGATGCCGGGTGTATAAGTGACCCCTCCTCCAGCCATCCCCTGATGCCAGGTATATAAGTAACCCCTCCTCCTGCCATCCCCTGATGCCGGGTGTATAAGTGATCCCTCCTCCTGCCATCCCCTGATGCTGGGTGTATAAGTGACCCCTCCTCCTGCCATCCCCTGATGCCGGGTGTATAAGTGACCCCTCCTCCTGCCATCCCCTGATGCTGGGTGTATAAGTGACCCCTCCTCCTGCCATCCCCTGATGCCGGGTGTATAAGTGATCCCTCCTCCAGCCATCCTTTGTTGCCGGGTGCATAAGTGACCCCTCCTCCTGCCATCCCCTAATGCCGGGTGTATAAGTGACCCCTCCTCCTGCCATCCCCTGATGCCGGGTGTATAAGTGACCCCTCCTCCTGCCATCCCCTGATTCCCGGGTGTATAAGTGATCCCTCCTCCAGCCATCCTTTCTTGCCGGGTGTATAAGTGACCCCTCCTCCTGCCATCCTCTGATGCCGGGTGTATAAGTGACCCCCCTGTTGCCGGGTGTATAAGTGATCCCTCCTCCAGCCATCCTTTGTTGCCGGGTGTATAAGTGACCCCTCCTCCTGCCATCCCCTGATTCCGGGTGTATAAGTGACCCCTCCTCCTGCCATCCCCTGTTGCCAGGTGTATAAGTGACCCCTCCTCCAGCCATCCCCTGATGCTGGGTGTAAAAGTGATCCCTCCTCCAGCCATCCCCTGATGCCAGGTATATATGTGACCCCTCATCCTGCCATCCTCTGATGCCAGGTGTATAAGTGACCCCCCTGTTGCCGGGTGTATAAGTGATCCCTCCTCCAGCCATCCTTTGTTGCCGGGTGTATAAGTGACCCCTCCTCCTGCCATCCCCTGATTCCGGGTGTATAAGTGACCCCTCCTCCTGCCGTCCCCTGTTGCCAGGTGTATAAGTGACCCCTCCTCCAGCCCTCCCCTGATGCCGGGTGTAAAAGTGACCCCTCCCCCTGCCATCCCCTGATGCCGGGTGTAAAAGTGACCCCCTCCTCCTCCTGCCATCCCCTGATGCTGGGTGTATAAGTGATCCCTCCTCCAGCCATCCCCTGATGCCAGGTATATAAGTGACCCCTCATCCTGCCATCCCCTGATGCCGGGTGTAAAAGTGACCCCTCATAATTGTTTAAATGGGCCGCTAAGCCAGTCAGCGCACTCGCTCTTGCCCGATTCTGCATTGTGGGAGCAGCAGCATGGTGAGTGACCTAGGGGAATACACAGAGGAGGGCATCCCAATTCGGAATGCCCCCACTAAGAGGTACAAAACCCTCTAAAAGTGAAAACCAGGTGTGTTGTTCCTCTTCAAGCACTCTTGAGATCAGACAACTGACGAGGCGGCAAAATCGCCCAAAGTACTTGGGTGGGGATGGCGGTGCCAAAGAGGGGTTTTGGCCCACTTTAAATCTTTTGACATTTGGCAATATCTCAGCTGCACACAACCTAGCTCCAGGTGTGCCTCAAAGCTTCTGCAGGACCCACACACATGCAATCTAACAGCTGATCATTCCTTAGATTGACTGTTCATAAAAATTCTGATAGGTCCTTTAACCCTTTCAGTGCCGGTCTATCTGGAATTCTTGTCACCCTCCGTTGCCAGATATCTTTTCACTGTTTTGCACTATACATGTTCAGCTGTGATTTTTTAAGTAATTCTAGGGATTTTCAGCATGAAATAATTTAACATGAAATGTCTTGTTTGTCATTTGTTAAAGTGGACCAACACCCAGGATTTTGACTATCCTGGGTCTTGGTCCACTTCGGTGGGGCACCCCGATCGGGGTGCCCCGCTGTGTGAAACCCCCCCGAACCCCCCGAAAAACTCACCTCTCCCCGCTCCCAGCGCCGACGGACAAGCCGCGGACAAGCGGCTCCTCCGCCGCCGCCTCCCGTGCGTCCCTCTTGACGCGGGCGCGAGGGAGGCGGCGGCGGAGGAGCCGCTTGTCCGCCGCCGAAGATAAGGTAAGGGGTTTGGGGGGGTTTCACCCCGCGGGACATCCCGATCTCGGATGTCCCGCGGGGAGGGAGGTGATCGGCCCAGGAATCTTATAGATTCCCGGGCCGATCACCCGTGGGTGTTGGTCCACTTTAAGTGTATTCTCAATATTTTTGGGTGAAATATGTGTAAAAAATTTTTTTTTTAAATGTTTTTTTCAAAATTGTTTTTTTTTTGTAATAAAAAATGTAGGTTTTTCAATAAAATCTTATTGCGTGTAAAACCCCCTTTTCTCCTGGTTACAGTGGTATTACATGTGTATTGGTAGACACCCTTTCCTGCCCAGGAGACCACCCCCCCCCCCCCCAAACCGAAACAGCGCTTAAGGGTTTTTTTCAGATAAAATACAATGTGTACCTTGCAGTTTAAAAAAAAAAAAACAACCCTTTACATTTAAAATACAAATTCTAGGCAAACCAGGCTTGTGATATCCCCCCACACACTATATATTCTCTGGAAGTACACACCTCAAGCTTTCTAGTTGTACCAGGCTTGTGATATCCCCACACACTTTATATTCTCTGGAAGTACACACCTTAAGCTTTCTAGGTGTACCAGGCTTGTTATACCCCGACAAACACACACATACACACACACACATACACACACACACACACTATATATATTCTCTGGAACTACACACCTCAAGCTTTCTAGGCATAGCAGGCTTGTGAGATCCCCCCTTCCCACATACTATATATTCTCTGGAATTACACACCTCAAGCTTTCTAGGTGTACCAGGCTTGTTGATGTGGGCACAGTTTTCTGCAAGTAAATCCTCAATGAATTATTTGGCTGCACAGGGTTCCTAAAAAAAGAATAAAAAAGCAAAATCAAAGCCACATTTTCCTTAAAAACAATATGCAAACAAAAAAAACAAGTTCAATCTGAAATTTAAATCCCCCGAACAGAACGATACCCAACATGCATAGGTACTGTCAAGGGAAGAGTTGCCAAAAACCCCAAAGTAACTCATGTGCGTAAAGGGAATTTTACTTGAAATTTCAGCACTGCAGACACCAGCGCACCTTGTACTTTTTTTAACCAAAACAACCCTTTATATTTAGAATACCCCCACAAAACATATATTCTGTCAAAATACACCCATTAAGCTTTCTAGGTGTACCCAGATTGTTGTAGTGGGCTCATCTTTCTGGAAGTAATTCCTCAAAGAATTCTTTGGTTGCACAGGGTTTCCCTAAAAAAATGTATAAAACAGCAGAATAAAAAACACATTATCCTAAAATATCAATATGCAAATAAGAAAAAAACAAGCTAAATCTGAAAGCACAAGCTCCCTCAAACATAACAATACCCAACATGTATAGCTACTTTTAACCCTTTCAACTGTCAGCCTACTGGAGATTTTGTCACCCTCTGCTGACAGGTAATTTTTCTCCATTTTGTCCATTATGTTTAACTGTTATTTTTGCATAATTATTTTTGCATAAATTCCCGGGAAAATGTATATATTTTCTTTTTGGGGCAGAGTTTAGGCTTTAAAGGGGACCAAAACCCAGCATTTTGACTTTCCTGGGTTTTGGTCCTTTTCCCGGGGGCACCCCGATCATACCCCGCTGTGCAAAACCCCCTGAAATCACCACAGCCAACTCACCTTATCCCTGTCCCATGGTGCTCTAAGAGCAGCGACTCTGATGGCCGCATTCTCCGCTTCCCACTAGCAGTGCTTGTGTCCGAGCCAGGTATTTGTGAATGACCGGCGTGGGCACTCTCCCTGTTAGATGGAGGCGGAGGATGTGGCTGTCAGAGCCGCTGCTCTTAGATGTGCCATGGGATCGGGAAGAGGTAAGTTGCTGCAGCAATCTGGGGGGGTGCCCCCAGGGAAAGGAACAAAACCCAGGAACTACACACCTCAAGCTTTCTAGGCATAGCAGGCTTGTGAGATCCCCCCTCCCACATACTATATATTCTCTGGAAGTACACACCTCAAGCTTTCTAGTAGTACCAGGCTTGTGATATCCCCACACACGTTATATTCTCTGGAAGTACACACCTCAAGCTTTCTAGGTGTACCAGGCTTGTTATACCCCGACACACACACACATACACACACACACACACACACACACACACACACACACACACACACTATATATATTCTCTGGAACTAATCACCTCAAGCTTTCTAGGCATAGCATGGCTTGTGAGATCCCCTCCTCCCACATACTATATATTCTCTGGAATTACACACCTCAAGCTTTCTAGGTGTACCAGGCTTGTTGATGTGGGCACAGTTTTCTGGAAGTAAATCCTCAATTAATTATTTGGCTGCACAGGGTTCCTTGTGAACTAGTCTAATGGATCTATTACCAGTTCACAAAGGGTTAATTGTAAAAAACACACACAGAAAAAAATGACTTTTATTATTTTTATTAAACACTCACCTCTGATCCTGTGTCCCATGGCAATCGTATCCCCCGGTGAACTGATGACAGTTGCCAGGGCAGATCACTGTAGGGGGGCTGGGGAGGCAGTGGATCACAGCCCTCCAACCTCCCTTCAGTGATCGCTCTCGTCATCTGTCAGTTCCATACCAGGAGCGGAATGGCATCATCCATCCCATGAGACGGGCTAGCAGCAACTATGACGGAGGTGGGGAAGGAGGCATCTTTCGAGCCCCCTCCTCACTCCGGTAGAGGAGACCCGGCTGTAGGGATTGCGCACACAGGTAAGCAAATGTCTCTTTTTTTTTTTTTTTACAGTAGGCTCCAGCAGTGGTCGAAGCAGGGGGGCTATTCCAGGCCCTCTCCTGAAGCCAAAAGAGCCTGGGGGAATTGAAACCCCTCCAGGTGAATAGGAGACCCTGCTGAATTTTTTGAGGGGTCAGATGAGTGTCTTTTTTTGGGGCCATTAGCAGGGGGTAAAGCCTGCTAAAATGTATGTAGCTGGTGTTAGAAGGGTTAAAATGGACCTCTAGGGCTTAGTAAATTGCTCTCCTAAAGCCCCATCAGTGACATAAGCTTATTAAGGGGTTAACACTCTGCAGAAGTTTGGAGTAGCAGGCAAATTCTGCACTCTTAAAAATGCATGGTGGCGGCCATCTTGCCACACACATTAATGAGCTGTGTAATCATCTCTTATTTCTATCCAGAAATAGGATGCCTTCCGCTGTAATGACTCATCTTTGAATAATATACATTGTATCCACTAAATGTTTTTGCGGCGGTGGCCTCGCTGGAGATCACTGGAGATCATACAGAAGGGGGAGATTGCTTGCATTGCAGTGAGTATGTCTCTGTGTGTGAGTGTGTCTGTGTGTTTCTCTGTGTGTAGCCCCTAACTGGCTGTAATGAGGGATGTTCCTAACTGGCTGTAATGAGGGATGTCCCTCACTGGCTGTAATAAGGGATGCCCCTAACTGGCTGCAATGAGTGATACCCCTAACTGGCTTTAATGACGAATGCCCCTCACTGGCTGTATTGAGGGATGCTCCTAACTGGCTGTAATGGAGGGATGCCCCTCACTGGCTGTAATGAGGGATGCCCCTCACTGGCTGTAATGAGGGATGCTCCTAACTGGCTCTAATGAGGGATGCACCTAACTGGCTGTAATGAGGGATGCTTCTAACTGGCTGTACTGAGGAATGCCCCTTACTGGCTGTAATGATGGAAGCCCCTCACTGGTTGTATTAGAGGGATGCCCCCCACTGGCTGTAATGAGGGATGCCCTTCACTGGCTGTAATGAGGGATGCCCCTAACTGGATGTAATGAGGGATGCCCCTAACTGGCTCTATATCTCTATATCAGGGGTTCCCAGCCCATGGTACTACTACCTCTCTGGTGGTACTCAAGGCCCCTAGGGGTAAAAGTAGAAAAGTCGAGGGGCATGAAACACTGGAAGAAAAGCGACTGCTCCTATAGGATGTGCCAGGTGGCCAAGTAATTAAGCTGAAACATTGGAGCGTCTTTGGATGACCTTGAATTGTTGGGCCAGTACAGGACCTTCACCCTCCCAGGGAATCGGCATCATTGTTGGTAGATGTCCCACTTGAAGCAATTTAAAAATGAGGAGTGGTACTCCATGACCCCAAGAGGTTGGGAAACTAGGCTCTAAACCAGTGTTGCCCAAACCTCTCCTCGAGAGCTACCAACAGGTCTTTAATCTCCAAGCAGTTGTACAGGTAAAGTAATTGGAGCTAAGGCAGCGCTATTGAGGCAGCTATGTGGAGATCCACAAATCATGACCTGTTGGCAACTTTCTAGGAAAGTGTTGGGGAACACTGTTCTAGATAAACATGGAATACAATAGAGAGAAGGAGATTGAGCTTACCAGCCTCTACTATACTACATTCTCTAATATATATGTATATCTATATAGGTCCATACATATTTGGACAAAGACAACATTTTTCTAATTTTGGTTTTGTACATTACCACAATAAATTCTGAACAGGATGATTCAAATGCAGTTGAAGTTCAGACTTTAAGGTTTAATTCAGTCAAATGAACGAAAAGATTGCATGAACATGTGAGGAACTAAAGCATTTTAATATCAATCCCTTCATTTCAGGGGTTCAAATGTAATTGGACAAATTGTTGGCAATGACTGCCTGAAGTCTTGAACTCATGGACATCACCAGACATTGCTGTGTTTCCCTTTACGGCCTTTCCCACCGCTCTTTTCAGTTGCTGTTTGTTTGTGGGCATTTGTGTCTGAAGTTTAAGTTTTAAACCGGACCTTCACCATGATTTAATGAAAAGCCCAAACTCTTAAAAAACAATTCCTCAGCATCTAAAATTAATATATGTTACATGTTTAGTCACTAATTTATTATACTTTCCCCCACTGGGCTGCAACTCTGTTCGGGAATTTAGGATACGGGCGCCGCCATCTTGACTCAGAAGCATCACACTTACTGAGGAGAGGAGAGTGGGATAAGGTACAGGGGGGCGGGTTATAGCTGTGCTTTGCTCAGACAGAGCAGAGCTGGGGTCAGGGAAAGGTCAGCAGTCCCAGAATGCAGAGCAGCACAGTCACTTCCTGTTTGCAGGCACTTCCTGTTTGCAGGCTGCCTGCAAAAATGGCAGCTTCCATAAGCCGCCATCTTGGATGTTTAAAGGCTTATAAAATGCAGTAGATGCCGGTAGGATGATTTTTAATGTGAGCAATCTGTATGTACAGGGTGTGGGAAACATATAAGATAGACTCTTATTTAGAGTGAAGGTCCGCTTTAAGTAACAAGTGAAATGCAACTCTATTGTGCTGAGATCAGGTGACTGACTTGGCCATTCAAGAATATTCCACTTCTTTGCTTTAAAGGCTGACCAATCAGTTTGGCTGGATTTGAGCACACAGCATGTCTCTGAATAGCTCTCAATAGGTCAGCTCAGAACTCATCAGGCTGCTTCTGTCCTGTGTCATATCATCAATAAACAATAGTGGCCAAGTGCCACTGTCACCCATGCATGCCCAAGCCATCACACTCCCTCCATGCATGCCCAAGCCTCCCTCCGCATTGCGTTACACATGATGTGCTAAGCTTTGGATCATGAGCTGGACCACGCCTTTGCCATACTTTTTTCTCTCCATCATTCTGGTAGAAGTTGATCTTAGTTTCATCTGTCCAGAACCTGTTCTTCCAGAACTGTGCTGGCTTTCCCAATCTGACCTTTTTTTACTTGAGACTTATGAGTGGCTTGCAGCGTGCATTGACCACTTTGTATTGACTTTCATGCAATCTTCTCTTTATGGTAGATTTGGATAGTGATATGCCTACATCCTGGAGATTGTTGGTCACTAGGTTGGCTGTTGTGAGGGGGGGTTCTCTTCACCATGGAAATTATTCTGTCCACCACTGTTTTCTGCTGTGGAAGTTTCTGAGTCTTTTGGCACTGATGAGTTTACTGTAGATTTTGCCACTCTTAATATTGTAGCCATTTCTTGTATTAGACTTTTACTATTTTTGCTGCTTAAGGATGACTTGTTTCACCTGCATGGAGAACTCCTTTGACCACATGTTTCGAATATGTTTCAGCAAACAAGAACAAAATATTTATTTTGTCTCCATACATTTCCACCCTTTGACTATCCACACGTCCAGTATTTGCTCTTTTATTGGTACTCATACTGCTTGGTTGTGTCTTGCAGGAACAGCAGTGCCGACATCATGGGCTTCTGTCTTCTACTCCAGGCAGTGACCTTCCTGTGTTTTGTGTGCACCAGCTGGAATATAAAGCTGATAACTGAGGATCAGGACAAGGCCGCTGTCTTTTCTGACCTCACCCCCAGTGAGATGAGATCCGTAAAAAGTTTCCTCATGCAGCAGCCTGACTTAAAGCTGGTCTCCAGACAGAAAAAACTCAGCGATAATAGCATTTTTATGATAGAATTGAACCTGCCAAAAAAGAAGGACGCTTTGTCATTCCTGGAGAGAGATGGCCCTAGGCCCCAGCGAGATGCCAGAGTGATAATATTTTTTGGCAACCAGCAAATCCCCAATATTACAGAATACATTGTGGGACCAGTTTCAGAACCGCAATACTACAAACCCATCACTCCTGAAGGAAAGCGTATGCTGAGGTTTGAAGCAAGACCTATAACTGAATTGGAAGATCAACTGATTAATGAGAACATACTAGAGGTAACTAAGGAATTCGACCACATATTATTGGAGCTTTCGGGTTTTTCCTTCCATAACTGCTCTGATCGTTGTCTGACAAACTTTTTGGTTACACCTCCTGGTTCGAAGCCTGGAGAGCGCCGGACCTGGATCATGTTAATGAGGATGGTTGATAGCTTCTACCTCCATCCGATAGGTTTTGAAATCTTGCTCAATCATCATTCTCTCAACCCTGAGGAGTGGACGCTAGAGAAGCTCTGGTATAATGGACAATACTTTGACAGTGTCAAAGAGTTTATTCAAAAATATGAGAGAAATGAGGTGACTAAGAATCCTCTTCCGGAGTTCAATGAAAATGATTTTTACTCAACCTTCAAGCCAAGGGGAGAGTTTAAAGCAAAGACAGATATTCACGGGCCCAAGATATGTGAACCGCAGGGCAAACGTTATAAAGTTTTGGGCAACTACGTTGAGTACACCGGATGGAGCTTTGCTTATCGCGTGCAATCATCGGCCGGACCGCAGTTATTTGACATTCGGTATAACAATGAGCGCATAGCTTATGAGGTGAGTGTACAGGAAGCCATATCATTTTATAATGGTGCCACTCCAGCAGCCATGCAGACAAAAAACATTGACTCTGCTTGGGGAATGGGAAAGGTGCACTTTGAACTGGCCAAAGGTATTGACTGCCCAGAAGTGGCCACCTACCTGGACCTGTACAGCTTTTATAGCACTGATAAACCACTACGTTTCAAGAATGCTTTGTGTATTTTTGAGCTTCCAACAGGGATGCCGCTACGCCGCCACTTTGAAGCCGCTTCTAATGACGGTTATAAATTTTACGCAGGAGTTGAGAACCATGTCCTGGTGGTCAGAACAACATCTACAGTAGGAAACTATGACTACTTCTGGGACTTTCTCTTCTACCAGAATGGCGTGATAGAGGTTAAGGTCAGCGCTACGGGCTACATCCAAAGCTCATTCTTCACTCCCGATGGCCTTTCTTATGGAAACAGGGTGTACAGCTATACTCTGGGCAACATTCACACACATCTGGTGAACTATAAGGTAGACCTGGATGTTGCAGGTAAGTGGTATTAAAGGCCACTATATTGAGATGTGATTTTATGTTAGTAATGCAGCCAGACGTACAGAAAGGCACAAAATCTGACTCCTGGAGCTTTGCCGGTGGGACAGGAGCTGTACCATGTGCCCCTCAGCTAGGTGTTAGTCGACTCCTCCTATGATGAGGGTGGGCATAGCCCCTGTGCTGCTGGGGCATGTTTTTAACTTAGGTGACACGTGGGACATGCCTGTGCTAAACTGTGTGCTCAACCCCCGACCATCAATACCCCCCAGTGCCTGATAGCGCCCCTTTCTTCTCGTGACCCTCCAGAATCAAGTGCATGTGACAGGTTGCATACATTTATATTTCGAGTGTTTACACATAATCTTAATATAGGTGCAGAAGCTGATAAGTCTTAAAAAAGGTGCCGAAGCTGGTACATCTTAAAATAGGTACAGAAGGTGGTACATCTTAAGATAGGTGCAGAAGCTGGTAAGTCTTAAAATGGGCGCAGAAGCCGGTATGTCTTAAAATAGGTGCAGAAGCCAGTAAGTCTTAAAATATTAGCAGAAGCTGGTAAGTCTTAAAATAGGAGCAGAAGCTGGTAAGTCTTAAAATAGGAGCAGAAGCTGGTAAGTCTTAAAATAGGAGCAGAAGCTGGTTTGTCTTAAAATAGGTACAGAGGCTGGTACGTCTTAAAATAGGTACAGAAGCTGGTATGTCTTAAAATAGGTACAGAAGCTGGTACGTCTTAAAATAGGCGCAGAAGCTGGTAAGTCTTAAAATAGGCGCAGAAGCTGGTAAGTTTTAAAATAGGTGCAAAAGCCGGTATGTCCTAAAATAGGTGCAGAAGCCAGTAAGTCTTAAAATAGGTGCAGAAGCTGGTAAGTCTTAAAATAGGCACAGAAGCTGGTAATTCCAAAATTAGGCAAAGGTAACCCTTCTCTTCCTCGCTGCCCTCCATAGGGTAGTGTCATCTTGTAAGACGAAGGCTTCCCGTCAGTCACTGCACCGCCCTTCAGATCTGAGAAGCAGCACGGTATTCAAACAGTGGCGGGCGAAGAGGTGAGTATCCTGCCATTATTCAATGATGGCTAAGGGATGGCTAAGTGTGGGTAGGGGGTGGAATTCAGCAGGATATCAGCGTTTAAGATAATGCTGACATCCAAAACGCAGTGAGGGGGGGGAAGGAATAATCGTAGAGGAACTTTAGAAACAGCTGTAACATCTGTAACAGCTGGGGAGAACCTGCTGAATCCCAACGTCACAATCCCAGTGGAGTTTCTCTTTTCTGGGATGAAAAACAGGGCCAAATCTTTTTCAGATCTCACCTAGACCCACATACTGTAATCATTTTGGCCTCCCGGCAGCGCACAGAGCACAAGGGAACATGAATCACCTAGCTCTCAAGTACCGTCATTTAGCCATTGGACGCCTGATATAAATCAAGATGTTTTATTCACTCAGAAATATTTAGTTTCAGATAGTGAAACATGAAGCTCTGGACAATATGATGATAGCGCTCACCCTCCCATCTGCCCCTTTCTTCTCCACACCTCTTCACTCTGCCTCGCTTTCTTTTCTCCTTCATCTTCCAGGTACTGAAAACAGTTTTGAAACCGTGGATCGGATATATGAGAAACGCCCTAACCCCTGGAGTCCTGGAAAATTCATCGTCCAGTCACGTATGGACCACAAACCAAGGACCAGTGAGAAGCAGGCTACCTTTAATATCCAGTCCTCTATCCCTCGATACTTGATCTTCCAGAACCCCAATGAAAAGAACAAATGGGGCCACACCAAGAGCTACCGGATTCAATACAATTCCGGCAGTGCCGGCAGTGTTCTTCCGCGGAAATGGGGGGCGGAGAAAGCAGTCCCATGGTCCAGGTAATGGAAGTAACAGGTTCTGTGAGACACTGATTCCCAGCCTCACTGTAATTGCTCAGTTTTGCACAAAAGCAAACTTGCAGAAAGCGGGAAGTTGCGAAAGCTCGTTTTATTCTCAGCCGCGTCCAAGATTTTCTCGGCTAGGTGAATTCGAGTGGAAGTGTGTTGCATAAGCTTGCGTTTGAGCCGAGCAATTATGGTGAACTAGCATCTTAAGACGAGTTTGCATCTGGTTCCAGCCGAGTCCTTTTTCTCGCTGCTCTGTGGCCATACTCATGCGGGTGTAGTTGTCTTTTTCCTTTGGTGAACACGAGCTATGGGGCATACCATGTTTCTGAGCATCCCGCAGTGTGAATCACCTCCTTCCTCCTTGCTGACATCTGCCTCCCCTCGAGTGATTGCCACCACCCCCTACCCAACTTTCTTTTCTGCCACCTGCATTAATCTTGTTGGTTTGCTGTACCACACTGCTTTGTGTTCATTTCAGTTTTTATATTAATTAGTAAATGTCATATTATTATTATTTTTTGGGGGTGCAGCAGAAGCCAATAATGTATATGTGTATGTTTTTATGTCGGAGATGGCTGCTCAGGCATGGGAGCCGGTAATGTAAGTTTTTTGTCTGATAAGATGCAGTTTTGGGGACAATAAGTGCGTCTCATAGTGTAAAAAAATATAACTTTTTCTGTTTTTGTTTTTTTTAAATAATGCAACAATCTTAATTTAAAAAAAACTCCCAAAACACTATAATGGTCTAGCCTGTTTGGTATGTATCCGTAAGATAACAATTAGATCTAACAAAAAAAATTGTAAGTTATTAGTTAAAAAATTAATTCTAAATGTTAAAAATGATGTCAGCATGATTTCTACCTTTCAAATATTTTTATAAATTGCCTTTTTCAATGGCAAAATAGCTTATCACCATTTCATCTATGAGAAAAATGCTTCATAATGATTTATAGCAAACCATTAATGATTATGAACAATTTCGCCGCTCCTAAGACAACCACTCTGGCCAGTTTTTGCTGGCAGGAATGGTGCTCCACAAAAACTTGTTTTTGGCCCATTTTTCCCATGAGAAATAGGCTGGGGATTGCCCGATTTGGTGCATCTTACAGGAATCTTCAGTGGGAGGCCCCTGGGCACAAGATCTGGCGGAGGCCCCAGATATACAGTATTTTCTTTTTATAAAATAATAGTTCAGATAAATAACTGGTTGTCTGGCACCCGCCCATTTATTGGAATGTCAGATTGAGTGCGTGCTGCTCTCCTGCTTTGCCATTCTGGGTGGGGGGGGGGGGGGAGTGTTGTGCAGTCACCCGGCTGGCCCAGCAGAAAACAGTTTGCATTGAGCTGCCAGCGGCTGTGCTTGGTGGCTTATGTGCAGTGACAGCTCTGCACGCACCCATCACTGTAGTGCTGCTGATGGTGGCTGCTGCTCTGGACTCTCCGTCCTGCCCTGTGGTGGCTTTGGCTGCCCAAGCAGGGGGGTCCACCTTCCTACCCATAGCTTTGTTGGCGGCCCTGCGGCCTGTCAGCCCAGAGACTGAAAAGACTCTTGGACCAGACCATAATCCAAGGGTTTGGGGAGGCCCCCATGGCACATGTCCCTTGCAACCCCCTGATAATTTGACCCTGCCTATGAGTTAGGATAGAAGTTGGAAAATGTCTCCTGTGGGTCAGGGAAACATCTCCTCAGCGTTACGTGAGAGGTTGTAACAACTAGTTGTTGGTGTGGTTGGCAGGTACCGTCTGGCGGTGACGCGGCACAAGGATTCGGAGATGACCAGCAGCAATATCTACACACAGATGGACCCTTGGGACCCCTCCATCCACTTTGAGAATTATATTAGCGACAACGAGGACATCGTGAATCAGGTATGCTCTGTGTGTGTTCTGATTGGTGAGTTTGAGGAGTCGGATCTTCCAGACAGAAGAAAAAAACCTTCCGCCCTGCTCCGGTGTTATAAAGTTTACTGATTGCCGAGATTGTGCCAATGCCTGTCTCCAGCCCCAGGAAAACAGGTCACCACTTCCAAGATGGATGGAAGACCACTCCATTCATTGCAAGAGGGGGTGCGTGGAGACTGGATAGGGGCCAGGGGCATGATCGCAGCAGCTGGTAAGTTTTAAAACCTGGAGCAGGGAAGAACTGCAGGGGACAAAAGGTGTTCACTCCCACCCACAAGGCACAAGGGAAGCTATGAGCAAGGGGGAAAGAATTGTGTGTTATAGAATTGGATCAATATTATTGCATACTTTCCAAATGTTCAGTGTGGGAAAGAGGAACAATTGTTAAATTAAGCCACGCCTCCCTGGTTGAGCAATGAATGATCCCACGCCCCTGATTGAGGGATGAATGAAGCCACACCCCCTCATTGAGAGATGGATAGTAGATAGGATGTAACAGTTACAGCAATGGAAACACTTTGAATAAGAGACTGAATAATTTTTTAGCTGCAGATCTGCATGTTACTCTCAAAGAGGGACAATATGTAAATGAAGCCACGTCCCCTACACAATAAAGCTTTCGTTATCTGGCAGGCTGGCTTTTAGGATGTTCAGTCTGCTCTTCACTCCCCAACACACACCTGTAACCCCCCCCCCCAAACCCTCAGGACCAGGAGCTTTCTTATCCCCCCAAACTCATATAGGTATGCCGGAAGCAGGAGACGGTGTCTGGTTCCACTGACAAGACAGGTTGCAAGTTAGTGGCCAGCAATGGGGTTGGATGAAAGGTGCAAACCGTTGGCTGGGGAGGGGGTGGTTAAGTGTGTGAGTCGATAGGTGAGGTGCGACTAGTTGCGGGAGCAGTTCAGAGGTTGGATGGATGATCTACAAAGCTGAACAGATAATGGGATGAAAGGAAAAAACACAGACAAAATGAGCAATGCAGAAAGAGAAAGGGGGACAGGAAGAGTGTAGAGGGATGGAGACAGAATACAGAGAGTGCAGGGAAAGAGTGAAGGTAAAAAAGAGGCGGGATAAATGAGAGAGACATAGGCAAATAGTGTTGAGAGAAAGGCGGAGCGATTTATTGAAAGAAGAAAGGAGAGAGATAGAAAGAGATTGCAGGAAGAACCATAGCAAGGAAGTCATCAGAGAGAGCACTGCCCACTGTTCAGCATCCAGCCTGAATCAATCATTGATTGATTAGCTGTGCTGACTGCCAGTAGGCCCGAGGACCACCCTGGGGACCCCAGCACATGCCCGACCTTGATGGCTGCTGGCGCCAGGCCTGACTACAGACCAGACAGAAATATAAATACAATACGAAAAAGAGCACACCACAACAATATAATATATACAGTATATACAGACTGCACAGACAGGGCTGCCAAGTACCTGAAAGGCCATAAAGAGGATAGACGGGGGAATCAGAGGGCGGAAAGGACAGAAGGTAGGGCAGGATGCGAAAGGGAACTTGGCTGGAACATTAACTAAAAGCAGGGACAGAGCAGGACCGAAGGATAAGCAGCATTGGTGGACTGAGGGCAGTCCTGGATTTTACCAACACCTGACCAGCCCGTTACATCTCTGCTGAGGCCTCCTTAACCATGATGCTGGGGCTATAGCATTGGGGGCTGGGGGTCCTTGGCTTGTGAATAACAGTGGGGCTGAGAGGGAGACTAAGGGGGTGGGGATTGCATGTGGGTGCTCACTCAACGAACACCATGGGGGCCACTCACCGGGCACCATGGAAGCCACTCACCGGACACTATGGAAGCCACTCACTGGACACCATGGTGGCCACTCACCGGACACCATGGGGGGCCTCCACCAGACAAGAAGCTTTCACCAATGCCAGTGTCGTCCCTGCAGGGCTGCCCAACACAAAAGATTTGTTCACACACATAACTATTAGATGCAATTTGTAAAGCTCATTCTTTGTCTTCTGGTTCAGGATCTTGTGGCCTGGGTGACGGTCGGCTTCCTCCACATCCCACACGCCGAGGACATCCCAAACACCACCACTCCAGGGAACTCACCTGGATTCTTCCTCCGACCCTTCAACTTCTTCGATGAGGATCCATCGGTGGCCACCAAGTCCACAGTCATTGTGAGGCCCACAGACAAGACCTTCAGCAAAGTGGATATCGAGCGCTGGATTCCCGAGGTTGTCAGCCCGTGTGTGACAGGAGAACCCTTCCACTATAACGGCACCTACTTCTCTGACTGAGGACCTGGTCAGTGGGTGGCTGAATAACACAAATTGAGGGTGCTGCTGCTTGTACGTTACAATTATATATATATATATATATATATTTCATTTCCTTGAGAGGTAGTTACAAACTTTGGCCACCAGATGGTGGTGTTACATTAGAAATTAACATTTTTGTCTCTAGTTTCAAACATCACCATATATGTTATAGGCAAATCCTGTTTTTTTACAAACACGCTTTTAGCCAAGACCTCACTATTTGATTACAAAAGTGTTTATTTTTGCATAATTGATCTAAAATACATATATTTAAAAAATAGACCGATTGCTTCTACATATTGCAATCATTTGTATCTCTATACATCAATACATTGTGTCATACATATCACAGACAATATTTGCATGGATACCATTACATATTATGCTCCCTGGTTTTTCATATTCATGTTCTCACAGAGACCTTTTCCAATGGGCAGACATGTTTCACCTGTTTATTCGGCTTTCTCAATGCCCTTATATTGAAAAAAGGGAAGCAATAAAATATAAATTAATTGGTTTGTCTAGTATGCATGATTATTAGTTTTATAAGTTGAGTGAATAAAATGTATATACCGCAATAGGAATCCATGAGTGCATAGTTTGTTGTTGTCAATAACATTTGCTGTTCATAAATGATTCACTAGCCTCCAATTTTCCCCAGAGAAATATGGCTCAAACACCATTTCTGTGTAGGGTCGTCAAATGCTGGCCCTTTAAAACAGTTTATGTACTGCTTAGTCCAATCTGAGATATGATTGTTGAATTTATTGATGGTTTCCTCATATAAATCTATAATACATCGTATATTGGTGAATATACCTGTCCATAGCTTTATGGAGACTTCCAAACGGAGGCAGCTAATAGCCGATCAATATAAAGGAGTGATTCTAGGGTAGGCGCTGAAAAGAATTGATAGAGTTGTGACAGTATAAATTAAAATTGTCACTCTCGTGGTTGGTATAGTATATAAACAATTAAATCGCATAATTGCAGGACTGTACCTTCAAATGCGCAGACTGTACTATCTCTGCAGTTGTGGCGTACTTTTTGATTACCCCCCGACTGGGCGTCCAGCTCGTACTGAGCTCTCCTCTCAGTTTTTGTGTCATATGGGGTCATAGGGGTATGTGAGGCACCACTCAGGCGGCGTTTATTTATGCAGTCCGGGGCTCGGAACAAAAAGCACGTCATTACGGCAAGGAGGCGGATATGACGTCCCACGCCGCCCGATCAAGCCTCTTCAGCGCAGTCTGGCTATGTGTCTGCGGGGACGGCTCCATTTTGTTGGAGCCCGTCCGCCATGTTGGTGCTCACAGTGCTTACATTGTTATTCACCTAGTTGCACCTGGTTACATGAAGGGAAATATTAGAATTATATATGTCTATTAGTGTCAATATTGATATTTATATGTGCAGGTTTATGTCCATGTTATTCTCTTGTCTATGTTTATATTTGCTGACCTTTTTATCATAGTATGATGTGCTCAAAAGAGCATCTCTAGGAGGACAGTATAAAGCACTCCAATAGCTACTATTTGTGCAGCAATATTTAATTGTGTATCAATATGATCATAAGACGCACTCATGATATACCAACAAAAGGACACATGCCAATTGAAACTGCAGAATATGGTGTAACAATAGGCACCGCTCTATATATGATTTCATGTTTATGTATGTTGAAAAATATATAGTAAATGCCCCATTGTTTGTATTTTCTGGTGTTTGTCCAGATTTTTCTGGGTTTACATTTTTTTGGGGCAAACAGAATGCATTAATAGACTGGCAGTGTCTTTTACACCCATGCTAAGGCATATTCTCCCCATATCATTATTCCCTCTGATTATGTTGCTGACCACAATTATGGTACAATTTGTTGTTAGGCGAAAAGTGGAGGATCTGTAGTTATGGGGCAAAGCTAAGGGTATCATTTAATCCCGGGAAACGGGATGCCCCAAGTCTATAGATCCAGCACGTTTCAGCCTGCAATGTCATTTTTTGAATATCCCCCCCCCCCCTTTGGGGGTTGTGCACACGGTCCAATCATTGGAATTTTAAGGAGCTAGGATCTTATTATGGTATGTTGTAAAGTGGCGACCCACAGGTGTTTTTTGGTTCCCTGTTTTAATGTTATATAGATTCATATATTCGTCGCCTGAATTGGCGATTAGTTTTACCAATGTAATAACGTCCACAGTCACATGTCAAAATGTAAATTTCATTGGTCGTTGAACAGTTAATATAGTGTTTCATTCTATAATTCCCCTTGTTTTGGACTGTCACTGTGGTACCTGTTTCTATATAGCAGCACATACTACAGCCGCCATATCGGTACGTTCCCCTTTGTTTGCAACATTGCTCTTTTCTGCTAGTATTATGATGGCTATGCACTAGCCGGTCTCTTAAATTTGGAGATCTCCTGAAGGTTATTTTGGGTTTCTTCGGTAGGAAAGTTCTAAGATATCTGTCACTTAGGAGGATCGGCCAGTATTTTTTCAAGATTTGACGTATATGTCTGTGTGACTCAGTGTAAGTCAGGACTTTGTTGGTTTTTGTCCCTCTTTGGTTTGTACAATAAAGTCTGCCTGTCAAGTTTTTTGGCTTTGCGAAAGGCTTGTTTCAGGACCATTTGTTTATAACCCCTCTCTGACAGCCTCTGTCTAATTAAGTTGGCCTCCTTTTGAAATGATTCCAGGGTGCTGCAATTGCGGCGTGCCCTGATATATTCCCCATATGGGACGCTCTTTAACAAATGTGGGGGGTGAGAGCACATAGTATTAGCTGCCGTTTCCTTCCGATATAGCGTGGTGGTAATGTGACCATTGCTGTCTTTGTTAATTGCAATGTCTAAAAACGTTACCCTGTGTTGATTAAATTCGCATGTGAGTTTGAGATTTAAGGCATTTTGATTTAAATGGTCAACAAACTCCTCCAATTCCCGCTTCGGCCCCTCCCAGATGACCAAGATGTCGTCAATGTACCTGTGCCACGCGGAAACGTGGCACAGGTACTTGGCCATCTGGTCCTCCACCCACAACCCCCTCTCCCACCACCCCAGATACAGGTTAGCGAATGATGGGGCACATGTTGTCCCCATCACCGTGCCCTGTATCTGGTGGTAGAGAATGTTCTTAAAGAGGAAGAGGTTGTGGGAGAGGACAAAGTTGAGGAGCCGAAGCAGGAAGAGGTTATGGTTGTGTTCTTCAATATCTAATTCATTTAGAAATGTTTCTACCGCCTTAAGCCCCTTAGTATGTGGAATGCTGGAATAAAGGGCCTCCACGTCCAGAGTCACCAGGAAGGCATCAGGACTCACCCATAAGTCGTCAAGGATACGGACAACATAAGTATCCTTGACGTATGGCGGCAGGCCCGTCACCAGGGGCTGCAGATGATGATCCACATACCAACTGGCATTCTCTGTGAGGGCCCCCATGCTCGATACGATGGGTCGCCCCGGTGCCTATTGTTACACCATATTCTGCAGTTTCAATTGGCATGTGTCCTTTTGTTGGTATATCATGAGTGCGTCTTATGATCATATTAATACACAATTAAATATTGCTGCACAAGATCATATTAATACATATTGATCATATTAATACACAATTAAATATTGCTGCACAAATATAGCTACACAGAGTAGCTATTGGAGAGCTTTAAACTGTCCTCCTAGAGATGCTCTTTTGAGCACATCATACTATGATAAAAAGGTCAGCAAATATAAACATAGACAAGAGAGTAACATGGACATAAACCTGCACATATAAATATCCATATTGACACTAATAGACATATAAAATTCTAATATGTCCCTTCATGTAACCAGATGCAATTAGGCAATGTAAGCACTGTGAGCACCAACATGGCGGACGGGCACCAACAAAATGGAGCCGTCCCCGCAGACACATAGCCAGACTGCGCTGAAGAGGCTCCACCAAAATGGTTTAAATTAGTGTATTCTCAATATCTCCACCAAAATGGTGGATGGATGACGTGCTTTGCGTTCCGAGGCCCAGAGCGCAAGATGTCACTTCCGGCGGTGACCGGCGGGGCAGTGCGCTCCGAGCCCCGGACCGCATAAAAAAACGCCGCCTGAGTGGCGCCTCATATACCCCTAGACCGACGAGCATATATGACACAAAATTGTACGAGCCGGACGCCCAGTCGGGGGGTAATCAAAATGGACGCCACAACTGCAGAGATAGCGCGGTCTGCGCATTTAAATGTACAGTCCTGCTATTACGTGATTTAATTGTTTATATACTATACCAGCCCAAGAGTGACAATTTTAATTTATACTGTCACAACTCTTATCAATTCTTTTCAGCGCCCACCCTAGGATCACTCCTTTATATTGATCGACTATTAGCTGCCCCCGTTTGGAAGTCTCCATAAAGCTATGAACAGGTATATTCACCAATAAACGATGTATTATAGATTTATATGAGGAAACCATCAATAAATTCAACAATCATATATCAGATTGGACTAAGCAGTACATAAACTGTTTAAAGGGCCAGCATTTGACGACCCTACACAGAAACTGTGTTTAAGCCATATTTCTCTGGGGAAAATTGGAGGCTAGTGAATCATGTATGAACAGCAAATGTTGACAACAACAAACTATGCACTCATGGATTCCTATTGAGGTATATACATTTTATTCACTCAACTTATAAAACTTATAATCATGCATACCAGACAAACCAATTAATTTATATTTTATTGCTTCCCTCTTTTCAATATAAGGGCATTGAGAAAGCCAAATAAACAGGCGAAACATGTCTGCCCATCGAAAAGGTCTCCGTGGGAACATGAATATGAAAAACCAGGGAGCATAATATGTAATAGTATCCATGCAAATAATGTCTGTGATATGTATGACACAAAGTATTGATGTATAGAGATACAAATTATTGCAATATGTAGAAGCGATCGGTGGATTTTTAATATATATGTATTTTAGATCAATTATGCAAAAATAAACACTTTTGTAATCAAATAGTGAGGTCTTGGCCAAAAGCGTGTTTGTAAAAAAACGGGATTTGCCTAAAACCCGGAATCAGTAGGGTGTTTATAACGCTTGACTACATACCAACTTGATATAATACATGAAAGGATGACACAATTGGGGTAACCATCTATAGGCCACCCCACAATCACAATATCACCATATATGGTTATTTTTCTAATACAGGGGACTGATTGGCTACTGGGGTTTTAAAAATTGTGGCCCAGCAACCCACTGTTCAGACTGTGGAAGAAGCTGGAACGAGGATGGGCGAGAGAGAGGAAGAGAGGCTGTGGTCCAGAGGTGTCCTTGGCCCTTGAGGGGGGATTGGTGAGGGGTCACCCCATGTGAGTGAGGAAGGAGGCAGTGCCAATGGTAAGGCAGGGGTGTAGATTAGTGGGGAGCAAGGGTGCACCTGGTCAGAGGAGTGCCAAAGGGGTGCCTGGGGACAGGTGGGGGGCACCATTTTGAATCTTTGCCTTGGGTGCCAGAAAGCCTAGCTACCTTTCTGCGGCAAGGCACTGTCCTTTTACCGCGAGGGGTACTGTGTGAAGTATCCCGGGGTGTGCCCCACCTACTGAAACCTTGGGAAGAGGGACCCCTGGAAGGCGAACCCGGTGTAAGGATTGTGCAGGGGTCCCAGATCAGTTGAAGAGGTTCACCTAATAAAAGGGGCCACCTATCCCCATTTAAGCAACTTTTGGCTTGTGTGTTTTCCTTTTGTGGACTTCCAGAGGAGTCGACTGTCAGGGATTCTGAGTAGTATCACCCCCAGGGAATTTAGTAACGTCCTCATGGAACTGGACTTCAGCTCCGAAAGCTCCCAGACCCCCTCTTACATGCAACCTTACCCCCAGCAGGGGAATCCCGTAGTGTGCGAATGCTCCTACTACAGTGTCGCATCAAATAGAGGTTGCAGTGGGATAAGCTGGGCTGCAAGGTTGTCTGTCACCACCCACTGCTAAAGTTACAACCATCCTTCCAGAAGCAACCGGTTGGTTTTGCCAGATCCTGGTCATTCCACGCTGCAGACCAGGGACGTGAACCGGGCTTCTGGAACTGTGTGAAAATGATTACATAAAATCCCCAGACCCGGACGACTTGTTATTAATTTGGGTCTTTGGATTTGTAAAGGCCGAGGCTGAGCTTGTGATACTTTTATTGTATAAGGTGACCAAGTGTCGTCTTTATCGCGTGTACATCATTCGCCAGATGACATAATTTAGGGTTAGTGTTAAACTCAGCCAACCACAGCATCGCTAGGAACCCAGGCTCCAGCGGACATCCCTATCTCACAGCTAATTACACACCCCTTACTAGCATGGCGCTTCACCATAATGCCTACCAACTCTATATCCTAATCAAACAAATCATACAAGGGATACATTTTACCTCTTATTTGGGCTTGCTACCAAACTTGCTACATGAACAGTGCCTCGCTTGCTACAAATTCTCACTGAGGGGGTGCTTGCTACAAACTGAAAATACAATACCTGTGGTACCACAATACTACCAACTTAGATCCAACCTCCAGCCACCTGACATGAGATAAGGACACTACTTTCCAAGGCCAGTCATCACTAAGCACAGCCCATAACAATGACTAACCTCTGAGGAAGCCCAAGCTGGCAAAACGTGCCAGGGAATAGGGCTTGAAACACTGTGCATACCTTCCTGGTCAACACTGGCCAGTCATCAATGACTGAACTCAACAAGACAATAAAGTTTCTTCTCACAATAGAGATATGTATAGAATATCTAACCAATACCCTTTATTCAATGCATAACATGAACTTTGTATACTGTACTTTTACTTATACTCTATGTATTGATCTTATGACCTTATACTGACCTCTGATTGCTTTTTGTGTTATGAACATCATAATCTTATAGCTTTGTGGTGACCAGTTGAGTTATGAACAGCTTGCACCTACACAATTAACATTTATTAAGCAAAACAACCCCAAATACCCCTATTGTTTCACCTTCCCATCCAATACACTGGCACAAGGCACCTTTTTTATTCCTCTATCATTAGTGTTAAGCTTGCAGTCCACGCAATAAAATAAAGAAAATCTATCTTCACCTCTTTTGTCCCTCAGCTTCTTACTTGTCTTCAAATTTACCGATATTGGACAGTGAATGATCCAGCAGCGGGCCCACATTAAGATGGTTTTATGCCCCCAAACACGCTCACTCCATTAAGTGCCAGGTTCGGTACAACCCATGCATTGCAATGAATGTAGCAGCCATGTTGAAGGCATGAACAAGTTTTAAGGGAGGCCATCGTTGCTGCAGGTCGGAATTGCTCATTCTCTGTCATCAAGACTGTATGAAGGAGCTGCAGGGGAACACTGAAGCTACGTGGGACAAAAGGTAAGTATAGATTTTTATATTTGGTTACCCTCTCGGTGGAGTAGAACCTGGAAGAGTCCTCAGCTGATTTAAGAAGGAATCCCAATAGACTGCAGTTGTAGTAATATAATCTAGACACTAGATGACACTGAGGTGTATCTCTCATTAGATGGAATGAGACTTCTATAGAAGTTCACTATGATTTTTGAGGGAAAAGCCTAACAAACATAAACCAGCAAGAACCAGACTGATCTAGCAGTAGTTAAACTTATGACATGTGAAGCAGTTGGCCAAGGCCATGTGACACATGACTGGGTGGGGCTTTGGGCGGTCTGAAAGTAGAAGTGGATACATTAAATTGTATTTAAAGGGAGCTCTGCCCTGTAGTGTGGTACTACAATTTTGATCAGAGATGGCTCCACATCCAAGTGGCATTTGTGGAGATGCCAACTTTGGAGACCAGTTTACTGGGTGATGGGCATGGTGGGGGTATGGCTTATTCACTGGCTTTTAAGAAACAAATGGCAAATCACAGGTAAGAGTATAAAATCCATAATACCTACATAGTAATTCTGCCCATTCACTATGACAGTAAGTGACACAAGAAAAGCAAGCGGGAAATACCACTTAAGATTGTAAGTAATTAATTTGCCCATTTAGTGGGCCCCCAGTAAATTATGAGCGGAGGACCACTTTATAGTGCCCCTTTAGCCGTGGGGGATGCCCTGCCACACATACTGCAGCTGGGCAGAGGCACTTACCTTTGCCCATACAGAAATTGAGGTTTGCAGGGCAGGTAACACAGTGCCGGGCTTCCTTTGCTGATCACTGGTGGTTAAATGGAGTACCCCCCTTTTCTCTGCCCCAACAAATCATTGGTGGAGTTAGAGTGGGTGTCTCCAGATATCAAATGAAATATGCCAAATGCCGGACTTCCACCATAAGAGTGCCCACCAGAGATCACAGACATTAAAGCAGACCCAAAGTTTAAATATATTTTTGATCCACTTAGAATGTGCCCTAGGGGAAAGCCTTATTAGGGATGCCTCACAGTGTAAATCCCTAGGGAACGCCACCATGCACCGTACTCACTCACTTCCATAACTTTGGGGTGATCCAATGTGGCACCAAACAGAGCCAGTGACTACAGAGTCAGACTCTGCAGTCACTGTTGGGTGGTCTTCCTTTATTGGGCAACATGGGCCCTACTAAGCATTTGACACCGAGCACCTTGACCTGTACAACCCGGGTGGAGAAATGTGTGGTGAACAAATGGAAAGATCACAAGAGTTTACTCCCCAAACAAGTCTGCTTTATTCAGGATGTGAGCTCTTCTTATACAAGTACAAAGAATATAGGTGTTTTCCGCCTTGACTCGGTGAAGCGGGCAAGGCAGTACTTTCCAAATGCACAATGTATCATTTCTTAGAAAAGCTGAGGTGGATGAGTCGCTGTGGTTAAGCTTCTTCTCCTAATGTGTGTGGGCTGGAGTTACATACAAAACATACAACTTCTGCAATATTCAGTAAATAAAGCATTTTTTACAATATAACTTTTTTATAGTAAATATGCATCTTGAAGCGTTACTTTAAGCATCTATATATTTGAGCCTTTATACCTGAACCAGCAGAGTATAAGGGCTTATACCTTCAATCCCCTCTTTAAATCATTTTAATTCATTAAAATGATTTATCTTATTGCCGTTCTCTTGCCCTTAGGTAATTCACATAGTGAGGGGTCGGTCTTACAATAAGCTATCAAGCAGAGGAGGATTTTGAACATAACATAAACCAGAATTCCCATAATGAGGACCATACCCATTGTAATTTCCAAGTTCTTTAGCTATCTAAAAAACCCTCTAAATTTTCCCCAAAAGCACTCCAGTCTTGTGCAAAAGTCTCGACCTTTTGCTGGACCTCCCTTACCTCATTTCTGTGTCTCTTTATAACCTCATAAAAATCTGGCACCTCTATGCTGGTGTTGTGAAACCAAGTGCAACATTCATAATCTTCAGTCATTTCACAAAGCCCATTGAGTGCAGCACTCATACTTTCTATAGCCATTTCATGTAGTTCTAGTTCCTTTCTAATGGCTTTTTGCTCTTCGTTCAAAAGGGCTATATCCTCAGAGTTGTCCTCAATCATGGTCTCCAGGTGACCAGTGTAATTATTAAGCCTCTTCATCATATCAATACCCCAATGTGTCCATGAGGGAAACCATGCCCATGCCATATCATTTTTAGGGAAATTTCCCTTCCCATCAGCAAAGACTTAAGAGGGTGCTTAGGATAGAGACTAACCTCTATCTTGAAATCACTATTCTCTCCCGCAACCCCCATTGCCGGAATTAGATGCGCACTATAGCACCACCCTTTATCTTCTTTAGGGAACCATGGATAACATACTTTTTCACAACAGACGAATATATTGTTTCCTAGGACAATCTTTTCACTTGAGACTCTCAGGGAGTCAAGAGGATATATATACTTGTTGTTACCCCCATAAGTATTTTATACAACAATTGCCCAAAACCTGTTGTATCATCTTGCATCATAACCTCTAAGGTTTGGTTTCTCAGGGTTTCATTACTTGTCTCCCAGCTCTCCCCTTTTTGGCCTATCTGGTTTAGGGAATTGATAAAATTTGTGAGTTTATCATATCTGTTACATTCATAAGGGACAATCATATCTGTTACATTCAACTTTCTACACATGCCTCTTCCCCTCTTTTATCCTTTGTTGAACTAACAAGGAGTAGACACCATTCTGGCCAATAAGGGGGAGTCATAATGGGGTATTTTATGGTACTGTCTTCTGTACCAGTTAAGTTTGAAAATTTGACAGCAGTGGTATTGCCTAATAATCAGAGAGGTTAACGGGAACAGCCATTAGAGGTATTCTAGCCGAGGAAAGATGAAGCTAACTACATAACCAGCACTTCTCATATCCCGATTTTCTAGCATAGGCATACTTAAATTTCAACAGGAGTATGATGGGTACCAACTTCCCTTTTAAAACATCATATCGGGATGGGGGCCATGGGCTCCTCATAATTCCAACACACCTTAGCTAAAGGCCCTAACACAGCATGGTCATAATGACAGTGTAACAATATCCACATTAGCAAGATTATCAGAAAAGACAGAATCATGGCAGTCCAAAAAAGGTTCGAACTCAGCAACTAAGCTGAGGAACGGGTCTGTTTCTTCTTCGCTCCGGGCTCCTTGGGAATCAGATTATCCTCCATGTCCCCTTGGTGGGACATCTGCCTGTGGCTCTCTCGGTAGAGCATCTGAATTTTTGGGGCCATCTCTTGGAACCGTGTCTTTGTCCTCTCTAGGTAGAGGGTCTGGTATCTGTATCCACGTTTTCCTCGAGCACAGCAGTTCTTGTCATGGCAATCACTCTCATCTCTGGCCCAAAAGGAAATTTCTGCTTCTTATTCTGGTTCAGCTGTTTCACCACTACTCGATCTCCAACCTGCAATGAGTGCAATGGAGCCTGTGAAAAGAAAGGAGAGGTCCGAGAGACTTTTTGTTCCAGAGTATCCAGGGTCACAATTAAATTACTCACATATTTATCCTGTATAACCTCTAAATCTCCTTACTCTATCACCCTGGGAGTTCTACCCCATGGGGTGGGGAATGGTCTCCCCATTAGCACTTTAACAAGTCTGTCACCTTGTTCGGGGTCATTCTGAAATCTGCGAGCACTGCAGGAAGCACTCTTTTCCAATTAACAAATGTCCCACCTGTAGCTTTCCTAATTTTCTCCTTAATTGTCCTGTTCATTCTTTCCACTATCCCTAAGCTCTGAGGATGATATGGGATGTGAAATTTCCACTCAATTCTGAGCACTTTCACTAAGTCTTGGCCTGCCCTTTCGGTGAATGCTGCTGCTATCACTGTTGACCTGCAGTGGGCATCCAAAATGTGGTATGGTTTCTTGGGTAAGTATTCTCACTACAGTAGCTGCATTTTCTCTCCCAGTTACAAAGCATTCCACCCATCTTGAGAACATGTCTACAATTACAAGGAGGTACTCTGGCCTATTACCGGTCTTGGATATGTGTGAAAAATCTATCTGCAGATGGGTAAAAGGTGTTGGGTATACTAAGTGATCATGGCCTTCCTTGTTCTGTATGTTCAGGTTGTTTCTGATGCAAATAATACACCTTGCCAAATACTGTTTGGTCAAATCCTTCCCATTAGTAAAAATCCTGCTGCATCAGCTGAAATGTATTTTTTTCTATCCTTGTGTCCTATACATAGTAACATAGTATGTAAGGCTGAATAAAGACTTTATTTCATCCAGTTCTGCCTATTTATCTCCTTCCCGTGGTCTAGTAGCCATAGCTGGAAATGTTATTACATGCCAGGAAGGCATCAAGGCTAGAGATGAGCGAATCGATTCTGACGAACTCGAATTCATTACGAATTTCAGGAAATATTCGATTTGTTACGATTCCGAATATCGCCGCAATTCGATCACTCGAATCGCTTCCTTAAAACTCCATTTACTGCTATACAGCCCATCTAAAATGGTGTATCCACATGTCAGGACATGCCCCATGGGGCAAGGAATCCTGGGTAGGTGTCACATGCTACCTATCAGCAGACAGGCTTACCGATGATGTCACAGCCCCAGATAAACGGCAGCCATTTTGCGGAAGATCATTCTGACACTGTATTGCAGCCAGAGCAGATCAGGCAGGGAGAGAGCGAGGGACAGATAGACAGACAGATAGGTAGATAGATACAGCGAGGTAGAGATAGATTGATAGATAAATAGATAGATAGATAGATACAGCAAGAGATAGATAGATAGATAGATAGATAGATAGATAGATAGATCTGAAGAAGCCGAGCGAGGGACAGATAGAGAAAGAGAGAGCCTGTGACAGTGACAGAGAAAGACAGGGACAGTTTAAAGTGTTTGCATTAGCTTTCAAGCCTATTTAGTGTTAATAACACACCTGCCTATTTAGCTTTTCCTTTTCCTGGTGTCATTCTTTAAAAAGCATGCTAGCATTAATATTTCAAAACTAACTGTCTATTAACTGGTTGCATTTTGTAATCAAAGTCACTTTTCAAAGCAGCCAACCTGAATATTTGAAGAGGGGGCATCCCAAATACTAGCATTATTATTTCAAGAATGCCTGTCTGCTAACTGGTTGCATTTTGTAATCAAAGTCACTTTTCCAATATAAAAGTAGCCAACCTGTGTATTTGAAGAGGGGGCACCCCAAACACTGGCATAAATATTTCAAGAGTGCCTGTCTACTAACTGGTTGCATTTTGTAATCAAAGTCACTTTTCCACTATCAAAGCAGCCAACCTGTGTATTTGAAGAGGGGGCATCCCAAACACTATCATAAATATTTCAAGAGTACCTGTCTACTAACTGGTTGCATTTTGTAATCAAAGTCACTTTTCCACTATCAAAGCAGCCAACCTGTGTATTTGAAGAGGGGGCAACCCACATACTAGCATACATATTTCAAGAGTACCTGTCTATTAACTGGTTGCATTTTGTAATCAAGGTCACTTTTCCACTATCAAAGCAGCCAACCTGTGTATTTGAAGAGGGGGCATCCCAAATACTAGCATTAATATTTCAAAACTACCTGTCTACTAACTGGTTGCATTTTGTAATCAAAGTCACTTTTCCACTATCAAAGCAGCCAACCTGTGAATTTGAAGAGGGGGCATCCCAAACACTAGCATAAATATTTCAAGAGTACATGTCTACTAACTGGTTGCATTTTGTAATCAAAGTCACTTTTCCGCTATCAAAGCAGTCAACCTGTGTATTTGAAGAGGGGGGGCATCCCAAACACTATCATAAATATTTCAAGAGTACCTGTCTACTAACTGGTTGCATTTTGTAATCAAAGTCACTTTTCCACTATCAAAGCAGCCAACCTGTTAATTTGAAGAGGGGGCATCCCAAATACTAGCATTAATAAAGAGTACCTGATTATTAACTGGTTGCATTTTGTAATCAAAGTCACTTTTCCACTATCAAAGCAGCCAGCCTGTGTATTTGAAGAGGGGGCATCCCAAACACTAGCATAGCTATTTCAAGAGTACATGTCTACTAACTGGTTGCATTTTGTAATCAAAGTCACTTTTCCACTATCAAAGCAGCCAACCTGTTAATTTGAAGAGGGGGCACCCCAAATACTAGCATTAATAAAGAGTACCTGATTATTAACTGGTTGCATTTTGTAATCAAAGTCACTTTTCCACTATCAAAGCAGCCAGCCTGTGTATTTGAAGAGGGGGCATCCCAAACACTAGCATAGCTATTTCAAGAGTACCTGTCTATTAACTGGTTGCATTTTGTAAGCAAAGTCACTTTTCCACTATCAAAGCAGCCAACCTGTGTATTTGAAGAGGGGGCATCCCAAATACTAGCATTAATATTTCAAGACTACCTGTCTACTAACTGGTTGCATTTTGTAATCAAAGTCACTTTTCCACTATCAAAGCAGCCAACCTGTGTATTTGAAGAGGGGGCAACCCACATACTAGCATAAATATTTCAAGAGTACCTGTCTATTAACTGGTTGCATTTTGTAATCAAGGTCACTTTTCCACTATCAAAGCAGCCAACCTGTGTATTTGAAGAGGGGGCATCCCAAACACTAGCATAACTATTTCAAGAGTACCTGTCTATTAACTGGCTGCATTTTGTAATCAAAGTCACTTTTCCACTATCAATGCAGCCAACCTGTGTATTTGAAGAGAGGGCAACCCACATACTAGCATACATATTTCAAGAGTACCTGTCTAATAGCTGGTTGCATTTTGTAATCAAGGTCACTTTTCCACTATCAAAGCAGCCAACCTGTGTATTTGAAGAGGGGGCATCCCAAATACTAGCATAAATATTTCAAGAGTACCTGTCTACTAACTGGTTGCATTTTGTAATCAAAGTCACTTTTCCACTATCAAAGCAGCCAACCTGTGTATTTGAAGAGGGGGCATCCCAAACACTGGCATAACTATTTCAAGAGTACCTGTCTGCTAACTGGCTGCATTTTGTAAGCAAAGTCACTTTTCCACTATCAAAGCAGCCAACCTGTGTATTTGAAGAGGGGCATCCCAAACACTAGCAAAAATATTTCAAGAATACCTGTCTACTAACTGGTTGCATGTTGTAATCAAAGTCACTTTTCCACTATCAAAGCAGCCAACCTGTGTATTTGAAGAGGGGGCATCCCAAACACTGGCATAAATATTTCAAGAGTACCTTTCTACTAACTGGTTGAGGTTTGCAATCAAAGTCACTTTTCCACTATCAAAGCAGCCAACCTCTGTATTTAAAGAGGGGGCATCCCAAAAACTAGCATAACTATTTCAAGACTACCTATTTACTAACTGGTTGCATTTTGTATTTAAAGTCACTTTTTAAGCAAACTTTGCCTTTCGCCGGGGGGGCATCCCAAATACTAGCACGTGTCTTTTAAGAGTACCTGCCTACTTACCTTCTGCCTTTTGTATAAAAAAGTCTGGTTTACAAGTTTAAAGCATCCATTGCCTTTCACTGGGGGCCATTGTCAGTGCTAGCACTTATCTTTTTAGAGTACCGGCTGACTTACGTTTTGCCTTTTGTATAAAAAAGTCTGATTTTCAAGTTTAAAGCACACATTGCCTTTCACCGGGGGGGCATCCCGAATACTAGCACTTATCTTAGTACCTGCCTACTAACCTTTTGTCCTTTTTTAAAAAAAGTCTGGTTTTCAAGTTTAAAGCACCCATTGCCTTTCCCCCGGGGGGCCATTGTCAGTGTTACCTCTTATCTTTTTAGAGTACCGGCTGACTTACGTTTTGCCTTTTGTATAAAAAAGTCTGATTTTCAAGTTTAAAGCACACATTGCCTTTCACCGGGGGGGCATCCCGAATACTAGCACTTATCTTTTAAGAGTACGTGCCTACTAACCTTTTGCCTTTTGTATAAAAAAGTCTGGTTTACAAGTTTAAAGTACCCATTGCCTTTTACCGGGGGCCATTGTCAGTGCTACCACTTATCTTTTAAGAGTACCTGCCTACTAACCTTTTGCCTTTTTTTAAAAGAAATCTGGTTTTCAAGTTTAAAGCACCTATTGCCTTTCACCGGGGGCCATTGTCAGTGCTACCACTTATCTTTTAAGAGTACCTGCCTACTAACCTTTTGCCTTTTGTATAAAAAAGTCTGTTTTACAAATTGAAAGCACCCATTGCCTTTCACCAGGGGCCATTGTCTGTGCTACCATTTACCTTTTAAGAGTACCTGCCTACTAACTTTTTGCCTTTTGTATAAAAAAAGTCTGGTTTACAAGTTTAGAGCACCCATTGCCTTTCACTGGGGGCCATTGTCAGTGCTAGCAATTATCTTTTAAGAGTACCTGCCTACTAACCTTTTGCCTTTTTTAAAGAAAAGTCTGGTTTTCAAGTTTAAAGCACCCATTGCCTTTCACCAGGGGCCATTGTCAGTGCTACCACTTATCTTTTAAGAGTACCTGCCTACTAACCTTTTGCCTTTTATATAAAAAAGTCTGGTTTTAAAGTTTAAAGCATCCATTGCCTTTCACTGGGGCCATTGTCAGTGCTACCACATATCTTTTAAGAGTGCTGGCCGACTTACCTTTTGCCTTTTGTATAAAAAAGTCTGGTTTACAAGTTTAAAGCACCCATTGCCTTTCACTGGGGGCCATTGTCAGTGCTACCACTTATCTATTAAGAGTACCTGCCTACTAACCTTTTGCCTTTTGTATAAAAAAGTCTGGTTTTCTAGTTTAAAGCACCAATTGCCTTTCACCGGGGGGGGGGTGGCACCCCGAATACTAGCACTTATCTTTTAAGAGTACCTGCCTACTAACCTTTTGCCTTTTGTATAAAAAAAGTCTGGTTTACAAGTTTAAAGCACCCATTGCCTTTCACTGGCGGCCATTTTCAGTGCTAGCACTTATCTTTTAAGAGTACCTGCCTACTAACCTTTTGCCTTTTTTTAAAAAAAAGTCTGGTTTTCAAGTTTAAAGCATTCATTGCCTTTCACTGGGGCCATTGTCAGTGCTACCACATATCTTTTAACCCTTCTAGTGCCAGCTACGTGACTCTCACGTAGCTGCCTCTCCAACCGTTAAGTGCCAGCTACGTGAGAGTCACGTAGCTGACTTTAGAGGCCCATAAAACAAAAAGTAAAAAACATACAGTCTTACCTTACCCCTCATTTGAAAGGGCCAGCGATTCTGTACAAGATTTCCGCCCCCAGGCCTCTGATCTTCAGGAGGGGGCCCGGAATAGGCCCCCCCCCCGCCGGTGCCGACATCTAAAAAAAAAAAACAGTAAATGACATTTACTCACCTGGCAGCGCGATGGCTCTCCCCGGGTCTTCTCTTCACCAGGGGGGGCTCCGATCCCCCCCCTGGGCTTTCCACGCTGCTTGTGAGGGCCCAGAAACGGGCCATCACCATCCTCTTCGGCCGGCGCTGGCCCTGCCCCTAGCCCCGCCCCTAACTCCGCCCACTTGATGACGTCATCCCGCTCCTCGGGTTACTGGCACCCGGGCTCCGATCGGTCAGTTGTCAGCAGCGATCGGAGCAGAGAGGGTGGCAGGCAGGGTGGCTCTGATCTCCCTGCCTGCCACCCTCCCTGCTCTGATCACTACCGACAACTGTCATCTGCAGCAGCGTGGGACACTGGATGGGAGGTAAGTATAAGTGAAAATAGAATAATAAAATATTTGTCTGGTGACTTTTTTTTAACTTAACCCTTTGTGAACTGGTAAGGGGTCCATGAGACCCCTTATACCAGTTCACAAGGCTCTGGGTATGGCAGGTCACCTGCGGCAAGCGGGTGACTTGCCATAACCCCCAGCCCCCCATTACCTGCCTCCCCAACGGCCAGGGGGGGGCAGAAGGGCCCGGGCCCCGTGGCTATGTGGGCTAGTAGCCTGCAGGGCCAGGGGCCACCAACGCTGGCCCCTGCGCCCTGTTCTACAAGCCCCCATAGCTGGTCAGGGTCAGTAATGCTGGGTAAGGGGGACCCTATGTCATTTTTTTGGGGGGGATTTTAAGGGTTTTTAACCCTTAGAATTCCAAAAAAGAAATGAGCCCCCCCCCCCCCCCCCCCCCCCGGGAGGGGGAACCCTATGTCATTTTTTTTTTTTATTAACCCCTTACAACTATGCAATCATATTGCATAGTTGTATCCTATCTGGAATCTCCTAAACTGCTGTTTCAGGAAAGGGGGTATACCTATACATATGTGGTACCATTGTAACCGGGAGAAATGGGGCTTTCACACGCAATAAGATTTTATTAACAAACTTACATTTTTTATTACAAAAAAAACACTACAAATTGTAAAAAATAGTTTTTTTTTCATTTTTTTGCACATATTTCACCCAAAAGTATTGAGAATACACTAAAAAAAAGGCCAAACAAGACATTTCATGTTGAAGCCCAGACTCTGCTGAAAAAAACAATATATAATTTTCATTGAAATCCCTGGAAATCCCTTCAAAAATCAAGGTTGCACACGTGTAGCACAAAAACGTGAAAAGTCGTCTGGCAACAGATTGTGACAAAAAATCTCGGTAGGCTGGCACTCAAAGAGTTAAGAGTACTGGCCGACTTACCTTTTGCCTTTTGTATAAAAAAGTCTGGTTTACAAGTTTAAAGCACCCTATTGCCTTTCACCAGGGGGGGCATCCCAAATACTAGCACTTAGCTTTTAATAGTACCTGCATCTTTACCTTTTTTACATTTTGAACAAAAAACACATTTTAAAACTGCCTGTGGTGCATTTAACTCTGACCATCTGACAGTGTCTTTTTGCATTAGGTTTTAGCTACAGTGTCTGCCTATTTTGATCTAACTTTCCTACACACCTGCTGTTACAAAAATACTGTTCTACGTGTAGTGTAGTTCCCCTCCTAAACGCAGTAAAAATGTCAGGCAGAGATGTGCCAGGATACGCGGCCTAGATTCATCAGGCAGATGTCGCAGCAGACTAGGGGCGAGTGGCAGCAGGAGTCGCGGTGAGAGGCCTGATCTCCTGGTATCTGCTAGCGGTCGTGTCTCGACCAGCAATGCATCTGTCGTCATCGATTGGTTAACGCGGTCATCGACCTTATCACAAGTGACATCTGACACCCCTAGTCAACAGTCGGTAGGATCCTCGGACACAACCCTGAGTTGGCATGGCCCGGGAGCAGTCCCTGTCCTTCCATTGCCTCTGTCCTACGCCCCCCCTCCAGCCAACATATCTTATGCTTTGGGTTCAGCTCCACTATTCAGTGAGGACGATGTGTTAGAGGACAGTCAGCAGCCACTGCCCAGCCAAGAAATGGAGGAGACATCCACCGCTTCTTTCGCTAGGCAGACAAACACTGAGGAGGAGAGTGGCGTGGGAGGTGGTGTGGCGAGCTTCCGTCTTCTGCAGCACACGCTCTTGTGGAAACTGAGGAGGACATCAGTGACGTGCAGACACAACTCGATGATGATGATAATGAAGCCAATCACACTTGGGAGCCCGGTGCAAAAGGGGCTTCATCATCATCAGGAGAAGAGTGCCCCAGGTTGCCCCAGAGTCAGCAGCTGAGGCAGCAAGGTGGTAGTAGAGTTGGCAATCAGCATGGTGGCAGAATTGGGATGTCTGGAGCCACACGTGGCTGGGGGCGGGGTAGACCACCTGCTGCACGGCAGGCTGTCTTCCCGGGAGGTAGTGGAGCAGGGGTTCCTGGAGTTGGCAGCAGTAGCAGTGAATTAGTGCTGACTGTTGGAGGGAAAATTAGCTACTCGGCAGTGTGGCACTTTTTCATCAAGCATCCACAGGAGGGTAACCTGGCCACCTGCAAGATGTGTAGACAGAAGGTGAAGCATGGCCAGGGCCCCAATGTTGGTACCACGGCCCTGTGGCAACACATGCAGCGTCACCATAAAGCGGCCTGGGAGAACTGAGGCTCCGAAGTGGGGGTCCAGCCTGCTGCGTCAGACAGTGCCACGCCGCTTCCAATTTCACCCAGCCAAGGCTCTAGCACCTCAGCCGGTAGCTGTGCGTCATACCCATCCTCTGCCGCTCCAGATGCTCCTGCTCCTCCTCCAAGCAGATAGGGGGATTCGCCTGTGTAACTTTGATGTGAACCAGTGGCAGCTCATACGTGATACCTGTCGTTTGCTCAGGCCCTTTGAGGAAGCCACTTTATTTGTCAGTCACCAGGATTACGGCATGAGCGATGTGATTCCGCTGCTTCATGTAATACAACACATGTTGGAAACCATGGCTGGTCAGGGCACTGTGAAGCACAGTTTAGTTTTGGTGAAATGGACAGTTTATCTAGTCATCTGACAGGAGAGGAGGAGCAGCAACTGGAGCTAGAGGGTTGTGAGGAAGGCGAGACAGAGGACCCAGACACACCGTGGCAGTATGCAGTGGAGATGGAGACAGGTAGTCCCTCCGAGTCACTTGCACAAATGGCAGGAAGCATGCTCACGTGCTTGCGTAGTGACCGCAGAATTGTCTCCATTTTTCTGCAGGATGACTTCTGTCTCTCCACCTTATTGGACCCTCGCTACCGGCACAAAATGGGGGCATTTTTTACACCCACTGAGAGGGAGGACAAACTGACCTACTACAAAGACATGCTACGTAGTCAGTTGGCCGATGCCTATCTGCGCCATGGTCCATACTCTTGCAGGTCTGACTCGGGGGGACCTCTGCGCTCACCTTCCTCTGCCATGGCTGGGGGGGGGGGTGGTGGCAGGAGCAGCAGCAGCTCCATCAGCAGCAGCCTCAGTCTTCAGTCGGTAATGAGTAGCTTTCTGCACCCACATAGTGAGGCTACTCATGAGCAGCAGGAAGACCTGGAGCAGGGCCTGAACCAGCAGGTCGTGTCATACCATGAAAGGACCATGCCAACGCACCTTGAGGATCCGCTGGACTTCTGGGCAGCCAAACTTGACTTGTGGCCGCAACTGGCAGAGTTTGCCCTGGGAAAGCTGTCCTGCCCGGTAAGTAGTGTGCCATCTGATCGGGTCTTTAGTGCTGCGGGGGCCATAGTAACGCCAAGGAGAACTCGTCTGTCCACGAAAAATGTGGAGAGACTCACCTTTGTGAAGATGATTCAGGCATAAATCAGCCTGGATTTCCACCCACCAATAGCTGATGCATGTGAGTAGCTGATGCATGGTAGCTCCTTCTGCTGCTGCCAACTCCAGGGTGTGTCTTTCAGACAATATATGGTCTCCTAATACTGCTGCTGCCAACTCCAGGGTGTGTCTTTCAGGCAATGTATGGGCTCCTAATGCTGCTGCCAACTTCAGGTTGTGTCTTTCAGGCAATATATGAGCTCCTTCTGCTGCCAATTCCTGGGTGTGTCTTTCAGGCAATATATGAGCTCCTTCTGCTGCCAACTCCTGGGTGTGTCTTTCAGGCAATATAGGGGCTCCAAATGCTGCTGCTGCTGCCAACTCCAGGGTGTGATTTTCAGGCAATAGATGGGCTCCTAATGCTGCTGCCAACTCTAATGTGTTTTTCAGGCAATATATGAGCTCATAATACTTCTGCCAACTCCAATGTGTTTTTCAGGCAATATATAAGCTCCTAATACTGATGCCAACTCCAATGTGTTTTTCAGGCAATATATGAGCTCCTAATACTGCTGCCAACTCCACTGTGTGTCTTTCAGGCAATATATGTGCTCCCTATGCTGCTGCCAACTCCACTGTGTGTCTTTCAGGCAATATATGGACTCCTTATGCTGCTGCCAAATCCAGGGTGTGTCTTTCAGGCAATATATGGGCTCCTTATGCTGCTGCCAACTCCACTGTGTGTCTTTCAGGCAATATATGGGCTCCTTATGCTGCTGCCAAATCCAGGGTGTGTTTTTCAGGCAATATATGGGCTCCCTATGCTGCTGCCAACTCCAGGGTGTGTTTTTCAGGCAATATATGGGCTCCTAATGCGGCTTCCAACTCCAGTGTCTCTTTCAGGCAATATATGGGCTCTCTATGCTGCTGCCAACTCCAATGTGTTTTTCAGGCAATATATGAGCTCCTAATACTGCTGCCAACTCCAATGTGTTTTTCAGGCAATATATGGGGCTCCTTATGCTGCTGCTAACTCCAGGGTTTGTTTTTCAGGCAATATATGGGCTCCCTATGCTGCTGCCAACTCCAGGGTGTGTCTTTCAGGCAATATATGGGCTAGTAATGCTGCTTCCAACTCCAATGTGTTTTTCAGGCAATATATGAGCTCCTAATGCTGCTGCCAACTCCAGGGTGTCTCTTTCAGGCAATATATGGGCTCCTAATGCTGCTGTCAACTTCTGGGTGTGTTTTTCAGGCAATATATGGGCTCCTAATGCTGCTGCTAACTCCTGGGTGTGTTTTTCAGCCAAAATATGGGTTCCTTATGCTGCTTCCAACTCCAGTGTCTCTTTCAGGCAATATATGGGCTCCTCATGCTGCTGCCAACTCCAGGATGTGTTTTTCAGGCAATATATGGGCTCCTAATGCTGCTGTCAACTCCAATGTGTCTTTCAGGCAATATATGGGCTCCCTATGCTGCTGCCAAATTCAGGGTGTGTTTTTCAGGCAATATATGGGCACATCATGCCGAAGCCACCTCAAGGCTCTCTTATTGTGCCGCTCTGCGACAGCGAATCTAATAGCGACGCCTCTGATCTGCATGTCATACTTCTTAACAATATTATTTCACTAACCCAGCATGCATCCTATGCATGTTACAGCCAAATAAAATGTTCTGCAACCCTATGGAGGCTCTCGGAAGCCCAGAAATAGCCGTTTTTAATAGCGATTCATTGCAAATAAATTCGGACCGAAAAACTTTTTTTCCGGAGAATCCGGCAAATTGGGCGAATCGAATTTTTCAAAAGTTCGCTCATCTCTAATCAAGGCCAATTTTGAACATTTTTAATTCCATGATATTGTGCAATGAACATTTGAACATTTTTAATCCCGTGATATTGTGCAATGAATAAGTGAGCACTAGCCTCTGGTACACAAGGTTTCCCCTCTTTGCACAAAAGACCTATATAGTTCTTTTGTGCACCTATATTCTCCCAACATTGGAGATCTTGTGGCCTTGTATTTTCCTGTAATGTCTGCAGGATGTACTCAAATAGGGATGGTTCTGGTACAAGTGCAGAAGGAATTTACAGGCACGGATGAGAGCTATCAACTCGGCAGCCTGTGCTGACTTGTAGGGTATGTATTTTGCTTCTAACACCACATCGGGCAATTGCACTACAGCATTGCCTGCATGAAACGTGTTGTCATCGGGGCGAGAACATGAATCATCTACAAAAACGTTTTCTGCCCCAGGAATGGGTACAGAGAGTAAATCAGGTCTGGGGGAGGTGTCCTGGTTTATTTCTTGCACACAGTCATGGTCAGGGACTGGGGTTCATCTTGGGACCCTTTTAGTCCCAAGAGGGTGTTTAACAGTATTAACCCTTTCGCTGCAAGCCTACCTTGAGATTTTGTCACCCTTTGTTGCCAAACCATTTTGCACTATTTTGCGCTCCCCATGTTCAACTGTGATTTTTAAAGGGATTTCCCATGAAAATTATATATTGTTTTTTTCAGCCTGGGCCTTAACATTAAATGTCTTGTTTGTAATTTTTTAGGTGTATTATCAATATTTTTGGATGAAATATGTGCAAAAATAATAATAGATTTTTTAAAATTTGTAGTGTTTTTTTTTGTAATAAAAAACGTAAGTTTGTCAATAAAATCTTATTGCGTGTGAAACCCCAATTTCTCCCGGTTACAGTGGTATCATATATGTATTTATATATGTTTTCAAGAAAAACAACCCTTTACATTTGAAATACCCCCGACAAACTATATATTCTCTGGAAGTACACACCTCAAGCTTTCTAGGCGTACCAGGTGCAGTTTTCTGGAAGTAATCCCTCAATGTATTCTTTGCTTGTACAGGGTTTCCCTAAAAAAAGAATTAAAAACCTAAATCAAAACCACATTTCCCTAAAAAAAAACTATATGCAAACAATAAAAAAACAGAAAATCTGAAAAAGCAACATGCCCGGAACAGAACAATACCCAGAATGCATAGCTAGAGATGAGCGAACTTTTGAAAAATTTGATTCAGCTGATTCGCCGAATTTTCCGACAAAATTCGTTTCAGTCCGAATTTATTTGCGACGAATGGCTATTAAAAACGGCTATTTCTGAGCTTCCTAGAGCCTCAATAGGGTTGTAAACCATTCTGCCTTGCTGTAACATGCATAGGATGCGTGCTGGGTTAGTGAAATAATACTGTAAATAATTATGACATCGCAGAGTGGCACAATTACAGAGAGTTGAGGTGGCATCACTATGAGGGGCCCCTATATTGCCTGAAAATCACACCCTGGAGCTGGCAGCAGCAGGAGCCCAAATATTGGCTGAAACACATCCTGGAGTTGGCAGCAGGAGCCCAAAAACTGGCTTGAAGACACACACTGGAGTTGGCAGCAGGAGCCCAAAAATTGGCCGAAAGAGACACTGGAGTTGCCAGCAGCAGCAGGAGCCCGAACATTGGCTGAAAGAGACACTGGAGTTGACAGCAGGAGCCCAAAAATTGGCCTAAAGACACACTGGAGTTGGCAGCAGCAGGAGCCCAAACATTGGCTGAAAGAGACACTGGAGTTGGCCGCAGCAGCAGCGGCAGGAGTCCAAACATTGCTTGAAAGAGACACTGGAGTTGGCAGCAGGAGCACAAACATTGCTTGAAAGACACACTGGAGTTGGCAGCAGGAGCAGCAGGAGCCCAAACATTGCTTGAAAGACACACTGGAGTTGGCAGCAGGAACAGCAGGAGCCCAAACATTGCTTGGAAGAGACACTGGAGTTGGCAGCAGGAGCCCAAACATTGCTTGAAAGACCCACTGGAGTTGGCAGCAGGAGCCCAAACATTACTTGAAAGAGACACTGGAGTTGGCAGCAGGAGCCCAAACATTGCTTGAAAGACCCACTGGAATTGGCAGCAGGAGCCCAAACATTGCTTGAAAGAGACACTGGAGTTGGCAGCAGGAGCCCAAACATTGCTTGAAAGACACACTGGAGTTGGCAGCAGCAGCCGCAGGAGGCCAAAAATTGGCTGAATGACACCCTGGAGTTGCAAGCAGCCGCAGCAGGAGCCCAAACATTGCTTGAAAGAAACATTGGAGTTGGCAGCAGGAGCCCAAATATTGCTTGAAAGACACACTGGAGTTGGCAGCAGCAGCAGCAGGAGCCCAAACATTGCTTGAAAGAGACACTGGAGTTGGCAGCAGGAGCCCAAACATTGCTTGAAAGACACACTGGAGTTGGCAGCAGGAGCAGCAGGAGCCCAAACATTGCTTGAAAGAGACACTGGAGTTGGCAGCAGGAGCCCAAACATTGCATGAAAGACACACTGGAGTCAGCAGCAGGAGCCCAAACATTGATTGAAAGAGACACTGGAGTTGGCAGCAGGAGCCCAAACATTGCTTGAAAGAGACACTGGAGTTGGCAGCAGCAGGAGGCCAAACATTGCTTGAAAGAGACACTGGAGTTGGCAGCAGGAGCAGCAGGAGCCCAAACATTGCTTGAAAGACACACTGGAGTTGGCAGCAGGAGCAGCAGGAGCCCAAACATTGCTTGAAAGAGACACTGGAATTGGCAGCAGGAGCCCAAACGTTGCTTGAAAGACACACTGGAGTAGGCAGCAGCAGCAGCATATGCCCAAACATTGCTTGAAAGAGACACTGGAGTTGGCAGCAGGAGCAGCAGGAGCCCAAACATTGCTTGAAAGACACACTGGAGTTGGCAGCAGGAGCCCAAACATTGCTTGAAAGAGACACTGGAGTTGGCAGCAGGAGCCCAAACATTGCTTGAAAGAGACACTGGAGTTGGCAGCAGGAGCCCAAATATTGCAAGAAAGAGACACTGGAGTTGGCAGCAGGAGCCCAAACATTGCTTGAAAGACACACTGGAGTTGGCAGCAGCAGGAGCCCAAACATTGCTTGAAAGACACACTGGAGTTGGCAGCAGCAGGAGCCCAAACATTGCTTGAAAGACACACTGGAGTTGGCAGCAGGAGCAGCAGGAGCCCAAACATTGCTTGAAAGACACACTGGAGTTGGCAGCAGCAGCAGCAGGAGGCCAAACATTGGCTGAATGACACCCTGGAGTTGCAAGCAGCAGCAGGAGCCCAAACATTGCTTGAAAGAGACATTGGAGTTGGCAGCATGAGCCCAAACATTGCTTGAAAGAGACACTGGAGTTGGCAGCAGCAGCAGCAGGAGGCCAAACATTGCTTGAAAGAGACACTGGAGTTGGTAGCAGGTGCCCAAACATTGCTTGAAAGACACACTGGAGTTGGCAGCAGGAGCAGCAGGAGCCCAAACATTGCTTGAAAGACACACTGGAGTTGGCAGCAGGAGCAGCAGGATCCCAAACATTGCTTGAAAGACACACTGGAGTTGGCAGCAGGAGCCCAAACATTGCTTGAAAGAGACACTGGAGTTGGCAGCAGGAGCAGCAGGAGCCCAAACATTGCTTGAAAGAGACACTGGAGTTGGCAGCAGGAGCCCAAACATTGCATGAATGACACACTGGAGTCAGCAGCAGGAGCCCAAACATTGATTGAAAGAGACACTGGAGTTGGCAGCAGGAGCCCAAACATTGCTTGAAAGAGACACTGGAGTTGGCAGCAGCAGGAGGCCAAACATTGCTTGAAAGAGACACTGGAGTTGGCAGCAGGAGCAGCAGGAGCCCAAACATTGCTTGAAAGACACACTGGAGTTGGCAGCAGGAGCAGCAGGAGCCCAAACATTGCTTGAAAGAGACACTGGAATTGGCAGCAGGAGCCCAAACGTTGCTTGAAAGACACACTGGAGTAGGCAGCAGCAGCAGCATATGCCCAAACATTGCTTGAAAGAGACACTGGAGTTGGCAGCAGGAGCCCAAACATTGCTTGAAAGACACACTGGAGTTGGCAGCAGGAGCCCAAACATTGCTTGAAAGAGACACTGGAGTTGGCAGCAGGAGCCCAAACATTGCTTGAAAGAGACACTGGAGTTGGCAGCAGGAGCCCAAATATTGCTTGAAAGAGACACTGGAGTTGGCAGCAGGAGCCCAAACATTGCTTGAAAGACACACTGGAGTTGGCAGCAGCAGGAGCCCAAACATTGCTTGAAAGACACACTGGAGTTGGCAGCAGCAGGAGCCCAAACATTGCTTGAAAGACACACTGGAGTTGGCAGCAGGAGCAGCAGGAGCCCAAACATTGCTTGAAAGACACACTGGAGTTGGCAGCAGCAGCAGCAGGAGGCCAAACATTGGCTGAATGACACCCTGGAGTTGCAAGCAGCAGCAGGAGCCCAAACATTGCTTGAAAGAGACATTGGAGTTGGCAGCATGAGCCCAAACATTGCTTGAAAGAGACACTGGAGTTGGCAGCAGCAGCAGCAGGAGGCCAAACATTGCTTGAAAGAGACACTGGAGTTGGTAGCAGGTGCCCAAACATTGCTTGAAAGACACACTGGAGTTGGCAGCAGGAGCAGCAGGAGCCCAAACATTGCTTGAAAGACACACTGGAGTTGGCAGCAGGAGCAGCAGGATCCCAAACATTGCTTGAAAGACACACTGGAGTTGGCAGCAGGAGCCCAAACATTGCTTGAAAGAGACACTGGAGTTGGCAGCAGGAGCAGCAGGGGCCCAAACATTGCTTGAAAGACACACTGGAGTTGGCAGCAGGAGCTCAAACATTGCTTGAAAGAGACACTGGAGTTGGCAGTAGCAGCAGCAGGAGGCCAAAAATTGGCTGAATGACACCCTGGAGTTGCAAGCAGCAGCAGCAGGAGCCCAAACATTGCTTGAAAGAGACATTGGAGTTGGCAGCAGGAGCCCAAACATTGCTTGAAAGAGACACTGGAGTTGGCAGCAGCAGGACGCCAACCATTGCTTGAAAGAGACACTGGAGTTGGCAGCAGGAGCCCAAACATTGCTTGAAAGACACACTGGAGTTGGCAGCAGGAGCAGCAGGAGCCCAAACATTGCTAGAAAGACACCCTGGAGTTGGCAGCAGGAGCCCAAACATTGCTTGAAAGAGACACTGGAGTTGGCAGCAAGAGCAGCAGGAGCCCAAACATTGCTTTAAAGACACACTGGAGTTGGCAGCAGGAGCCCAAACATTGCTTGAAAGAGACACTGGAGTTGGCAGCAAGAGCAGCAGGAGCCCAAACATTGCTTTAAAGACACACTGGAGTTGGCAGCAGGAGCAGCAGGAGCCCAAACATTGCTTGAAAGACACACTGGAGTTGGCAGCAGGAGCAGCAGGAGCCCAAACATTGCTTGAAAGAGACACTGGAGTTGGCAGTAGCAGCAGCAGGAGGCCAAAAATTGGCTGAATGACACCCTGGAGTTGCAGGCAGCAGCAGGAGGCCAAACATTGCTTGAAAGACACACTGGAGTTGGCAGCAGCAGCAGCAGCAGGAGCCCAAACATTGCTTGAAAGAGACACTGGAGTTGGCAGCAGGAGCCCAAACATTGCTTGAAAGACACACTGGAGTTGGCAGCAGAAGCCCAAACATTGCTTGAAAGAGACACTGGAGTTGGCAGCAGGAGCAGCAGGGGCCCAAACATTGCTTGAAAGACACACTGGAGTTGGCAGCAGGAGCTCAAACATTGCTTGAAAGAGACACTGGAGTTGGCAGTAGCAGCAGCAGGAGGCCAAAAATTGGCTGAATGACACCCTGGAGTTGCAAGCAGCAGCAGGAGCCCAAACATTGCTTGAAAGAGACATTGGAGTTGGCAGCAGGAGCCCAAACATTGCTTGAAAGAGACACTGGAGTTGGCAGCAGCAGGACGCCAACCATTGCTTGAAAGAGACACTGGAGTTGGCAGCAGGAGCCCAAACATTGCTTGAAAGACACACTGGAGTTGGCAGCAGGAGCAGCAGGAGCCCAAACATTGCTAGAAAGACACCCTGGAGTTGGCAGCAGGAGCCCAAACATTGCTTGAAAGAGACACTGGAGTTGGCAGCAAGAGCAGCAGGAGCCCAAACATTGCTTTAAAGACACACTGGAGTTGGCAGCAGGAGCAGCAGGAGCCCAAACATTGCTTGAAAGAGACACTGGAGTTGGCAGCAAGAGCAGCAGGAGCCCAAACATTGCTTTAAAGACACACTGGAGTTGGCAGCAGGAGCAGCAGGAGCCCAAACATTGCTTGAAAGACACACTGGAGTTGGCAGCAGGAGCAGCAGGAGCCCAAACATTGCTTGAAAGAGACACTGGAGTTGGCAGTAGCAGCAGCAGGAGGCCAAAAATTGGCTGAATGACACCCTGGAGTTGCAGGCAGCAGCAGGAGGCCAAACATTGCTTGAAAGACACACTGGAGTTGGCAGCAGCAGCAGCAGCAGGAGCCCAAACATTGCTTGAAAGAGACACTGGAGTTGGCAGCAGGAGCCCAAACATTGCTTGAAAGACACACTGGAGTTGGCTGCAGGAGCCCAAACATTGCTTGAAAGAGACACTGGAGTTGGCAGCAGGAGCAGCAGGAGCCCAAACATTGCTTGAAAGACACACTGGAGTTGGCAGCAGGAGCAGCAGGAGCCCAAATATTGCTTGAAATAGACACTGGAGTTGGCAGTAGCAGCAGCAGGAGGCCAACAATTGGCTGAATGACACACTGGAGTTGCAAGCAGCAGCAGGAGCCCAAAATTGCTTGAAAGACACACTGGAGTTGGCAGCAGGAGCCCAAACATTGCTTGAAAGACACACTGGAGTTGGCAGCAGGAGCAGCAGGAGCCCAGACATTGCTTGAAAGAGACACTGGAGTTGGCAGCAGGAGCAGCAGGAGCCCAAACATTGCTTGAAAGACACACTGGAGTTGGCAGCAGGAGCAGCAGGAGCCCAAACATTGCTTGAAAGACGCACTGGAGTTGGCAGCAGGAGCCCAAACATTGCTTGAAAGACACACTGGAGTTGGCAGCAGGAGCCCTCAGATTGGCCTAAAGACACACTGGAGTTGGCAGCAGCAGCAGAAGCCCAAAATTGCCAGAAAGCCACACCCTGGAGTTGGCAGCAGCATTAAGAGAACATATACAGGTTTTTGGCCCAGATATCTTATCCGAAGAATATTTAAAAAAAGTAAGAGTAACGCAAAGCATTTTCTCAATAATTACTTGTGGTCTGATGCGGAAGAATGTCTGTAACTGGAGAGCAGCGCCTTAAATCTGTTTTGCACAATCCATATTTCTTTAGTGTTGGTCTGGCCCCATCATCAATCTACTCTAATGCATCAGGCATTGGTGGGTGGAAATCTTGGCTGATCCATGCCCGATTCATTTCCACGCAGGCCAGGCAGGTCCTTTCCAGGCAGGAGTCTCAGTGAGAGGACTGATCTCCCAGGATCAGCTAGCGGTCGTGTCTTGACCAGCAACCCATCTGCCATCATCCATTGGTTAACACGATCATCCACTGCATCACAAGTGACATCTGACACCCCCAGTCAACTGTTGTATGGTATGCTTAGGGTTCAGCTCCACTATTCAGTGAGGACGATCTGATAATCAGAAAAATCAGCAGCTACTGCCCAGCCAAGAAGTGGAGGAGACACTCGCCGCTTCTTCCACTAGGCGGGCAAGTAGTGATGAGGAGAGTGGCATGGGAGGTGGTGTTGCAAGCGTTTTGGCTTCTTAAGCAGACACTGTTGAGGAACCTGAGGAGGACATCAGTGAGTTTTGAGGGCACTTTTAAAGGCTTGGAGAGATGGAGAGTGACAGATTTAGCGGCCAGCATGGTGGCAGAAGGGGAAAGTATGGAGGCAAATGTGCTCGAGGTAGACCACTTGCGCAGCAGCTATCTTCCCAGGAGGTAGTGGAAGAGGGTCCCTGGCGGCAGCAGCAGTGAATTAGTGCGGACTGTTGATAGGAAAAATCAGCTACAAGGCCATGTGGCAGTTTTTCATCAAGCATCCGCAGGAGGTTAACATGGCTATATGAAAGATGTGTAGGCAGAAGGTGAAGTGTGGCCAGAGTCCCAATGTTGGACCCACAGCCCTGTGTCAACATTTGCAGCGTCACCATCAAGCGGCCTAGGAGAGTTGGCTCCAAAGTGGTGGTCCAGCCTGCTGCATTACCCAGTGGCACGCCGCTCTCTGTTCCAGCCAGCCAAGGCTCCTCCACCTCCTGTGTGTCATACCCATCCTCTGTCGCTCCAGATGCTCCTCCTCCTCTTAATCCGAGTCAGTCATTCCGCCAGCAATCCATTGGCCAAGCCATGTCCAAGAGACAACAGTATGTGCCCACTCATCCAACATACAGAAGCAAAATGTGTTCCTGTATAAGTTGCTGGTGCTGCAGTCCCTCTCTTTTGAGTTGGTGGACCTTTCAGAGAACTGATGGCTTGTGCCAAGCCGAGGTGGAGGGTCCCATGATGTCATTTCTTTGCGAAGAAGGCAGTACCAGCCCTGTACAATTTTGTTGAACAGAAGGTGGGCCAGTCCTTTAGCCTGTCAGTGTGTACCAAAGTGCAAAGCAGTGCCTACGTCTGGAGCTGTAACTATGGTCAGGGACAATACATATCCTTTAAGGACCACTGGGTGATTGTGGTTCCTGCAAAACCACAACAGCAACTTGGACAGGTCCCTCCGCTGTTGCCTCCACGCTCCTAGGCCTTTGTGCCTGTGACAGTGCACTTGCACTTAGCAATGGTGTCACAGAAAAAGTGGCTAATTGTCAATTACATATTAATAGTTAACATTTATCTTATTTGAACATATTTATAATAATAACATATAACATAGCAACAATAACATCTAACATAATAACAGTAACATATAAAATTGATCACATTTTTTGGGGGGGGGGGATATTTTTTTTTTATTAGTTTTTTTTCAGATTTTGTATTTTTTAAAAACATTTTTTTGTATTTTTTTTATTTTTTTTTTATTTTTTTTCCATTGTCTTTTTTTAATACTTTTTGTATTTTGTTTTTTCTAAATATTTTTATTTTATTTTTTTTCCCAGTGCCCTTCCAGTCTACCATGTGTGCAGGACACGGCGGTTTCATGCTGTTCTTCACATGGTTTGCCTTGAGCCACAGAGCCACACATGGGAGGAACTGCTAAAAATGAGAACTCAATAAATTAAATCATGGCTTACTCCACGAAAACTGCAAATGGGACCCATGGTGACTGGCATTGGGAAGAACATCTTGTCTGCGCTGTGACAAGGAAGCCTGAGCCATGTGTCCTGCCATGGCACACGTGTTCAATCTAGTTGTCAAGCATTTTCTGAAGTCTTCCCCCCCATCTGCAAGACATCCTAACAATGGGAAGGAAACTTTGCATGCACTTCAGGCACTCCAACACCACCAAGCACACCCTTCTTGAGCTTCAGCGTCAGAACGGTATCCCCAAACGGGGAGGCCGATTCATTAATAGCGCCAGGTAGCGACAGATGAGCGCCAGTAGCGTGATTTTCACAGCGCCAGCTAGTATTCGCTGTGCTTGGCCGGGGTTTGCTTGTTGACAGCGACTCAGTCGGTGTGCGGTAATGTTGAATACGGGCTGGGGGGTCGCTGTTTCACAGGTTCAGCGTTGTATGGGTGCGCCTGACAACGAATGGCCTGAGCGAACGGCTTGCTGCAGATTCATTAACAAATCACGCTCCGAATTTTTTCGCGCTGTGAATTCCTTGTTTAAACCCCAGACTGCTGGCGGCGATGGATTTAAAATAGTTTTTAACCCCCAAACAACCATATTTTTTGATTGTAAAATTATACAAGTTTTTATAAACATTTTGTAATATGAATACATTAATATCAGACCTGTAATATCAATTCTGCACAAAATCATTTTTTTTTTTTTACCTTAAAAAAAAATCCTAACATTGCAGAAGTGGTCACAGAATTTTTGGCCTTTAAAAAAAAAAAAAAAAAAAAAACATTAATAGCAATTAATTATGATTAGTTAAAGATTGCTCCATTGAAATGCATTGGACATCGCCAGGGAGCGACAGGTCATACCTGTCGCTGTGATGGGATTAGCAGCGGCGCTGTTCGTTGCAGTTGGCTACATGATGAATCCCGCGGTAGCTGTCGCTCTTGCCGGCGCTAGCCTCATTTAGCTTGATAAATGCGTCATTGTGGCCGACGCCGGGCGTACTTGAGTCGGTAGCCGCCGTTAGCTGGCGGGACCTGGCGCTCGTCAGACACTACCTGGCGCTATAGCTTGATGAATAAGGGCAATAGTCTGATTTGCAATGTTTCCACCCGTTGGAATTCCACCCTCCATATGCAGGATCGACTATAGGAACAGAGAAAAGCCATCACGGATTTCTTGATGATCCAAACGGATAGGGGGACTCCCTTGTGTAACTTCAATGTACACCAGTGGCAGCTCATACGTGACACCTGCAGTTTGCTCAGGCCCTTGGAGGAAGCTACTTTATTAGTCAGTCGCCAGGACTATGAGATGAACTATGTGATTCCACTGCTTCATGTACTACAACACATGTTGGAAACCATGGCTGGTCAGGGCACTGGAGACATGGCACATACATTTCACAGCCACATGAAGCCTGTGGGGGTTGAAGTGGAGGAGGAGGAGGGGCACAGCGAAGCACAGTTTAGGTTTGACAAAATGACCATTTTATCTAGTCATCTAGTCAAGTATGTACAATAAAATTAATTAGATCATGATTGTTTGAGTGCAAGAGTCAGTCTCTGGGGTTTAAAGTTGGGAGTGGGCGGAGGCCACTCCATAGCAAATTGCGTGCTTACGGTGAAGGCCGATGAACCACAAGGGTATCCCGAAGCCGAGCTCGTTCACAGGTAGTCAATCCTGAGGATGCGTCAGAGTACAGGAATGAGACAGGTGCGTTAGGAGTAGCCAAAGGGTCAAGCCAGGAGGTCAGAGATCGCGGGCTATCCAGAGGGGCATGCAGCTTCGTGGTCAGACAAAGCAGAGGTCAGTACAGGCAGCAGACAGGAATGGTCGATCAAGCCGTGTCGGAACTGAACTGGCACAAAATTGGGGCATTTTTTAAACCCGCCGAGAGGGAGGACAAACTGACCTACTACAGAGACATCCTACATAGTCAGTTGGGCGATGTCTATCTGCGCCATGGTCCATACTCTCGCAGGTCTGACTCGGGGGGACCTCTGCGCTCACCTTCCACTGCCATGGCTGGAGGGGTTGGCAGGAGCAGCAGCTCCATCAGCAGCAGCCTCAGTCTTCAGTCGCTAATGAGTAGCTTTCTACACCCGCATGAAGACCTGGAGCAGGACCTGATCCAGCAGGTCGTGTCATACCTTGACATGACCATGCCAACACACCTTGAGGATCCGCTGGACTTCTGGGCAGCCAAACTTGACTTGTGGCCGCAACTAGCAGAGTTTGCCCTGGAAAAGCTGTCCTGCCCAGCCAGTAGTGCGCCATCTGAGCGAGTGTTTAGTGCGTCGGGGGCCATAGTCATGCCAAGGAGAACTCGTCTGTCCACGAATAATGTGGAGAGACTCACCTTTGTGAAGATGAATCAGGCATGGTTCAACCAGGATTCCCAGCCAACAATGGCTGATCCATGGTAGTAGCTGATGCATGGTAGCTCCTTATGCTGCTGCCAACTCCAGGGTGTGTCTTTCAGGCAATATATGGGCTCCCTATGCTGCTGCCAACTCCTGGGTGTGTCTTTCAGGCAATATATGGGCTCCCTATGCTGCTGCCAACTCCTGGGTGTGTCTTTCAGACAATGTATGGGCTCCCTATGCTGCTGCCAACTCCTGGGTGTGTCTTTCAGGCAATATATAGGCTCCCTATGCTGCTGCTGCCAGCTCATATGTGTGTCTTTCGGGCAATATATGGGCTCCTAATGCTGCTACTGCCAACTCCAATGTGAGCACTTTTAAAAGACGCATGCTAGCATATTTGGGATGCCCCCCCGGTTAAAGGCAATGGCTGCTGGCAATTTGACAAAGTGACTTTCTTTACAAAATGCAACCAGTTAATAGACAGGTACTCTTGAAATATTACTGCTAGTGTTTGGGATGCCCCCTCCTCACATACAAAGGAGGCCTCCCTTGATTGTGGAAAAGTGACGTTAATTATAAAATTCAATTCAATTCAATTCAATTTTATTGTTCGCCAAGTACATCGTGAGATGAACAAGGAATTCTTTTCGGCATATACACAGTGCAAAAAAGAAAACAGTACAGATAACTACAGTTAAAGTTACAAAGGAAGGGGAACATGGAAGACAGAGATACGGAAGCAGATAATCTCTTATAAAGTCAGAGTATGAGGACCCATCGATTCCAGCTTGATCCTGAGCCTATGATGCCTGGATATTGTTAAGGATGCGGACGGCCAAAGGAAAGAAACCCTTCCTGGACCTAGAAGTCCTGCAGGCTGGGACTGCAAGACGTCGCCCGGATGGTAAGTAGTGGAATAGGGTGTGTCCAGGGTGGGACGGATCCCGGAGTATCTTTCCAGCTCGTGTCTTGATTCTCTGATTGTGCAGTTCCTGTAGGGATGGTAAGGGGGCTCCGATTATTCTTTCTGCCGTCTTTATTGTTCTTTGGAGTTTACCTTTGTCCCTGCTTGTAGCTCCTTCGAACCAGACAGAGAAAGAAAAGCACAGAACAGAACCAATGATGGCATTGAAGAAGAGCACAAGCAACTTTTTCGACAGGCCTGCCTTCTTAAGTTGCCTCAGGAAGAAAAGTCTCTGATGTGCTTTCTTCAGTAGAGCCGTGGTGTTCCTTTCCCAGCAGAGGTTGTCAGAGATTGTCACACCTAAGTATTTCGTCTCCCTTTCTCTCTTGATTTCCACCCCCTTGATGGTCAGGGCTGACAGGGGTGCCGGGTTCTTTCTGAAGTCCACTACCATCTCTTGGGTTTTGGAAGGGTTTATGACCAGGTTGTGTATAGTGCACCAACTGACAAGTTCCTCCACTGATCTTCGGTAGATTTCCTCTTTGCTATTCTTGATCAAACCTATGATGGTTGTGTCATCGGCAAACTTCACAATCTTCACAGAGTTGTCCAAGGAGGTGCAGTCATTGGTGTAAATCGAGAACAGGAGAGGGGACAGAACGCAGCCTTGAGGGGCACCGGTGTTGGTGTGCCTGACACTGGATCGTACTGGACCAAGTCTAACTACTTGGGATCGCTCTGTTAAAAAGCTCCCTGTCCATGCACAGATGTTCTGAGGAATGTTGAGCTTAGACATCTTTTCTACCAGCAGGTTCGGACTTATGGTGTTGAATGCCGAACTGAAATCAACAAAGAGAACTCTGACGTAGGTGTCTGGTTTATCCAAATGCTCGTACGTATAGTGGAGGGCCATGTTCACCGCATCGTCTGAGGATCTGTTTGCCTTGTAGGCAAATTGCATGGGATCCATAAGGCTGCCGGTGGTTGTTTTTAGATATTCCAGCACAATCCTTTCGAATGACTTCATGACCACGGATGTGAGTGCAACTGGCCTGAAGTCATTCATCTCAGTGGCTAAGGGTTTCTTTGGCACTGGTACAATGGTCGATCTTTTGAGACAGTGCAGGACTACGCCCATTTCCAGGGAGGCATTGAAGATCCTTGAAAACACTGGCGATAGCTGGTCCGCACATGACCTGAGGCAGATTGCAGATATTCCATCTGGTCCTGGTGCCTTCTTTATGTTGAGGCCTTTGAGAACTCGTGCAATTTTGTTCTCTGAGACTGAAAGAGTATTTGTTGTTTGAGAGCCGATGGAATGAATATTTTGGTTGATTGACAGGAGTGATTGATCTAGTGACTGGGAGGGACTAGCTGCCATGTTTGGAGCTGAATCAAATCTGCAGTAAAAACTATTGAGATCCTCAACCTGTTGCCTGCTAGGGTTCAGTACCAGGGTAGACCCTCTGTAGTTAGTAAGATGTCTGAATCCCTGCCAGGTCTCTCTTGAGTTACTGGAGGAGAACTGCTTTTCCAGTTTCTTAGCATAATCTCTCTTTGCAGCCCTGATCTCCTTGGACAAGGAATTCCTCAATTTCTTAAACATAAGAATGTTCCCATCCCTGTGTGCAGACTCCTTCTGCTTGCGTAACTTCCTTATGCTGTTAGTGAACCATGGCTTGTTGAAATGACCATAGTTCCTGAAGGTTTTGGTTGGTACAATTGTATCTTCGCAAAAGGTAATGTAAGAGAGCACAGAGTCAGTCCATTGCTCTATAGAGTGAGAGTAGAAGACATCCCAATTGGTACTCTCAAAACAGGCTTGCAGCTCGTCAATGGCCTCCTTTGACCAGACCTTGGTTTTTCTGGTTTGGGGAGTAACTGACTTCAGCCGTTGCTTGTATAGAGGTAGCAGATGTAGTAAGCAATGATCAGAGTGTCCCAAAGCTGCTGTGGTGACAGCCCTGTACGCACGCTTTATTGTTGTGTAGCATTGGTCCAGAGTGTTGTTCCCTCTTGTAGGGCAAGTGATATGTGGTATGAATTTTGGAAGTTCAAGATTCAGACATGCTTTGTTGAAATCACCCAGAACTATGACAAATGAGTCTGAGAACAACCTTTCGTATCCTGAGATAGCCTCCGATAATGAGCTGAGAGCCATGTTGACGTTAGCCTGAGGGGGAATATACACCCCTATTAGAATAATGCACGAGAACTCCCGTGGAGAGTAAAAAGGTCTGCAGATAAGAGCTAGATGCTCTATGACGGATGTACACCTCTTATCTAATGCTTGAGCATTTCTGACCCATCTGTTGTTGGTGTAGAAGCAGATGCCACCTCCCCTAGCTTTGCCAGTTGCGTCTGAGTCCCTATCTGCTCTATGGATGGTGAACCCTTCAATTTCCAGGCTAGAGTCCGGGATTGAGTTTTTAAGCCAAGTTTCAGTAAAACACAGAACTGCAGAGCGCGACATCCTAGATACCCTTCAGCTGCACATCAACTTCAACTCATCTAACTTATTGATCAGGGACTGAACATTGGCCAGATGAATGTCTGGGATGGCAGAACGAAATCCTCTCTTCCTTAATCTCACTAATGCGCCAGCGCGCTTACCCCTCCTCCTTATATGATGAGCCTTAGCACGTGAGATATGGTTGATGTGCGAGGTAATGGTAGTGTACAGAAGAGAGAAATTAGGATCGGAGGGTATTGGCAGTGTATGGCGATTTTCCCATCCGAGAAGCATTTCTCTGGAGTATACTTTATGATTAACTGGAGTGTAAGTATGTTATTAGACAGGTAGTCTTGAGATATTTATGCTAGTGTTTGGGATGCCCATGTGGGCTGGGGTTTTTACAGCAGACACGGAAACAATGCAAACTGCGATATATTTATGAGAAATAGCCTTTAAAATCTGCTTTAGTGTAACAGATAGGGTCAAATGTGCAGGTTTGGGATACCCTGCGGCCTGGTGTTTTTACAGCAGGACAAAAACCAATAAAAAATGCAATAGCTTAATAAAGCTGAGGCTGAACAAGCTTATATAGTATAACAGAAAGGGTGCAACGTGCAGGTTTGGGATACCCTACGGCCTAGTGTTTTGGCAGCAGGACAAAAGCCAATTCAAAATGCAATAGCATAATTAAAATGAGGCTGAACAACGCTTATTTAGTATAACAGATAGGGTGCTACGTGCAGGTTTGGGATACCCTGCGGCCTAGTGTTTTGGCAGCAGGACAAAAACCAATTCAAAATGCAATAGCTTGATTAAGCTGAGGATGTACAACGCTTATTTAGTATAACAGATAGGTTGCTACGTGCAGGTTTGGGATACCCTGCGGCCTAGTGTTTTGGCAGCAGGACAAAACCCAATTCAAAATGCAATAGCTTAATTAAAATGAGGCTGAACAATGCTTATTTAGTATAACAGGGTGCTATGTGCAGGTTTGGGATGCCCTGCGGCCTGGTGTTTTTTTTTGTTAAAGGCAGACCAAAAACCAATTCAAAATGAAATACTTTGATTAAGCTGAGGAAGGATGAACAAGCGTATTTAGTATAACAGATAGGCTGCTAAGTGCGGCCTGGTGTCTTTTTTGTTAAAGGCAGACCAAAAACCAATTCAAAATACGATACTTTGATTAAGCTGAGGAAGGATCAACAAGCGTATTTAGTATAACAGATAGGCTGCCAAGTGCAGGTTTCGGATGCCCTGGGGCCTGGTGTTTTTTTTGTTAAAGGCAGACCAAAATCCAATTAAAAATACAATACTTTGATTAAGCTGAGGAAGGATCAACAAGTGTATTTAGTATAACAGGCTGCCAATTGCAGGTTTGGGATGCCCTGCAGCCTGGTGTTTTTTTTGTTAAAGGCAGACCAAAAACCAATTCAAAATGAAATACTTTGATTAAGCTGAGGAGGATCAACAAGCGTATTTAGTATAACAGATAGGCTGCTAAGTGCAGGTTTGGGATGCCCTGCGGCCTGGTGTTTTTTTTGTTAAAGGCAGTCCATAAGTGTCCACTTCCATCACCCGCATTGGGGTTTTATCCTATCTTTTATCTTTATCTTTTATGTCATTTTATATAATGCCATTGTAGATTGAACTCAATAAAGTTTAGTTAATTTGTTGGATACATTTTTGTTGTGCGGCTATTTTCTATGGTGGGCTATTGCGGCCTGTACTGGCGGCTTGCAAATTTCGGGGTTCACAGTGTGTCGCCCATTTAGGGCTACCAGCTCACCTAGCCAGCACCAGTAACATTAGTATCTTTGCTGTGCGGGTATATTAATCCTTTTGTTATATATATATATATATATATATATATATATATATATATATATATATATATGAATGAATAAAGTCCTATTAAGCCCCAAATCTAAAAAAATATATATGGGAACACCCTCTGGGAATCAACAAAACAAAAAAAAAAAAAACTTTATAACCCTAAAGTGCAACCTTGATAAATCTTATATATCTATAATATCTACAATTTATAAATGCAAAGAACAAACTAAGGGCCTTATTCATGAAGGGATAGCGTCAGGTACTGCCTTGTAAATGACAGGTAGCGACAGGTAGTGGCAGGTGAACGCCGGACACGGCAGTAATTACTCATTTATCAAGATGAATCTGGTGAGCCACTGGAACAGCGCCATGTAGCGTCTGATTCATCATTATCCCAGCCTCAGCGTACAGCGCCGGCGTTCAGCCTTGCACAGCGCCAGGTATGACCTCTCGCTACCTGACGCTCTCCCATACATTTCAATGGACGATCCTTTTCTTCTCTTTAAACTGGGTTTTGTTTTTGTTTGTTTTTTTTTTTTAAATCTCAAATAATGTTGTGACCACTTCTGGCATTGAAAAAGCAGCTTTTTCAAAAATGTTTCATTTTTTATATATTTCTGCAGAAATGACATCACAGCTCTGCCATTAATGTGTTCATGTTACAATGTAATAACAATGTCATTCCATATGTTTTTGCTTTGTTACTGGTGGATACATTTTAAAAAAGGCCTTTAATCACACAGCCTCCGGCGCTCTGGGCTTCAGAGAAGCATTTTTCAGCGCCAGAGGTGTGTGAGGCTGTTTTTTTTATGTAAATTCTGCAGAAATATATAAAACATGAAAAATATTTTCAAAAATGGATTTTTCGAGGCCAGGAGAGGTCACAACATTATTTGAAAATAAATTTAAAAAAAAACCCTGTTTAAAGAGAGATAAAAGAACGTCCATAGAAATGTAGGGGAGAGCGACAGGTAGTGAGAGGTCATACCTGGCGCTGTGCGCTGAGGCTGGGATAATGATGAATCAGACGCTACATGGCGCTATCCCAGTCGCTCAACAGATTCTGCTTGATAAATGTGTAATTGCTGCTGTGTCCGGCGTTCACCTGATGCTACCTGTCGTTATTAGATTCGCTGTCGCAGAGCGGCACAATTACAGAGCCTTGAGGTGGCATCAGCATGATGAGCCCATATATTGCCTGAAAGACACACAGTGGAGTTGGCAGCAGCATAGGGAGCCCATATATTGCCTGAAAGACACACTCTGGAGTTTGCAGCAGCATGAGGAGCCCATATATTGCCTGAAAAACACACCCTGGAGTTGGCAGCAGCATAGGGAGCCCATATATTGCCTGAAAGACACACTCTGGACTTGCCTGCAGCATAGGGAGCCCATATATTGCCTAAAAACACACCCTGAATTTGGCAGCAGCATAGGGAGCCCAAATATTGCCTGAAAAACACACGCAGGAGTTGGCAGCAGCATTAGGAGCCCATATATTGCCTGAAAGACACACCCAGGAGTTGGCAGCAGCATTAGGAGCCCATATATTGCCTGAAAGACACACCCAGGAGTTAGCGGCAGCAGGAGCCCGAACATTGGCTGAAAGAGACACTGGAGTTGGCAGCAGGAGCCCAAAAATTGGCTTAAAGACCAAGTGACCCCTCCTCCTGCCATCCCCTGTTCCCGGGTGTATAAGTGATCCCTCCTCCAGCCATCCCCTTATGCCGGGTGTATAAGTGACCCCTCCTCCTGCCATCCCCTGATGCTGGGTGTATAAGTGACCCTTCCTTCTGCCATCCCCTGATGCTGGGTGTATAAGTGACCCCTCCTCCTGCCATCCCCTGATGCCGGGTGTATAAGTGATCCCTCCTCCAGCCATCCCCTGATGCCGGGTGTATAAGTGATCCCTCCTCCAGCCATCCCCTGATGCCGGGTGTATAAGTGATCCCTCCTCCAGCCATCCCCTGATGCCGGGTGTATAAGTGATCCCTCCTCCAGCCATCCCCTGATTCTGGGTGTATAAGTGACCCCTCCTCCTGCCATCCCCTGATGCCGGGTGTGTAAGTGACCCCTCCTCCTGCCATCCCCTGATGCTGGGTGTATAAGTGACCCCTCCTCCTGCCATCCCCTGATGCTGGGTGTATAAGTGACCCCTCCTCCTGCCATCCCCTGATGCTGGGTGTATAAGTGACCCCTCCTCCAGCCATCCCCTGATGCCGGGTGTATAAGTGACCCCCCCCCTGCCATTCCCTGATGCCGGGTGTATAAGTGACCCCTCCTCCTGCCATCCTCTGATGCCGGGTGTATAATTTAACCCTCCTCCTGCCATCCCCTGATGCCGGGAGTATAAGTGACCCCCCCTCCTGCCATCCCCTGATGCCGGGTGTATAAGTGACCCCTCCTCCTCTAGCCATCCCCTGATGCCGGGTGTATAAGTGACCCCTCCTCCTGCCATCCCCTGATGCTGGGTGTATAAGTGACCCCTCCCCCTGCCATCCCCTGATGATGGGTGTATAAATGACCCCTCCTCCTGCCATCCCCTGATGCTGGGTGTATAAGTGACCCCTCCTCCCGCCATCCCCTGATGCTGGGTGTATAAGTGACCCCTCCTCCTCTAGCCATCCCCTGATGCCGGGTGTATAAGTGACCCCTCCTCCTCTAGCCATCCCCTGATGATGGGTGTATAAGTGACCCCTCCTCCTCCTGCCATCCCCTTATGCTGGGTGTATAAGTGACCCCTCCTCCCACCATCCCATGATGCCGGGTGTATAAGTGACCCCTCCTCCTGCCATCCCCTGATGCCGGGTGTATAAGTGATCCCTCCTCCTCCTGCCATCCCCTGATGCCGGGTGTATAAGTGATCCCTCCTCCTGCCATCCCATGATGCCGGGTGTATAAGTGACCCCTCCTCCTTCCATCCCCTGATGCCGGGTGTATAAGTGACCCCTCCTCCTGCCATCCCCTTATGCTGGGTGTATAAGTGACCCCTCCTCCTGCCATCCCCTGATGCCGGGTGTATACATGACCCCTCCTCCTGCGATCCCCTGATGCCGGGTGTATAAGTGACCCCTCCTCCTTCCATCCCCTGATGCTGGGTGTATAAGTGACCCCTCCTCCTCCTGCCATCCCCTGATGCCGAGTGTATAAGTGACCCCTCCTCCTTCCATCCCCTGATGCTGGGTGTATAAGTGACCCTTCCTCCCGCCATCTCCTGATGCCGGGTGTATAAGTGACCCCTCCTCCTTCCATCCCCTGATGCTGGGTGTATAAGTGACCCCTCCTCCTGCCATCCCCTGATGCTGGGTGTATAAGGGACCCCTCCTCCTTCCATCCCCTGATGCTGGGTGTATAAGTGATCCCTCCTCCTTCCATCCCCTGATGCTGGGTGTATAAGTGATCCCTCCTCCTTCCATCCCCTGATGCTGGGTGTATAAGTGACCCCTCCTCCTGCCATCCCCTGATGCCGGATGTATAAGTGACCCCTCCTCCAGCCATCCCCTGATGCCAGGTGTATAAGTGACCCCTCCTTCTGCCATCCCCTGATGCCAGGTGTATAAGTGACCCCTCCTCCTGCCATCCCCTGATGCCCAGTGTATAAGTGACCCCTCCTCCTGCAATCTCCTGATGTCGGGTGTATAAGTGACCCCTCCTCCCGCCATCCCCTGATGCCAGGTGTATAAGTGACCCCTCCTTCTGCCATCCCCTGATGCCTGGTGTATAAGTGACCCCTCCTCCTGCAATCTCCTGATGTCGGGTATATAAGGGACCCCTCCTCCCGCCATCCCCTGATGCCAGGTGTATAAGTGACCCCTCCTCCTGCCATCCCCTGATGCCAAGTGTATAAGTGACCCCTCCTCCTGCCATCTCCTGATGTTGGGTGTATAAGTGACCCCTCCTCCCGCCATCCCCTGATGCCAGGTGTATAAGTGACCCCTCTTTCTGCCATCCCCTGATGCCAGGTGTATAAGTGACCCCTCCTCCTGTCATCCCCTGATGCCCAGTGTATAAGTGACCCCTCCTCCTGGCATCCCCTGATGCCAAGTGTATAAGTGACCCCTCCTCCTGCCATCTCCTGATGTCGGGTGTATAAGTGACCCCTCCTCCCGCCATCTGCTGATGCCGGGTGTATAAGTGACCCCTCCTCCTGCCATCCCCTGATGCCCAGTGTATAAGTGACCCCTCCTCCTGGCATCCCCTGATGCCGGGTGTATAAGTGACCCGTCCTCCAGCCATCCCCTGATGCCGGGTGTATAAGTGACCCCTCCTCCCACCATGCCCTGATGCCGGGTGTATAAGTGACTCCTCCTCCTGCCATCCCCTGATGCCGGGTGTATAAATGACCCCTCCTCCCCCCATCCCCTGATGCCTGGTGTATAAGTGACCCCTCCTCCTGCCCTCCCCTGATGCTGGGTGTATAAGTGACCCCTTGGCAGCAGCATTAGGAGCCCATATACTGCCTGAAAGACACACCCAGGAGTTGGCAGCAGCAGTAGGAGCCCATATATTGCCTGAAAGACACACCCAGGAGTTAGAGGCAGCAGCAGCAGGAGCCCGAACATTGGCTGAAAGAGACACTGGAGTTGGCAGCAGGAGCCCAAAAATTGGCTTAAAGACCAAGTGACCCCTCCTCCTGCCATCCCCTGATTCCGGGTGTATAAGTGATCCCTCCTCCAGCCATCCCCTGATGCTGGGTGTATAAGCGACCCCTCCTCCAGCCATCCCCTGATGCCGGTTGTATAAGTGACACCTCCTCCTGCCATCCCCTGATTCCGAGTGTATAAGTGACCCCTCCTCCTGCCATCCCCTGATTCCAGGTGTATAAGTGACCCCTCCTCCTGCCATCCCCTGATGCCCAGTGTATAAGTGACCCCTCCTCCTGCAATCTCCTGATGTCGGGTGTATAAGTGACCCCTCCTCCCGCCATCCCCTGATGCCAGGTGTATAAGTGACCCCTCCTCCCGCCATCCCCTGATGCCGGTTGTATAAGTGACACCTCCTCCTGCCATCCCCTGATTCCGAGTGTATAAGTGACCCCTCCTCCTGCCATCCCCTGATGCCGGGTGTATAAGTGACCCCTCCTTCTGCCATCCCCTGATGCTGGGTGTATAAGTGACCCCTCCGTCTGCCATCCACCGATGCTGGGTGTATAAGTGACCCCCCCTCCTGCCATCCCCTGATGCCGGGTGTATAAGTGACCCCTCCTCCTGCCATCCCCTGATGCCGGGTGTATAATTTACCCCTCCTCCTGCCATCCCCTGATGCCGGGTGTATAAGTGACCCCCCCTCCTGCCATCCCCTGATGCCGGGTGTAAAAGTGACCCTTCCTCCTGCCATCCCCTGATGCTGGGTGTATAAGTGACCCCTCCTCCTCTAGCCATCCCCTGATGCCGGGTGTATAAGTGACCCCTCCTCCTGCCATCCCCTGATGCCGGGTGTATAAGTGACCCCTCCTCCTGCCATCCCCTGATGCTGGGTGTATAAGTAACCCCTCCTCCTGCCATCCCCTGATGCTGGGTGTATAAGTGACCCCTCCTCCTCTAGCCATCCCCTGATGCCAGGTGTATAAGTGATCCCTCCTCCTGCAATCCCCTGATGCTGGGTGTATAAGTGACCCCCTCCTCCTGCCATCCCCTGATGCCGGGTGTATAAGTGACCCCTCCTCCTGCCATCCCCTGATGCCGGGTGTATAAGTGACCCCTCCTCCCGCCATGCCCTGATGCTGGGTGTATAAGTGACCCCTCCTCCTCTAGCCATCCCCTGATGCCGGATGTATAAGTGACCCCTCCTCCTGCCATTCCCTGATGCCGGGTGTATAAGTGACCCCTCCTCCTGCCACCCCCTGATGCCGGGTGTATAAGTGACCCCTCCTCCTGCCACCCCCGGATGCCGGGTGTATAAGTGACCCCTCCTCCTCCTGCCATCCCCTTATGCTGGGTGTATAAGTGACCCCTCCTCCTGCCATCCCCTGATGCCGGGTGTATAAGTGACCCCTCCTCCTGCCATCCCCTGATGCCGGGTGTATAAGTGGCCCCTCCTCCTCCTGCCATCCCCTGATGCCGGGTGTATAAGTGACCCCTCCTCCTGCCATCCCCTGATGCTGGGTGTATAAGTGACCCCTCCTCCTCTAGCCATCCCCTGATGCCGGGTGTATAAGTGACCCCTCCTCCTGCCATTCCCTGATGCCGGGTGTATAAGTGACCCCTCCTCCTGCCACCCCCTGATGCCGGGTGTATAAGTGACCCCTCCTCCTGCCACTCCCTGATGCCGGGTGTATAAGTGACCCCTCCTCCTCCTGCCATCCCCTTATGCTGGGTGTATAAGTGACCCCTCCTCCCACCATCCCTTGATGCCGGGTGTATAAGTGATCCCTCCTCCTGCCATCCCCTGATGCCGGGTGTATAAGTGGCCCCTCCTCCTCCTGCCATCCCCTGATGCCAGGTGTATAAGTGACCCCTCCTCCTGCCATCCCCTGATGCCGGGTGTATAAGTGGCCCCTCCTCCTCCTGCCATCCCCTGATGCCGGGTGTATAAGTGACCCCTCCTCCTGCCATCCCCTGATGTCGGGTGTATAAGTGACCCCTCCTCCTGCCATCCCCTTATGCTGGGTGTATAAGTGACCCCTCCTCCTGCCATCCCCTGATGCCGGGTGTATACAAGACCCCTCCTCCTGCGATCCCCTGATGCGGGGTGTATAAGTGACCCCTCCTCCTTCCATCCCCTGATGCTGGGTGTATAAGTGATTCCTTCTCCTTCCATCCCCTGATGCTGGGTGTATAAGTGACCCCTCCTCCTTCCATCCCCTGATGCCGGGTGTATATGTGACCCCTCCTCCTGCTATCCCCTGATGATGGGTGTATAAGTGATTCCTCCTCCTTCCATCTCCTGATGCCGGGTGTATAAGTGACCCCTCCTCCTGCGATCCCCTGATGCCGTGTGTATAAGTGACCCCTCCTCCTTCCATCCCCTGATGCTGGGTGTATAAGTGACCCCTCCTCCTTCCATCCCCTGATGCTGGGTGTATAAGTGATTCCTCCTCCTTCCATCTCCTGATGCCGGGTGTATAAGTGACCCCTCCTCCTCTAGCCATCCCCTGATGCCAGGTGTATAAGTGATCCCTCCTCCTGCAATCCCCTGATGCTGGGTGTATAAGTGACCCCCTCCTCCTGCCATCCCCTGATGCCGGGTGTATAAGTAACCCCTCCTCCTGCCATCCCCTGATGCTGGGTGTATAAGTGACCCCTCCTCCTGCCATCCCCTGATGCCGGGTGTATAAGTGACCCCTCCTCCCGCCATGCCCTGATGCTGGGTGTATAAGTGACCCCTCCTCCTCTAGCCATCCCCTGATGCCGGATGTATAAGTGACCCCTCCTCCTGCCATTCCCTGATGCCGGGTGTATAAGTGACCCCTCCTCCTGCCACCCCCTGATGCCGGGTGTATAAGTGACCCCTCCTCCTGCCACCCCCGGATGCCGGGTGTATAAGTGACCCCTCCTCCTCCTGCCATCCCCTTATGCTGGGTGTATAAGTGACCCCTCCTCCCACCATCCCCTGATGCCGGGTGTATAAGTGACCCCTCCTCCTGCCATCCCCTGATGCCGGGTGTATAAGTGACCCCTCCTCCTGCCATCCCCTGATGCCGGGTGTATAAGTGGCCCCTCCTCCTCCTGCCATCCCCTGATGCCGGGTGTATAAGTGACCCTTCCTCCTGCCATCCCCTGATGCTGGGTGTATAAGTGACCCCTCCTCCTGCCATCCCCTGATGCCGGGTGTATAAGTGACCCCTCCTCCTCTAGCCATCCCCTGATGCCGGGTGTATAAGTGACCCCTCCTCCTGCCATTCCCTGATGCCGGGTGTATAAGTGACCCCTCCTCCTGCCACCCCCTGATGCCGGGTGTATAAGTGACCCCTCCTCCTGCAAACCCCCTGATGCCCGGTGTATAAGCGACCCCTCCTCCTCCTGCCATCCCCTTATGCTGGGTGTATAAGTGACCCCTCCTCCCACCATCCCTTGATGCCGGGTGTATAAGTGATCCCTCCTCCTGCCATCCCCTGATGCCGGGTGTATAAGTGGCCCCTCCTCCTCCTGCCATCCCCTGATGCCAGGTGTATAAGTTACCCCTCCTCCTGCCATCCCCTGATGCCGGGTGTATAAGTGGCCCCTCCTCCTCCTGCCATCCCCTGATGCCGGGTGTATAAGTGACCCCTCCTCCTGCCATCCCCTGATGTCGGGTGTATAAGTGACCCCTCCTCCTGCCATCCCCTGATGCCGGGTGTATAAGTGAACCCTCCTCCTGCCATCCCCTGATGCCGGGTGTATAAGTGACCCCTCCTCCTGCCATCCCCTTATGCTGGGTGTATAAGTGACCCCTCCTCCCACCATCCCCTGATGCCGGGTGTATAAGTGACCCCTCCTCCTGCCATCCCCTGATGCCGGGTGTATAAGTGACCCCTCCTCCTGCCATCCCCTGATGCCGGGTGTATAAGTGGCCCCTCCTCCTCCTGCCATCCCCTGATGCCGGGTGTATAAGTGACCCTTCCTCCTGCCATCCCCTGATGCTGGGTGTATAAGTGACCCCTCCTCCTGCCATCCCCTGATGCCGGGTGTATAAGTGACCCCTCCTCCTCTAGCCATCCCCTGATGCCGGGTGTATAAGTGACCCCTCCTCCTGCCATTCCCTGATGCCGGGTGTATAAGTGACCCCTCCTCCTGCCACCCCCTGATGCCGGGTGTATAAGTGACCCCTCCTCCTGCAAACCCCCTGATGCCCGGTGTATAAGCGACCCCTCCTCCTCCTGCCATCCCCTTATGCTGGGTGTATACGTGACCCCTCCTCCCACCATCCCTTGATGCCGGGTGTATAAGTGATCCCTCCTCCTGCCATCCCCTGATGCCGGGTGTATAAGTGGCCCCTCCTCCTCCTGCCATCCCCTGATGCCAGGTGTATAAGTTACCCCTCCTCCTGCCATCCCCTGATGCCGGGTGTATAAGTGGCCCCTCCTCCTCCTGCCATCCCCTGATGCCGGGTGTATAAGTGACCCCTCCTCCTGCCATCCCCTGATGTCGGGTGTATAAGTGACCCCTCCTCCTGCCATCCCCTGATGCCGGGTGTATAAGTGAACCCTCCTCCTGCCATCCCCTGATGCCGGGTGTATAAGTGACCCCTCCTCCTGCCATCCCCTTATGCTGGGTGTATAAGTGACCCCTCCTCCTGCCATCCCCTGATGCCGGGTGTATACATGACCCCTCCTCCTGCGATCCCCTGATGCGGGGTGTATAAGTGACCCCTCCTCCTTCCATCCCCTGATGCTGGGTGTATAAGTGATTCCTTCTCCTTCCATCCCCTGATGCTGGGTGTATAAGTGACCCCTCCTCCTTCCATCCCCTGATGCTGGGTGTATAAGTGATTCCTCCTCCTTCCATCTCCTGATGCCGGGTGTATAAGTGACCCCTCCTCCTCCTGCCATCCCCTTATGCTGGGTGTATAAGTGACCCCTCCTCCTGCCATTCCCTGATGTCGGGTGTATAAGTGACCCCTCCTCCTGCCATCCCCTTATGCTGGGTGTATAAGTGACCCCTCCTCCCACCATCCCTTGATGCCGGGTGTATAAGTGACCCCTCCTCCTGCCATCCCCTGATGCCGGGTGTATACATGACCCCTCCTCCTGCCATCCCCTGATGCCGGGTGTATAAGTGACCCCTCCTCCTGCCATCCCCTGATGCCGGGTGTATAAGTGGCCCCTCCTCCTCCTGCCATCCCCTGATGCCGGGTGTATAAGTGGCCCCTCCTCCTCCTGCCATCCCCTGATGCCGGGTGTATAAGTGACCCCTCCTCCTGCCATTCCCTGATGTCGGGTGTATAAGTGACCCCTCCTCCTGCCATCCCCTGATGCCGGGTGTATAAGTGACCCCTCCTCCTGCCATCCCCTGATGCCGGGTGTATAAGTGACCCCTCCTCCTGCCATCCCCTTATGCTGGGTGTATAAGTGACCCCTCCTCCTGCCATCCCCTGATGCCGGGTGTATACATGACCCCTCCTCCTGCGATCCCCTGATGCGGGGTGTATAAGTGACCCCTCCTCCTTCCATCCCCTGATGCTGGGTGTATAAGAGATTCCTTCTCCTTCCATCCCCTGATGCTGGGTGTATAAGTGACCCCTCCTCCTGCCATCCCCTGATGCTGGGTGTATAAGTGACCCCTCCTCCTGCCATCTCCTGATGCTGGGTGTATAAGTGATCCCTCCTCCAGCCACCCCCTGATGCCGGGTGTATAAGTGACCCCTCCTCCTGCCATCCCCTGATGCCGGGTGTATAAGTGACCCCTCCTCCAGCCATCCCCTGATGCCGGGTGTATAAGTGATCCCTCCTCCAGCCATCCCCTGATTCTGGGTGTATAAGTGACCCCTCCTCCTGCCATCCCCTGATGCCGGGTGTGTAAGTGACCCCTCCTCCTGCCATCCCCTGATGCTGGGTGTATAAGTGACCCCTCCTCCTGCCATCCCCTGATGCTGGGTGTATAAGTGACCCCTCCTCCTGCCATCCCCTGATGCTGGGTGTATAAGTGACCCCTCCTCCAGCCATCCCCTGATGCCGGGTGTATAAGTGACCCCCCCCTGCCATTCCCTGATGCCGGGTGTATAAGTGACCCCTCCTCCTGCCATCCCCTGATGCCGGGTGTATAATTTAACCCTCCTCCTGCCATCCCCTGATGCCGGGAGTATAAGTGACCCCCCCTCCTGCCATCCCCTGATGCCGGGTGTATAAGTGACCCCTCCTCCTCTAGCCATCCCCTGATGCCGGGTGTATAAGTGACCCCTCCCCCTGCCATCCCCTGATGCTGGGTGTATAAATGACCCCTCCTCCTGCCATCCCCTGATGCTGGGTGTATAAGTGACCCCTCCTCCCGCCATCCCCTGATGCTGGGTGTATAAGTGACCCCTCCTCCTCTAGCCATCCCCTGATGCCGGGTGTATAAGTGACCCCTCCTCCTCTAGCCATCCCCTGATGATGGGTGTATAAGTGACCCCTCCTCCTCCTGCCATCCCCTTATGCTGGGTGTATAAGTGACCCCTCCTCCCACCATCCCATGATGCCGGGTGTATAAGTGACCCCTCCTTCTGCCATCCCCTGATGCCGGGTGTATAAGTGATCCCTCCTCCTCCTGCCATCCCCTGATGCCGGGTGTATAAGTGATCCCTCCTCCTGCCATCCCATGATGCCGGGTGTATAAGTGACCCCTCCTCCTTCCATCCCCTGATGCCGGGTGTATAAGTGACCCCTCCTCCTGCCATCCCCTTATGCTGGGTGTATAAGTGACCCCTCCTCCTGCCATCCCCTGATGCCTGGTGTATACATGACCCCTCCTCCTGCGATCCCCTGATGCCGGGTGTATAAGTGACCCCTCCTCCTTCCATCCCCTGATGCTGGGTGTATAAGTGACCCCTCCTCCTCCTGCCATCCCCTGATGTCGAGTGTATAAGTGACTCCTCCTCCTTCCATCCCCTGATGCTGGGTGTATAAGTGACCCTTCCCCCCGCCATCTCCTGATGCCGGGTGTATAAGTGACCCCTCCTCCTTCCATCCCCTGATGCTGGGTGTATAAGTGACCCCTCCTCCTCCTGCCATCCCCTGATGTCGAGTGTATAAGTGACTCCTCCTCCTTCCATCCCCTGATGCTGGGTGTATAAGTGACCCTTCCCCCCGCCATCTCCTGATGCCGGGTGTATAAGTGACCCCTCCTCCTTCCATCCCCTGATGCTGGGTGTATAAGTGACCCCTCCTCCTGCCATCCCCTGATGCCAGGTGTATAAGTGACCCCTCCTCCTGCCATCCCCTGATGCCCAGTGTATAAGTGACCCCTCCTCCTGCAATCTCCTGATGTCGGGTGTATAAGTGACCCCTCCTCCCGCCATCCCCTGATGCCAGGTGTATAAGTGACCCCTCCTTCTGCCATCCCCTGATGCCTGGTGTATAAGTGACCCCTCCTCCTGCCATCCCCTAATGCCCAGTGTATAAGTGACCCCTCCTCCTGCAATCTCCTGATGTCGGGTGTATAAGTGACCCCTCCTCCCGCCATCCCCTGATGCCAGGTGTATAAGTGACCCCTCCTCCTGCCATCCCCTGATGTTGGGTGTATAAGTGACCCCTCCTCCCGCCATCCCCTGATGCCAGGTGTATAAGTGACCCCTCTTTCTGCCATCCCCTGATGCCAGGTGTATAAGTGACCCCTCCTCCTGTCATCCCCTGATGCCCAGTGTATAAGTGACCACTCCTCCTGGCATCCCCTGATGCCAAGTGTATAAGTGACCCCTCCTCCTGCCATCTCCTGATGTCGGGTGTATAAGTGACCCCTCCTCCCGCCATCCGCTGATGCCGGGTGTATAAGTGACCCCTCCTCCTGCCATCCCCTGATGCCCAGTGTATAAGTGACCCCTCCTCCTGGCATCCCCTGATGCCGGGTGTATAAGTGACCCGTCCTCCAGCCATCCCCTGATGCCGGGTGTATAAGTGACCCCTCCTCCCACCATGCCCTGATGCCGGGTGTATAAGTGACTCCTCCTCCTGCCATCCCCTGATGCCGGGTGTAAAAATGACCCCTCCTCCCCCCATCCCCTGATGCCTGGTGTATAAGTGACCCCTCCTCCTGCCCTCCCCTGATTCTGGGTGTATAAGTGACCCCTTGGCAGCAGCATTAGGAGCCCATATATTGCCTGAAAGACACACCCAGGAGTTGGCAGCAGCAGTAGGAGCCCATATATTGCCTGAAAGACACACCCAGGAGTTAGAGGCAGCAGCAGCAGGAGCCCGAACATTGGCTGAAAGAGACACTGGAGTTGGCAGCAGGAGCCCAAAAATTGGCTTAAAGACCAAGTGACCCCTCCTCCTGCCATCCCCTGATGCCGGGTGTATAAGTGATCCCTCCTCCAGCCATCCCCTGATGCCGGGTGTATAAGTGATCCCTCCTCCAGCCATCCCCTGATGCCGGTTGTATAAGTGACACCTCCTCCTGCCATCCCCTGATTCCGAGTGTATAAGTGACCCCTCCTCCTGCCATCCCCTGATTCCAGGTGTATAAGTGACCCCTCGTCCTGCCATCCCCTGATGCCCAGTGTATAAGTGACCCCTCCTCCTGCAATCTCCTGATGTCGGGTGTATAAGTGACCCCTCCTCCCGCCATCCCCTGATGCCAGGTGTATAAGTGACCCCTCCTTCTGCCATCCCCTGATGCCCAGTGTATAAGTGACCCCTCCTCCTGCAATCTCCTGATGTCTGGTGTATAAGTGACCCCTCCTCCTGCCATCCCCTGATGCCAGGTGTATAAGTGACCCCTCCTCCCGCCATCCCCTGATGCCGGTTGTATAAGTGACACCTCCTCCTGCCATCCCCTGATTCCGAGTGTATAAGTGACCCCTCCTCCTGCCATCCCCTGATGCCGGGTGTATAAGTGACCCCTCCTCCTGCCATCCCCTGATGCTGGGTGTATAAGTGACCCCTCCTTCTGCCATCCCCTGATGCTGGGTGTATAAGTGACCCCCCCTCCTGCCATCCCCTGATGCCGGGTGTATAAGTGACCCCTCCTCCTGCCATCCCCTGATGCCGGGTGTATAATTTACCCCTCCTCCTGCCATCCCCTGATGCCGGGTGTATAAGTGACCCCCCCTCCTGCCATCCCCTGATGCCGGGTGTAAAATTGACCCTTCCTCCTGCCATCCCCTGATGCTGGGTGTATAAGTGACCCCTCCTCCTCTAGCCATCCCCTGATGCCGGGTGTATAAGTGACCCCTCCTCCTGCCATCCCCTGATGCCGGGTGTATAAGTGACCCCTCCTCCTGCCATCCCCTGATGCTGGGTGTATAAGTAACCCCTCCTCCTGCCATCCCCTGATGCTGGGTGTATAAGTGACCCCTCCTCCTCTAGCCATCCCCTGATGCCAGGTGTATAAGTGATCCCTCCTCCTGCAATCCCCTGATGCTGGGTGTATAAGTGACCCCCTCCTCCTGCCATCCCCTGATGCCGGGTGTATAAGTAACCCCTCCTCCTGCCATCCCCTGATGCTGGGTGTATAAGTGACCCCTCCTCCTGCCATCCCCTGATGCTGGGTGTATAAGTGACCCCTCCTCCTGCCATCCCCTGATGCCGGGTGTATAAGTGACCCCTCCTCCCGCCATGCCCTGATGCTGGGTGTATAAGTGACCCCTCCTCCTCTAGCCATCCCCTGATGCCGGATGTATAAGTGACCCCTCCTCCTGCCATCCCCTGATGCCGGGTGTATAAGTGACCCCCCTGATGCCGGGTGTATAAGTGACCCCTCCTCCTGCCACCCCCTGATGCCGGGTGTATAAGTGACCCCTCCTCCTGCCACCCCCGGATGCCGGGTGTATAAGTGACCCCTCCTCCTCCTGCCATCCCCTTATGCTGGGTGTATAAGTGACCCCTCCTCCCACCATCCCCTGATGCCGGGTGTATAAGTGACCCCTCCTCCTGCCATCCCCTGATGCCGGGTGTATAAGTGACCCCTCCTCCTCTAGCCATCCCCTGATGCCGGGTGTATAAGTGACCCCTCCTCCTGCCATTCCCTGATGCCGGGTGTATAAGTGACCCCTCCTCCTACCACCCCCTGATGCCGGGTGTATAAGTGACCCCTCCTCCTGCCACCCCCTGATGCCGGGTGTATAAGTGACCCCTCCTCCTCCTGCCATCCCCTTATGCTGGGTGTATAAGTGACCCCTCCTCCCACCATCCCTTGATGCCGGGTGTATAAGTGATCCCTCCTCCTGCCATCCCCTGATGCCGGGTGTATAAGTGGCCCCTCCTCCTCCTGCCATCCCCTGATGCCGGGTGTATAAGTGACCCCTCCTCCTGCCATCCCCTGATGCCGGGTGTATAAGTGGCCCCTCCTCCTCCTGCCATCCCCTGATGCCGGGTGTATAAGTGACCCCTCCTCCTGCCATCCCCTGATGTCGGGTGTATAAGTGACCCCTCCTCCTGCCATCCCCTGATGCCGGGGGTATAAGTGACCCCTCCTCCTGCCATCCCCTGATGCCGGGTGTATAAGTGACCCCTCCTCCTGCCATCCCCTTATGCTGGGTGTATAAGTGACCCCTCCTCCTGCCATCCCCTGATGCCGGGTGTATACATGACCCCTCCTCCTGCGATCCCCTGATGCGGGGTGTATAAGTGACCCCTCCTCCTGCGATCCCCTGATGCTGGGTGTATAAGTGATTCCTTCTCCTTCCATCCCCTGATGCTGGGTGTATAAGTGACCCCTCCTCCTTCCATCCCCTGATGCTGGGTGTATAAGTGATTCCTCCTCCTTCCATCTCCTGATGCCGGGTGTATAAGTGACCCCTCCTCCTCCTGCCATCCCCTTATGCTGGGTGTATAAGTGACCCCTCCTCCCACCATCCCTTGATGCCGGGTGTATAAGTGACCCCTCCTCCTGCCATCCCCTTATGCTGGGTGTATAAGTGACCCCTCCTCCCACCATCCCTTGATGCCGGGTGTATAAGTGACCCCTCCTCCTGCCATCCCCTGATGCCGGGTGTATACATGACCCCTCCTCCTGCCATCCCCTGATGCCGGGTGTATAAGTGACCCCTCCTCCTGCCATCCCCTGATGCCGGGTGTATAAGTGGCCCCTCCTCCTCCTGCCATCCCCTGATGCCGGGTGTATAAGTGGCCCCTCCTCCTCCTGCCATCCCCTGATGCCGGGTGTATAAGTGACCCCTCCTCCTGCCATTCCCTGATGTCGGGTGTATAAGTGACCCCTCCTTCTGCCATCCCCTTATGCCGGGTGTATAAGTGACCCCTCCTCCTGCCATCCCCTGATGCCGGGTGTATAAGTGACCCCTCCTCCTGCCATCCCCTTATGCTGGGTGTATAAGTGACCCCTCCTCCTGCCATCCCCTGATGCCGGGTGTATACATGACCCCTCCTCCTGCGATCCCCTGATGCGGGGTGTATAAGTGACCCCTCCTCCTGCCCTCCCCTGATGCCGGGTGTATAAGTGACCCCTCCTCCTTCCATCCCCTGATGCTGGGTGTATAAGTGATTCCTTCTCCTTCCATCCCCTGATGCTGGGTGTATAAGTGACCCCTCCTCCTGCCATCCCCTGATGCTGGGTGTATAAGTGACCCCTCCTCCTGCCATCTCCTGATGCTGGGTGTATAAGTGATCCCTCCTCCAGCCACCCCCTGATGCCGGGTGTATAAGTGACCCCTCCTCCTGCCATCCCCTGATTCCGGGTGTATAAGTGACCCCTCCTCCTGCCACCCCCTGATGCCGGGTGTATAAGTGACCCCTCCTCCTGCCATCCCCTGATGCCGAGTGTATAAGTGACCCCTCCTCCTGCCATCCCCTGATGCCGGGTGTATAAGTGACCCCTCCTCCTGCCATCCCCTGATGCCCAGTGTATAAGTGACCCCTCCTCCTGCCATCCCCTGATGCCGGGTGTATAAGTGACTCCTCCTCCTGCCATCCCCTGATGCCGGGTGTATAAGTGACTCCTCCTCCTGCCATCCCCTGATGCCGGGTGTATAAATGACCCCTCCTCCTGCCCTCCCCTGATGCCGGGTGTATAAATGACCCCTCCTCCTGCCATCCCCTGATGCCGGGTGTATAAGTGACCCCTCCTCCTGCCCTCCCCTGATGTCGGGTGTATAAGTGACCCCTCCTCCTGCCATCCCCTGATGCCGGGTGTATAAGTGACCCCTCCTCCTGCCATCCCCTGATGCCGGGTGTATAAGTGACCCCTCCTCCTGCCATCCCCTGATGCCGGGTGTATAAGTGGCCCCTCCTCCTCCTGCCATCCCCTGATGCCGGGTGTATAAGTGACCCCTCCTCCTGCCATCCCCTGATGCTGGGTGTATAACTGACCCCTCCTCCTCTAGCCATCCCCTGATGCCGGGTGTATAAGTGACCCCTCCTCCTGCCATTCCCTGATGCCGGGTGTATAAGTGACCCCTCCTCCTGCCACCCCCTGATGCCGGGTGTATAAGTGACCCCTCCTCCTGCCACCCCCTGATGCCGGGTGTATAAGTGACCCCTCCTCCTCCTGCCATCCCCTTATGCTGGGTGTATAAGTGACCCCTCCTCCCACCATCCCTTGATGCCGGGTGTATAAGTGATCCCTCCTCCTGCCATCCCCTGATGCCGGGTGTATAAGTGGCCCCTCCTCCTCCTGCCATCCCCTGATGCCGGGTGTATAAGTGACCCCTCCTCCTGCCATCCCCTGATGCCGGGTGTATAAGTGGCCCCTCCTCCTCCTGCCATCCCCTGATGCCGGGTGTATAAGTGACCCCTCCTCCTGCCATCCCCTGATGTCGGGTGTATAAGTGACCCCTCCTCCTGCCATCCCCTGATGCCGGGTGTATAAGTGACCCCTCCTCCTGCCATCCCCTGATGCCGGGTGTATAAGTGACCCCTCCTCCTGCCATCCCCTTATGCTGGGTGTATAAGTGACCCCTCCTCCTGCCATCCCCTGATGCCGGGTGTATACATGACCCCTCCTCCTGCGATCCCCTGATGCGGGGTGTATAAGTGACCCCTCCTCCTGCCATCCCCTGATGCGGGGTGTATAAGTGATTCCTTCTCCTTCCATCCCCTGATGCTGGGTGTATAAGTGACCCCTCCTCCTGCCATCCCCTGATGCTGGGTGTATAAGTGACCCCTCCTCCTGCCATCCCCTGATGCTGGGTGTATAAGTGACCCCTCCTCCTGCCATCCCCTGATGCTGGGTGTATAAGTGACCCCTCCTCCTGCCATCCCCTGATGCTGGGTGTATAAGTGACCCCTCCTCCTGCCATCCCCTGATGCTGGGTGTATAAGTGATTCCTCCTCCTTCCATCTCCTGATGCGGGGTGTATAAGTGACCGCTCCTCCTGCGATCCCCTGATGCCGGGTGTATAAGTGACCCCTCCTCCTTCCATCCCCTGATGCTGGGTGTATAAGTGATTCCTCCTCCTTCCATCTCCTGATACCGGGTGTATAAGTGACCCCTCCTCCTCCTGCCATCCCCTTATGCTGGGTGTATAAGTGACCCCTCCTCCCACCATCCCTTGATGCCGGGTGTATAAGTGACCCCTCCTCCTGCCATCCCCTTATGCTGGGTGTATAAGTGACCCCTCCTCCCACCATCCCTTGATGCCGGGTGTATAAGTGACCCCTCCTCCTGCCATCCCCTGATGCCGGGTGTATACATGACCCCTCCTCCTGCCATCCCCTGATGCCGGGTGTATAAGTGACCCCTCCTCCTGCCATCCCCTGATGCCGGGTGTATAAGTGGCCCCTCCTCCTCCTGCCATCCCCTGATGCCGGGTGTATAAGTGGCCCCTCCTCCTCCTGCCATCCCCTGATGCCGGGTGTATAAGTGACCCCTCCTCCTGCCATTCCCTGATGTCGGGTGTATAAGTGACCCCTCCTCCTGCCATCCCCTGATGCCGGGTGTATAAGTGACCCCTCCTCCTGCCATCCCCTGATGCCGGGTGTATAAGTGACCCCTCCTCCTGCCATCCCCTTATGCTGGGTGTATAAGTGACCCCTCCTCCTGCCATCCCCTGATGCCGGGTGTATACATGACCCCTCCTCCTGCCATCCCCTGATGCGGGGTGTATAAGTGACCCCTCCTCCTGCCCTCCCCTGATGCCGGGTGTATAAGTGACCCCTCCTCCTTCCATCCCCTGATGCTGGGTGTATAAGTGATTCCTTCTCCTTCCATCCCCTGATGCTGGGTGTATAAGTGACCCCTCCTCCTGCCATCCCCTGATGCTGGGTGTATAAGTGACCCCTCCTCCTGCCATCTCCTGATGCTGGGTGTATAAGTGATCCCTCCTCCAGCCACCCCCTGATGCCGGGTGTATAAGTGACCCCTCCTCCTGCCACCCCCTGATGCCGGGTGTATAAGTGACCCCTCCTCCTGCCATCCCCTGATGCCGAGTGTATAAGTGACCCCTCCTCCTGCCATCCCCTGATGCCGGGTGTATAAGTGACCCCTCCTCCTGCCATCCCCTGATGCCGGGTGTATAAGTGACCCCTCCTCCTGCCATCCCCTGATGCCGGGTGTATAAGTGACCCCTCCTCCTGCCATCCCCTGATGCCCAGTGTATAAGTGACCCCTCCTCCTGCCATCCCCTGATGCCGGGTGTATAAGTGACTCCTCCTCCTGCCATCCCCTGATGCCGGGTGTATAAGTGACTCCTCCTCCTGCCATCCCCTGATGCCGGGTGTATAAATGACCCCTCCTCCTGCCCCCCCCTGATGCCGGGTGTATAAGTGACCCCTCCTCCTGCCATCCCCTGATGCCGGGTGTATAAGTGACCCCTCCTCCTGCCCTCCCCTGATGTCGGGTGTAAAAGTGACCCCTCCTCCTGCCATCCCCTGATGCCGGGTGTATAAGTGACCCCTCCTCCTGCCATCCCCTGATGCCGGGTGTATAAGTGACCCCTCCTCCTGCCATCCCCTGATGCCGGGTGTATAAGTGACCCCTCCTCCTGCCATCCCCTGATGCCGGGTGTATAAGTGACCCCTCCTCCTGCCCTCCCCTGATGCCGGGTGTATAAGTGACCCCTCCTCCTTCCATCCCCTGATGCTGGGTGTATAAGTGATTCCTTCTCCTTCCATCCCCTGATGCTGGGTGTATAAGTGACCCCTCCTCCTGCCATCCCCTGATGCTGGGTGTATAAGTGACCCCTCCTTCTGCCATCTCCTGATGCTGGGTGTATAAGTGATCCCTCCTCCAGCCACCCCCTGATGCCGGGTGTATAAGTGACCCCTCCTCCTGCCACCCCCTGATGCCGGGTGTATAAGTGACCCCTCCTCCTGCCATCCCCTGATGCCGAGTGTATAAGTGACCCCTCCTCCTGCCATCCCCTGATGCCGGGTGTATAAGTGACCCCTCCTCCTGCCATCCCCTGATGCCGGGTGTATAAGTGACCCCTCCTCCTGCCATCCCCTGATGCCGGGTGTATAAGTGACCCCTCCTCCTGCCATCCCCTGATGCCCAGTGTATAAGTGACCCCTCCTCCTGCCATCCCCTGATGCCGGGTGTATAAGTGACTCCTCCTCCTGCCATCCCCTGATGCCGGGTGTATAAGTGACTCCTCCTCCTGCCATCCCCTGATGCCGGGTGTATAAGTGACTCCTCCTCCTGCCATCCCCTGATGCCGGGTGTATAAATGACCCCTCCTCCTGCCCTCCCCTGATGCCGGGTGTATAAGTGACCCCTCCTCCTGCCATCCCCTGATGCCGGGTGTATAAGTGACCCCTCCTCCTGCCCTCACCCTGATGTCGGGTGTATAAGTGACCCCTCCTCCTGCCATCCCCTGATGCCGGGTGTATAAGTGACCCCTCCTCCTGCCATCCCCTGATGCCGGGTGTATAAGTGACCCCTCCTCCTGCCATCCCCTGATGCCGGGTGTATAAGTGACTCCTCCTCCTGCCATCCCCTGATGCCGGGTGTATAAGTGACCCCTCCTCCTGCCATCCCCTGATGCCGGGTGTATAAGTGACCCCTCCTCCTGCCATCCCCTGATGCCGGGTGTATAAGTGACCCCTCCTCCTGCCATCCCCTGATGCCGGGTGTATAAGTGACCCCTCCTCCTGCCCTCACCCTGATGTCGGGTGTATAAGTGACCCCTCCTCCTGCCATCCCCTGATGCCGGGTGTATAAGTGACCCCTCCTCCTGCCATCCCCTGATGCCGGGTGTATAAGTGGCCCCTCCTCCTCCTGCCATCCCCTGATGCCGGGTGTATAAGTGACCCCTCCTCCTGCCATCCCCTGATGCTGGGTGTATAAGTGACCCCTCCTCCTCTAGCCATCCCCTGATGCCGGGTGTATAAGTGACCCCTCCTCCTGCCATTCCCTGATGCCGGGTGTATAAGTGACCCCTCCTCCTGCCACCCCCTGATGCCGGGTGTATAAGTGACCCCTCCTCCTGCCACTCCCTGATGCCGGGTGTATAAGTGACCCCTCCTCCTCCTGCCATCCCCTTATGCTGGGTGTATAAGTGACCCCTCCTCCCACCATCCCTTGATGCCGGGTGTATAAGTGATCCCTCCTCCTGCCATCCCCTGATGCCGGGTGTATAAGTGGCCCCTCCTCCTCCTGCCATCCCCTGATGCCAGGTGTATAAGTGACCCCTCCTCCTGCCATCCCCTGATGCCGGGTGTATAAGTGGCCCCTCCTCCTCCTGCCATCCCCTGATGCCGGGTGTATAAGTGACCCCTCCTCCTGCCATCCCCTGATGTCGGGTGTATAAGTGACCCCTCCTCCTGCCATCCCCTTATGCTGGGTGTATAAGTGACCCCTCCTCCTGCCATCCCCTGATGCCGGGTGTATACAAGACCCCTCCTCCTGCGATCCCCTGATGCGGGGTGTATAAGTGACCCCTCCTCCTTCCATCCCCTGATGCTGGGTGTATAAGTGATTCCTTCTCCTTCCATCCCCTGATGCTGGGTGTATAAGTGACCCCTCCTCCTTCCATCCCCTGATGCCGGGTGTATATGTGACCCCTCCTCCTGCTATCCCCTGATGATGGGTGTATAAGTGATTCCTCCTCCTTCCATCTCCTGATGCCGGGTGTATAAGTGACCCCTCCTCCTGCGATCCCCTGATGCCGTGTGTATAAGTGACCCCTCCTCCTTCCATCCCCTGATGCTGGGTGTATAAGTGACCCCTCCTCCTTCCATCCCCTGATGCTGGGTGTATAAGTGATTCCTCCTCCTTCCATCTCCTGATGCCGGGTGTATAAGTGACCCCTCCTCCTCTAGCCATCCCCTGATGCCAGGTGTATAAGTGATCCCTCCTCCTGCAATCCCCTGATGCTGGGTGTATAAGTGACCCCCTCCTCCTGCCATCCCCTGATGCCGGGTGTATAAGTAACCCCTCCTCCTGCCATCCCCTGATGCTGGGTGTATAAGTGACCCCTCCTCCTGCCATCCCCTGATGCCGGGTGTATAAGTGACCCCTCCTCCCGCCATGCCCTGATGCTGGGTGTATAAGTGACCCCTCCTCCTCTAGCCATCCCCTGATGCCGGATGTATAAGTGACCCCTCCTCCTGCCATTCCCTGATGCCGGGTGTATAAGTGACCCCTCCTCCTGCCACCCCCTGATGCCGGGTGTATAAGTGACCCCTCCTCCTGCCACCCCCGGATGCCGGGTGTATAAGTGACCCCTCCTCCTCCTGCCATCCCCTTATGCTGGGTGTATAAGTGACCCCTCCTCCCACCATCCCCTGATGCCGGGTGTATAAGTGACCCCTCCTCCTGCCATCCCCTGATGCCGGGTGTATAAGTGACCCCTCCTCCTGCCATCCCCTGATGCCGGGTGTATAAGTGGCCCCTCCTCCTCCTGCCATCCCCTGATGCCGGGTGTATAAGTGACCCTTCCTCCTGCCATCCCCTGATGCTGGGTGTATAAGTGACCCCTCCTCCTGCCATCCCCTGATGCCGGGTGTATAAGTGACCCCTCCTCCTCTAGCCATCCCCTGATGCCGGGTGTATAAGTGACCCCTCCTCCTGCCATTCCCTGATGCCGGGTGTATAAGTGACCCCTCCTCCTGCCACCCCCTGATGCCGGGTGTATAAGTGACCCCTCCTCCTGCAAACCCCCTGATGCCCGGTGTATAAGCGACCCCTCCTCCTCCTGCCATCCCCTTATGCTGGGTGTATAAGTGACCCCTCCTCCCACCATCCCTTGATGCCGGGTGTATAAGTGATCCCTCCTCCTGCCATCCCCTGATGCCGGGTGTATAAGTGGCCCCTCCTCCTCCTGCCATCCCCTGATGCCAGGTGTATAAGTTACCCCTCCTCCTGCCATCCCCTGATGCCGGGTGTATAAGTGGCCCCTCCTCCTCCTGCCATCCCCTGATGCCGGGTGTATAAGTGACCCCTCCTCCTGCCATCCCCTGATGTCGGGTGTATAAGTGACCCCTCCTCCTGCCATCCCCTGATGCCGGGTGTATAAGTGAACCCTCCTCCTGCCATCCCCTGATGCCGGGTGTATAAGTGACCCCTCCTCCTGCCATCCCCTTATGCTGGGTGTATAAGTGACCCCTCCTCCTGCCATCCCCTGATGCCGGGTGTATACATGACCCCTCCTCCTGCGATCCCCTGATGCGGGGTGTATAAGTGACCCCTCCTCCTTCCATCCCCTGATGCTGGGTGTATAAGTGATTCCTTCTCCTTCCATCCCCTGATGCTGGGTGTATAAGTGACCCCTCCTCCTTCCATCCCCTGATGCTGGGTGTATAAGTGATTCCTCCTCCTTCCATCTCCTGATGCCGGGTGTATAAGTGACCCCTCCTCCTGCGATCCCCTGATGCCGGGTGTATAAGTGACCCCTCCTCCTTCCATCCCCTGATGCTGGGTGTATAAGTGACCCCTCCTCCTTCCATCCCCTGATGCTGGGTGTATAAGTGATTCCTCCTCCTTCCATCTCCTGATGCCGGGTGTATAAGTGACCCCTCCTCCTCCTGCCATCCCCTTATGCTGGGTGTATAAGTGACCCCTCCTCCTGCCATTCCCTGATGTCGGGTGTATAAGTGACCCCTCCTCCTGCCATCCCCTTATGCTGGGTGTATAAGTGACCCCTCCTCCCACCATCCCTTGATGCCGGGTGTATAAGTGACCCCTCCTCCTGCCATCCCCTGATGCCGGGTGTATACATGACCCCTCCTCCTGCCATCCCCTGATGCCGGGTGTATAAGTGACCCCTCCTCCTGCCATCCCCTGATGCCGGGTGTATAAGTGGCCCCTCCTCCTCCTGCCATCCCCTGATGCCGGGTGTATAAGTGGCCCCTCCTCCTCCTGCCATCCCCTGATGCCGGGTGTATAAGTGACCCCTCCTCCTGCCATTCCCTGATGTCGGGTGTATAAGTGACCCCTCCTCCTGCCATCCCCTGATGCCGGGTGTATAAGTGACCCCTCCTCCTGCCATCCCCTGATGCCGGGTGTATAAGTGACCCCTCCTCCTGCCATCCCCTTATGCTGGGTGTATAAGTGACCCTTCCCCCCGCCATCTCCTGATGCCGGGTGTATAAGTGACCCCTCCTCCTTCCATCCCCTGATGCTGGGTGTATAAGTGACCCCTCCTCCTCCTGCCATCCCCTGATGTCGAGTGTATAAGTGACTCCTCCTCCTTCCATCCCCTGATGCTGGGTGTATAAGTGACCCTTCCCCCCGCCATCTCCTGATGCCGGGTGTATAAGTGACCCCTCCTCCTTCCATCCCCTGATGCTGGGTGTATAAGTGACCCCTCCTCCTGCCATCCCCTGATGCCAGGTGTATAAGTGACCCCTCCTCCTGCCATCCCCTGATGCCCAGTGTATAAGTGACCCCTCCTCCTGCAATCTCCTGATGTCGGGTGTATAAGTGACCCCTCCTCCCGCCATCCCCTGATGCCAGGTGTATAAGTGACCCCTCCTTCTGCCATCCCCTGATGCCTGGTGTATAAGTGACCCCTCCTCCTGCCATCCCCTAATGCCCAGTGTATAAGTGACCCCTCCTCCTGCAATCTCCTGATGTCGGGTGTATAAGTGACCCCTCCTCCCGCCATCCCCTGATGCCAGGTGTATAAGTGACCCCTCCTCCTGCCATCCCCTGATGTTGGGTGTATAAGTGACCCCTCCTCCCGCCATCCCCTGATGCCAGGTGTATAAGTGACCCCTCTTTCTGCCATCCCCTGATGCCAGGTGTATAAGTGACCCCTCCTCCTGTCATCCCCTGATGCCCAGTGTATAAGTGACCACTCCTCCTGGCATCCCCTGATGCCAAGTGTATAAGTGACCCCTCCTCCTGCCATCTCCTGATGTCGGGTGTATAAGTGACCCCTCCTCCCGCCATCCGCTGATGCCGGGTGTATAAGTGACCCCTCCTCCTGCCATCCCCTGATGCCCAGTGTATAAGTGACCCCTCCTCCTGGCATCCCCTGATGCCGGGTGTATAAGTGACCCGTCCTCCAGCCATCCCCTGATGCCGGGTGTATAAGTGACCCCTCCTCCCACCATGCCCTGATGCCGGGTGTATAAGTGACTCCTCCTCCTGCCATCCCCTGATGCCGGGTGTAAAAATGACCCCTCCTCCCCCCATCCCCTGATGCCTGGTGTATAAGTGACCCCTCCTCCTGCCCTCCCCTGATTCTGGGTGTATAAGTGACCCCTTGGCAGCAGCATTAGGAGCCCATATATTGCCTGAAAGACACACCCAGGAGTTGGCAGCAGCAGTAGGAGCCCATATATTGCCTGAAAGACACACCCAGGAGTTAGAGGCAGCAGCAGCAGGAGCCCGAACATTGGCTGAAAGAGACACTGGAGTTGGCAGCAGGAGCCCAAAAATTGGCTTAAAGACCAAGTGACCCCTCCTCCTGCCATCCCCTGATGCCGGGTGTATAAGTGATCCCTCCTCCAGCCATCCCCTGATGCCGGGTGTATAAGTGATCCCTCCTCCAGCCATCCCCTGATGCCGGTTGTATAAGTGACACCTCCTCCTGCCATCCCCTGATTCCGAGTGTATAAGTGACCCCTCCTCCTGCCATCCCCTGATTCCAGGTGTATAAGTGACCCCTCGTCCTGCCATCCCCTGATGCCCAGTGTATAAGTGACCCCTCCTCCTGCAATCTCCTGATGTCGGGTGTATAAGTGACCCCTCCTCCCGCCATCCCCTGATGCCAGGTGTATAAGTGACCCCTCCTTCTGCCATCCCCTGATGCCCAGTGTATAAGTGACCCCTCCTCCTGCAATCTCCTGATGTCTGGTGTATAAGTGACCCCTCCTCCTGCCATCCCCTGATGCCAGGTGTATAAGTGACCCCTCCTCCCGCCATCCCCTGATGCCGGTTGTATAAGTGACACCTCCTCCTGCCATCCCCTGATTCCGAGTGTATAAGTGACCCCTCCTCCTGCCATCCCCTGATGCCGGGTGTATAAGTGACCCCTCCTCCTGCCATCCCCTGATGCTGGGTGTATAAGTGACCCCTCCTTCTGCCATCCCCTGATGCTGGGTGTATAAGTGACCCCCCCTCCTGCCATCCCCTGATGCCGGGTGTATAAGTGACCCCTCCTCCTGCCATCCCCTGATGCCGGGTGTATAATTTACTCCTCCTCCTGCCATCCCCTGATGCCGGGTGTATAAGTGACCCCCCCTCCTGCCATCCCCTGATGCCGGGTGTAAAATTGACCCTTCCTCCTGCCATCCCCTGATGCTGGGTGTATAAGTGACCCCTCCTCCTCTAGCCATCCCCTGATGCCGGGTGTATAAGTGACCCCTCCTCCTGCCATCCCCTGATGCCGGGTGTATAAGTGACCCCTCCTCCTGCCATCCCCTGATGCTGGGTGTATAAGTAACCCCTCCTCCTGCCATCCCCTGATGCTGGGTGTATAAGTGACCCCTCCTCCTCTAGCCATCCCCTGATGCCAGGTGTATAAGTGATCCCTCCTCCTGCAATCCCCTGATGCTGGGTGTATAAGTGACCCCCTCCTCCTGCCATCCCCTGATGCCGGGTGTATAAGTAACCCCTCCTCCTGCCATCCCCTGATGCTGGGTGTATAAGTGACCCCTCCTCCTGCCATCCCCTGATGCTGGGTGTATAAGTGACCCCTCCTCCTGCCATCCCCTGATGCCGGGTGTATAAGTGACCCCTCCTCCCGCCATGCCCTGATGCTGGGTGTATAAGTGACCCCTCCTCCTCTAGCCATCCCCTGATGCCGGATGTATAAGTGACCCCTCCTCCTGCCATCCCCTGATGCCGGGTGTATAAGTGACCCCCCTGATGCCGGGTGTATAAGTGACCCCTCCTCCTGCCACCCCCTGATGCCGGGTGTATAAGTGACCCCTCCTCCTGCCACCCCCGGATGCCGGGTGTATAAGTGACCCCTCCTCCTCCTGCCATCCCCTTATGCTGGGTGTATAAGTGACCCCTCCTCCCACCATCCCCTGATGCCGGGTGTATAAGTGACCCCTCCTCCTGCCATCCCCTGATGCCGGGTGTATAAGTGACCCCTCCTCCTCTAGCCATCCCCTGATGCCGGGTGTATAAGTGACCCCTCCTCCTGCCATTCCCTGATGCCGGGTGTATAAGTGACCCCTCCTCCTACCACCCCCTGATGCCGGGTGTATAAGTGACCCCTCCTCCTGCCACCCCCTGATGCCGGGTGTATAAGTGACCCCTCCTCCTCCTGCCATCCCCTTATGCTGGGTGTATAAGTGACCCCTCCTCCCACCATCCCTTGATGCCGGGTGTATAAGTGATCCCTCCTCCTGCCATCCCCTGATGCCGGGTGTATAAGTGGCCCCTCCTCCTCCTGCCATCCCCTGATGCCGGGTGTATAAGTGACCCCTCCTCCTGCCATCCCCTGATGCCGGGTGTATAAGTGGCCCCTCCTCCTCCTGCCATCCCCTGATGCCGGGTGTATAAGTGACCCCTCCTCCTGCCATCCCCTGATGTCGGGTGTATAAGTGACCCCTCCTCCTGCCATCCCCTGATGCCGGGGGTATAAGTGACCCCTCCTCCTGCCATCCCCTGATGCCGGGTGTATAAGTGACCCCTCCTCCTGCCATCCCCTTATGCTGGGTGTATAAGTGACCCCTCCTCCTGCCATCCCCTGATGCCGGGTGTATACATGACCCCTCCTCCTGCGATCCCCTGATGCGGGGTGTATAAGTGACCCCTCCTCCTGCGATCCCCTGATGCTGGGTGTATAAGTGATTCCTTCTCCTTCCATCCCCTGATGCTGGGTGTATAAGTGACCCCTCCTCCTTCCATCCCCTGATGCTGGGTGTATAAGTGATTCCTCCTCCTTCCATCTCCTGATGCCGGGTGTATAAGTGACCCCTCCTCCTCCTGCCATCCCCTTATGCTGGGTGTATAAGTGACCCCTCCTCCCACCATCCCTTGATGCCGGGTGTATAAGTGACCCCTCCTCCTGCCATCCCCTTATGCTGGGTGTATAAGTGACCCCTCCTCCCACCATCCCTTGATGCCGGGTGTATAAGTGACCCCTCCTCCTGCCATCCCCTGATGCCGGGTGTATACATGACCCCTCCTCCTGCCATCCCCTGATGCCGGGTGTATAAGTGACCCCTCCTCCTGCCATCCCCTGATGCCGGGTGTATAAGTGGCCCCTCCTCCTCCTGCCATCCCCTGATGCCGGGTGTATAAGTGGCCCCTCCTCCTCCTGCCATCCCCTGATGCCGGGTGTATAAGTGACCCCTCCTCCTGCCATTCCCTGATGTCGGGTGTATAAGTGACCCCTCCTTCTGCCATCCCCTTATGCCGGGTGTATAAGTGACCCCTCCTCCTGCCATCCCCTGATGCCGGGTGTATAAGTGACCCCTCCTCCTGCCATCCCCTTATGCTGGGTGTATAAGTGACCCCTCCTCCTGCCATCCCCTGATGCCGGGTGTATACATGACCCCTCCTCCTGCGATCCCCTGATGCGGGGTGTATAAGTGACCCCTCCTCCTGCCCTCCCCTGATGCCGGGTGTATAAGTGACCCCTCCTCCTTCCATCCCCTGATGCTGGGTGTATAAGTGATTCCTTCTCCTTCCATCCCCTGATGCTGGGTGTATAAGTGACCCCTCCTCCTGCCATCCCCTGATGCTGGGTGTATAAGTGACCCCTCCTCCTGCCATCTCCTGATGCTGGGTGTATAAGTGATCCCTCCTCCAGCCACCCCCTGATGCCGGGTGTATAAGTGACCCCTCCTCCTGCCATCCCCTGATTCCGGGTGTATAAGTGACCCCTCCTCCTGCCACCCCCTGATGCCGGGTGTATAAGTGACCCCTCCTCCTGCCATCCCCTGATGCCGAGTGTATAAGTGACCCCTCCTCCTGCCATCCCCTGATGCCGGGTGTATAAGTGACCCCTCCTCCTGCCATCCCCTGATGCCCAGTGTATAAGTGACCCCTCCTCCTGCCATCCCCTGATGCCGGGTGTATAAGTGACTCCTCCTCCTGCCATCCCCTGATGCCGGGTGTATAAGTGACTCCTCCTCCTGCCATCCCCTGATGCCGGGTGTATAAATGACCCCTCCTCCTGCCCTCCCCTGATGCCGGGTGTATAAATGACCCCTCCTCCTGCCATCCCCTGATGCCGGGTGTATAAGTGACCCCTCCTCCTGCCCTCCCCTGATGTCGGGTGTATAAGTGACCCCTCCTCCTGCCATCCCCTGATGCCGGGTGTATAAGTGACCCCTCCTCCTGCCATCCCCTGATGCCGGGTGTATAAGTGACCCCTCCTCCTGCCATCCCCTGATGCCGGGTGTATAAGTGGCCCCTCCTCCTCCTGCCATCCCCTGATGCCGGGTGTATAAGTGACCCCTCCTCCTGCCATCCCCTGATGCTGGGTGTATAACTGACCCCTCCTCCTCTAGCCATCCCCTGATGCCGGGTGTATAAGTGACCCCTCCTCCTGCCATTCCCTGATGCCGGGTGTATAAGTGACCCCTCCTCCTGCCACCCCCTGATGCCGGGTGTATAAGTGACCCCTCCTCCTGCCACCCCCTGATGCCGGGTGTATAAGTGACCCCTCCTCCTCCTGCCATCCCCTTATGCTGGGTGTATAAGTGACCCCTCCTCCCACCATCCCTTGATGCCGGGTGTATAAGTGATCCCTCCTCCTGCCATCCCCTGATGCCGGGTGTATAAGTGGCCCCTCCTCCTCCTGCCATCCCCTGATGCCGGGTGTATAAGTGACCCCTCCTCCTGCCATCCCCTGATGCCGGGTGTATAAGTGGCCCCTCCTCCTCCTGCCATCCCCTGATGCCGGGTGTATAAGTGACCCCTCCTCCTGCCATCCCCTGATGTCGGGTGTATAAGTGACCCCTCCTCCTGCCATCCCCTGATGCCGGGTGTATAAGTGACCCCTCCTCCTGCCATCCCCTGATGCCGGGTGTATAAGTGACCCCTCCTCCTGCCATCCCCTTATGCTGGGTGTATAAGTGACCCCTCCTCCTGCCATCCCCTGATGCCGGGTGTATACATGACCCCTCCTCCTGCGATCCCCTGATGCGGGGTGTATAAGTGACCCCTCCTCCTGCCATCCCCTGATGCGGGGTGTATAAGTGATTCCTTCTCCTTCCATCCCCTGATGCTGGGTGTATAAGTGACCCCTCCTCCTGCCATCCCCTGATGCTGGGTGTATAAGTGACCCCTCCTCCTGCCATCCCCTGATGCTGGGTGTATAAGTGACCCCTCCTCCTGCCATCCCCTGATGCTGGGTGTATAAGTGACCCCTCCTCCTGCCATCCCCTGATGCTGGGTGTATAAGTGACCCCTCCTCCTGCCATCCCCTGATGCTGGGTGTATAAGTGATTCCTCCTCCTTCCATCTCCTGATGCGGGGTGTATAAGTGACCGCTCCTCCTGCGATCCCCTGATGCTGGGTGTATAAGTGATTCCTCCTCCTTCCATCTCCTGATACCGGGTGTATAAGTGACCCCTCCTCCTCCTGCCATCCCCTTATGCTGGGTGTATAAGTGACCCCTCCTCCCACCATCCCTTGATGCCGGGTGTATAAGTGACCCCTCCTCCTGCCATCCCCTTATGCTGGGTGTATAAGTGACCCCTCCTCCCACCATCCCTTGATGCCGGGTGTATAAGTGACCCCTCCTCCTGCCATCCCCTGATGCCGGGTGTATACATGACCCCTCCTCCTGCCATCCCCTGATGCCGGGTGTATAAGTGACCCCTCCTCCTGCCATCCCCTGATGCCGGGTGTATAAGTGGCCCCTCCTCCTCCTGCCATCCCCTGATGCCGGGTGTATAAGTGGCCCCTCCTCCTCCTGCCATCCCCTGATGCCGGGTGTATAAGTGACCCCTCCTCCTGCCATTCCCTGATGTCGGGTGTATAAGTGACCCCTCCTCCTGCCATCCCCTGATGCCGGGTGTATAAGTGACCCCTCCTCCTGCCATCCCCTGATGCCGGGTGTATAAGTGACCCCTCCTCCTGCCATCCCCTTATGCTGGGTGTATAAGTGACCCCTCCTCCTGCCATCCCCTGATGCCGGGTGTATACATGACCCCTCCTCCTGCCATCCCCTGATGCGGGGTGTATAAGTGACCCCTCCTCCTGCCCTCCCCTGATGCCGGGTGTATAAGTGACCCCTCCTCCTTCCATCCCCTGATGCTGGGTGTATAAGTGATTCCTTCTCCTTCCATCCCCTGATGCTGGGTGTATAAGTGACCCCTCCTCCTGCCATCCCCTGATGCTGGGTGTATAAGTGACCCCTCCTCCTGCCATCTCCTGATGCTGGGTGTATAAGTGATCCCTCCTCCAGCCACCCCCTGATGCCGGGTGTATAAGTGACCCCTCCTCCTGCCACCCCCTGATGCCGGGTGTATAAGTGACCCCTCCTCCTGCCATCCCCTGATGCCGAGTGTATAAGTGACCCCTCCTCCTGCCATCCCCTGATGCCGGGTGTATAAGTGACCCCTCCTCCTGCCATCCCCTGATGCCGGGTGTATAAGTGACCCCTCCTCCTGCCATCCCCTGATGCCGGGTGTATAAGTGACTCCTCCTCCTGCCATCCCCTGATGCCGGGTGTATAAGTGACTCCTCCTCCTGCCATCCCCTGATGCCGGGTGTATAAATGACCCCTCCTCCTGCCCTCCCCTGATGCCGGGTGTATAAATGACCCCTCCTCCTGCCATCCCCTGATGCCGGGTGTATAAGTGACCCCTCCTCCTGCCCTCCCCTGATGTCGGGTGTATAAGTGACCCCTCCTCCTGCCATCCCCTGATGCCGGGTGTATAAGTGACCCCTCCTCCTGCCATCCCCTGATGCCGGGTGTATAAGTGACCCCTCCTCCTGCCATCCCCTGATGCCGGGTGTATAAGTGGCCCCTCCTCCTCCTGCCATCCCCTGATGCCGGGTGTATAAGTGACCCCTCCTCCTGCCATCCCCTGATGCTGGGTGTATAACTGACCCCTCCTCCTCTAGCCATCCCCTGATGCCGGGTGTATAAGTGACCCCTCCTCCTGCCATTCCCTGATGCCGGGTGTATAAGTGACCCCTCCTCCTGCCACCCCCTGATGCCGGGTGTATAAGTGACCCCTCCTCCTGCCACCCCCTGATGCCGGGTGTATAAGTGACCCCTCCTCCTCCTGCCATCCCCTTATGCTGGGTGTATAAGTGACCCCTCCTCCCACCATCCCTTGATGCCGGGTGTATAAGTGATCCCTCCTCCTGCCATCCCCTGATGCCGGGTGTATAAGTGGCCCCTCCTCCTCCTGCCATCCCCTGATGCCGGGTGTATAAGTGACCCCTCCTCCTGCCATCCCCTGATGCCGGGTGTATAAGTGGCCCCTCCTCCTCCTGCCATCCCCTGATGCCGGGTGTATAAGTGACCCCTCCTCCTGCCATCCCCTGATGTCGGGTGTATAAGTGACCCCTCCTCCTGCCATCCCCTGATGCCGGGTGTATAAGTGACCCCTCCTCCTGCCATCCCCTGATGCCGGGTGTATAAGTGACCCCTCCTCCTGCCATCCCCTTATGCTGGGTGTATAAGTGACCCCTCCTCCTGCCATCCCCTGATGCCGGGTGTATACATGACCCCTCCTCCTGCGATCCCCTGATGCGGGGTGTATAAGTGACCCCTCCTCCTGCCATCCCCTGATGCGGGGTGTATAAGTGATTCCTTCTCCTTCCATCCCCTGATGCTGGGTGTATAAGTGACCCCTCCTCCTGCCATCCCCTGATGCTGGGTGTATAAGTGACCCCTCCTCCTGCCATCCCCTGATGCTGGGTGTATAAGTGACCCCTCCTCCTGCCATCCCCTGATGCTGGGTGTATAAGTGACCCCTCCTCCTGCCATCCCCTGATGCTGGGTGTATAAGTGACCCCTCCTCCTGCCATCCCCTGATGCTGGGTGTATAAGTGATTCCTCCTCCTTCCATCTCCTGATGCGGGGTGTATAAGTGACCGCTCCTCCTGCGATCCCCTGATGCTGGGTGTATAAGTGATTCCTCCTCCTTCCATCTCCTGATACCGGGTGTATAAGTGACCCCTCCTCCTCCTGCCATCCCCTTATGCTGGGTGTATAAGTGACCCCTCCTCCCACCATCCCTTGATGCCGGGTGTATAAGTGACCCCTCCTCCTGCCATCCCCTGATGCTGGGTGTATAAGTGACCCCTCCTCCCACCATCCCTTGATGCCGGGTGTATAAGTGACCCCTCCTCCTGCCATCCCCTGATGCCGGGTGTATACATGACCCCTCCTCCTGCCATCCCCTGATGCCGGGTGTATAAGTGACCCCTCCTCCTGCCATCCCCTGATGCCGGGTGTATAAGTGGCCCCTCCTCCTCCTGCCATCCCCTGATGCCGGGTGTATAAGTGGCCCCTCCTCCTCCTGCCATCCCCTGATGCCGGGTGTATAAGTGACCCCTCCTCCTGCCATTCCCTGATGTCGGGTGTATAAGTGACCCCTCCTCCTGCCATCCCCTGATGCCGGGTGTATAAGTGACCCCTCCTCCTGCCATCCCCTGATGCCGGGTGTATAAGTGACCCCTCCTCCTGCCATCCCCTTATGCTGGGTGTATAAGTGACCCCTCCTCCTGCCATCCCCTGATGCCGGGTGTATACATGACCCCTCCTCCTGCCATCCCCTGATGCGGGGTGTATAAGTGACCCCTCCTCCTGCCCTCCCCTGATGCCGGGTGTATAAGTGACCCCTCCTCCTTCCATCCCCTGATGCTGGGTGTATAAGTGATTCCTTCTCCTTCCATCCCCTGATGCTGGGTGTATAAGTGACCCCTCCTCCTGCCATCCCCTGATGCTGGGTGTATAAGTGACCCCTCCTCCTGCCATCTCCTGATGCTGGGTGTATAAGTGATCCCTCCTCCAGCCACCCCCTGATGCCGGGTGTATAAGTGACCCCTCCTCCTGCCACCCCCTGATGCCGGGTGTATAAGTGACCCCTCCTCCTGCCATCCCCTGATGCCGAGTGTATAAGTGACCCCTCCTCCTGCCATCCCCTGATGCCGGGTGTATAAGTGACCCCTCCTCCTGCCATCCCCTGATGCCGGGTGTATAAGTGACCCCTCCTCCTGCCATCCCCTGATGCCGGGTGTATAAGTGACCCCTCCTCCTGCCATCCCCTGATGCCCAGTGTATAAGTGACCCCTCCTCCTGCCATCCCCTGATGCCGGGTGTATAAGTGACTCCTCCTCCTGCCATCCCCTGATGCCGGGTGTATAAGTGACTCCTCCTCCTGCCATCCCCTGATGCCGGGTGTATAAATGACCCCTCCTCCTGCCCCCCCCTGATGCCGGGTGTATAAGTGACCCCTCCTCCTGCCATCCCCTGATGCCGGGTGTATAAGTGACCCCTCCTCCTGCCCTCCCCTGATGTCGGGTGTATAAGTGACCCCTCCTCCTGCCATCCCCTGATGCCGGGTGTATAAGTGACCCCTCCTCCTGCCATCCCCTGATGCCGGGTGTATAAGTGACCCCTCCTCCTGCCATCCCCTGATGCCGGGTGTATAAGTGACCCCTCCTCCTGCCATCCCCTGATGCCGGGTGTATAAGTGACCCCTCCTCCTGCCCTCCCCTGATGCCGGGTGTATAAGTGACCCCTCCTCCTTCCATCCCCTGATGCTGGGTGTATAAGTGATTCCTTCTCCTTCCATCCCCTGATGCTGGGTGTATAAGTGACCCCTCCTCCTGCCATCCCCTGATGCTGGGTGTATAAGTGACCCCTCCTTCTGCCATCTCCTGATGCTGGGTGTATAAGTGATCCCTCCTCCAGCCACCCCCTGATGCCGGGTGTATAAGTGACCCCTCCTCCTGCCACCCCCTGATGCCGGGTGTATAAGTGACCCCTCCTCCTGCCATCCCCTGATGCCGAGTGTATAAGTGACCCCTCCTCCTGCCATCCCCTGATGCCGGGTGTATAAGTGACCCCTCCTCCTGCCATCCCCTGATGCCGGGTGTATAAGTGACCCCTCCTCCTGCCATCCCCTGATGCCGGGTGTATAAGTGACCCCTCCTCCTGCCATCCCCTGATGCCCAGTGTATAAGTGACCCCTCCTCCTGCCATCCCCTGATGCCGGGTGTATAAGTGACTCCTCCTCCTGCCATCCCCTGATGCCGGGTGTATAAGTGACTCCTCCTCCTGCCATCCCCTGATGCCGGGTGTATAAATGACCCCTCCTCCTGCCCTCCCCTGATGCCGGGTGTATAAGTGACCCCTCCTCCTGCCATCCCCTGATGCCGGGTGTATAAGTGACCCCTCCTCCTGCCCTCACCCTGATGTCGGGTGTATAAGTGACCCCTCCTCCTGCCATCCCCTGATGCCGGGTGTATAAGTGACCCCTCCTCCTGCCATCCCCTGATGCCGGGTGTATAAGTGACCCCTCCTCCTGCCATCCCCTGATGCCGGGTGTATAAGTGACTCCTCCTCCTGCCATCCCCTGATGCCGGGTGTATAAGTGACCCCTCCTCCTGCCATCCCCTGATGCCGGGTGTATAAGTGACCCCTCCTCCTGCCATCCCCTGATGCCGGGTGTATAAGTGACCCCTCCTCCTGCCATCCCCTGATGCCGGGTGTATAAGTGACCCCTCCTCCTGCCCTCACCCTGATGTCGGGTGTATAAGTGACCCCTCCTCCTGCCATCCCCTGATGCCGGGTGTATAAGTGACCCCTCCTCCTGCCATCCCCTGATGCCGGGTGTATAAGTGACCCCTCCTCCTGCCATCCCCTGATGCCGGGTGTATAAGTGACTCCTCCTCCTTCCACCATCCAGCAAATGAATATGGATTTTTTTTTATTGGGACATTTTTCACGATAGTGCTCCTTTGACTTAACCCTCAGGCTGGAGATATACATTTGCACTTGTTCCTCCTTTTGGATGAGGCGTCTAATCAATTATAGGCACTTTAGTGATTTAGCTTTTTGTCAGCATAATATGCACTTTAACTGATATCGATTGTGTTTTATAAATTTGCGATCATTTTAATAGTTGCGTGATTAAATATAGATCAAATGATCGCACACAATTGCGCTAAAAAATGATTATTTTTCTCCTTTCTTTCAATCAACATAAAATCCTGCGCAGGAGCTTAACAAACCAGTATCATCAAATGGTTAATAATCAATCAATCAATCAATCAATATAAACAATAACCTCAACAAGTGCGTTGTTGGGACCATTGTTTGTTTATATTAATTTAGTACTTGCGCTTTATTATTTTCTTCTCTACATTACAGGGGTCACACATATATATATATATATATATATATATACAATATTACATTCACCAGTGGATAACGTGACATTGCTTAGCGCTGTAATTTTGGATATTATGTTATGTCTTTTTATTATCAGTAACAACGTTGCCCTCTTCTGGTTGTGTTTTGTAACTGACTTTGTGCATTTACTATGTTCTTTTAAACCGGACGTTCAGCATCTAAAATAAATATATTTATTATTAATATATTTCATTATTGATTAATAATTAATAATATATTTTTAGTCTATTATCTCTGAACTCTGTTCAGAACTCTAGGATAAGGGCGCCGCCATCTTCCCTAAGAAGCATCACATATTGAGGAGAGGAGAGGGGGGGGGGGGGGGGAGTGCAGGGGCGGGGTTATAGCTGTGCTTTGCACAGACAGAGCAATCCCAGAATGCTGAGCATCACAGTCTGAAGACACTTCCAGCCTGAGACGCCATGGGCCGCCATCTTTGATGCTTAAAGGCTCAGAAAACGCACTAGATGCAGGTAGGATGATTTTTAATGTGAACAATCTGTATGTACAGGGGTAAACATATAAGATAGACTCTTATTCAGGGTGAGGGTCCGGATTAATGCAGGCAATCTGCATGTACAGGGTGTGGGAAACATATAAGAAAGGCTCTTATTCAGGGTGAAGGTCCGGATTAATGTGGGCAATCTGCATGTACGGGGGGGAAACATATAAGATAGACTCTTATTCAGGGTGAAGGTCCGGATTAATGTGGGCAATCTGTATGTACAGGGGGGGAAACATATAAGATAGACTCTTATTCAGGGTGAGGGTCCGGATTAATGCGGGCAATCTGCATGTACAGGGTGTGGGAAACATATAAGAAAGGCTCTTATTCAGGGTGAAGGTCCGGATTAATGTGGGCAATCTGCATGTACGGGGGGGAAACATATAAGATAGACTCTTATTCAGGGTGAAGGTCCGGATTAATGTGGGCAATCTGTATGTACAGGGGGGGAAACATATAAGATAGACTCTTATTCAGGGTGAGGGTCCGGATTAATGCGGGCAATCTGCATGTACAGGGTGTGGGAAACATATAAGAAAGGCTCTTATTCAGGGTGAAGGTCCGGATTAATGTGGGCAATCTGCATGTACGGGGGGGAAACATATAAGATAGACTCTTATTCAGGGTGAAGGTCCGGATTAATGTGGGCAATCTGTATGTACAGGGGGGGAAACATATAAGATAGACTCTTATTCAGGGTGAGGGTCCGGATTAATGCGGGCAATCTGCATGTACAGGGTGTGGCAAACATAAGAAAGGCTCTTATTCAGGGTGAAGGTCCGGATTAATGTGGGCAATCTGCATGTACGGGGGGAAACATATAAGATAGACTCTTATTCAGGGTGAAGGTCCGGATTAATGTGGGCAATCTGTATGTACAGGGGGGGAAACATACAAGATAGACTCTTATTCAGGGTGAAGGTCCGGATTAATGTGGGCAATATGCATGTACAGGGGGGAAACATATAAGATAGACTCTTATTCAGGGTGAGGGTCCGGATTAATGTGGGCAATCTGTATGTACAGGGGGAAACATATTAGATAGGCTCTTATTCAGGGTGAGGGTCCGGATTAATGTGGGCAATCTGTATGTACAGGGGGGGAAACATACAAGATAGACTCTTATTCAGGGTGAAGGTCCGGATTAATGTGGGCAATATGCATGTACAGGGGGGAAACATATAAGATAGACTCTTATTCAGGGTGAGGGTCCGGATTAATGTGGGCAATCTGTATGTACAGGGGGAAACATATTAGATAGGCTCTTATTCAGGGTGAGGGTCAGGATTTATGTGGGCAATCTGTATGTACAGGGGGGAAACATATAAGATAGGCTCTTATTCAGGGTGAGGGTCCGGATTAATGTGAGCAATCTGTATGTACAGGGTGTGGGAAACATATAAGATAGGCTCTTATTCAGGGTGAGGGTCAGGATTTATGTGGGCAATCTGTATGTACAGGGTGTGGGAAACATATAAGATAGGCTCTTATTCAGGGTGAGGGTCCGGATTAATGTGAGCAATCTGTATGTACAGGGTGTGGGAAACATATAAGATAGGCTCTTATTCAGGGTGAGGGTCAGGATTTATGTGGGCAATCTGTATGTACAGGGTGTGGAAAACATATAAGATAGGCTCTTATTTAGGGTGAAAGTCCGGATTAATGTGGGCAATCTGTATGTACGGGGGGGAAACATATAAGATAGGCTCTTATTTAGGGTGAAGGTCCGGATTAATGTGGGCAATCTGTATGTACAGGGGGAGAAACATACAAGATTCAGGGTGAAGGTCCAGTTTGAAGTAGTTTTAAACAATGTAGTTAGTGTTTATAATACAAATGTATTACTTACCATCTTTTGCTATATCATGTACCTTTATGTGAGCATGAAATAGGGGGGGTTATTGTATAAATAATATAGCCCAGGCCAAAGCCACAACAAAGGAAGCCCTCCAACCAGGACCAAAGAGGAGGATGCAAGGGGCGCACGCCCCGGGGCCTCCACCACTTGCCCTGCAAATGGAGCCTCCACCAACCTTTGGGTTATAGTCTGATCCAGGAGACTTTTCAGCCTTTGGTCCGACGGGCCCGGCAACAAAGCTATCGGTGGCAAAGCCATCGGCGGCTTGGGCAAACCTGCAGCCAAAGCCACCACAGGGCAGGACGGAGAGTCTAGAGCAACAGTCGCCGTCACCAATGCTACAGTGATGGGTGCAGAGCCGTCAATGCACATAAGCCACCAAGCCCAGCCGCTGGCAGCTCAATGCAGGGAACTGTTTTCTGAGGGTGGCTGGCCCTGGCTCAGGCACACGCCCTGCTAAAGGGCTAGCGGAGACGCGGACGCTGCTCGCGAATGCGACGTTGGACCAGGAAAGTAGGTGAGTTTCCGGGTGTTCTGTGGGGGTTTCACACACCGATTTTAGAGGCCCCGGGGGAGGGGATTTAGGGCCATCGGTGCGTTTTGGTCCATTTAAGAAGGTTCCAGAGGAATAAAATGTTTATGATCTCAAATTATTAATGAATTATTATTGAATCACTAATATTACTGAAAAATAGCTAACTTGGATTAATGGAATCTGTGGATGTTAATCTGCCATTTGTTATGATTCTGATCCAGAGCTGGCTGATACAAGGGAAATCATACACATATAATATAATATAAGGTTTATTTTAGTGATCTGCATCAATATTCATTATATATATATGTGTGTGTGTGTGTGTGTGTGTGTGTGTAGATATATATATATATATATATATATATATATAGACTCAAGTATGTCTGGGTCAGTTTTCTCTTAGTAATTGCTTTAACTTCAACTATTTAAGTGAAACCATATGTAAGGTATAGTGTTACATAACTGCTCCCCCTTGGGGGGAGGGGAAAAGGTTTGACCAGAAGGATAACAATTTAAGGACAAAGGACGGAGTCTTTCGGGGTCTCTTTGCTTTGGCTCTGTAAACGGACAACATGTAGGAGATTGCCTTACAGGCAGTATAGCGGGGGTTGGGCGGGGAAGACCCTAGTTTGAATTAGCCTGAGAGAGAAAGATTGCTGTATTTTTCTATGGACACTGTTTACATTTCTGCTTTGCAACTTACATCATACTCATGCTGCTCATATTATTATTCTGTTCTGTAACCGTCTCTATCTTAATTAAATCCATTTATCGATTTTTGGTTTCGGCCAATATTCCTTGAAGCACCATAGCTGAGATCATATTCTGGATGGCCCAAAATCCAGTCCTTGTTAAAAAGCAGCAAGGAAAAAAGAACAATATCACAAATGGCGATATTACAGTACACTTCATCAATCATTTATCTGTAGGTTGGGCAGCTGCTTAGGACAAACTAGGGCTGCAGTGTTTGGGGACAAGGTTAGAAGAGTTTAGGGATTTCTAAAGTATAGACATTTTCAAACGCCGGCCTCCCCCCAATGATAACGGAGAACAAGCTTTTACTCTAACGGGCTAATTACGTTATCAGAGCTCACTACCCTCTAATAGGGAGGGTGCCCGTGCTGGCCTGGGCTCGGGCACACGCCCTGCTAAAGGGCTAGCAGAGATGCGGACGCTAATCGCGCATGCGTCATTGGACCGGGAAAGTAGGTTGAGTTTCCGGGTGACCTGTGGGGGTTTCACACAGCAGGGCCTCCTGATTTTGGATGCCCCCGGGGGTAGGCAATCTAGGGCCATCGGTGCGTTTTGGTCCACTTCATCAATCGTTTATCTGTGGGTTGGGCAGCTGTTTAGCACAAGCTAGGGCTGCAGTGTTTGGGGACAAGGTTAGAGGAGTTTAGGGATTTCTAGACATTTTCATCACCCAGCCTTCCCCCAATGATAACGGAGAACAAGCCTTTACTCTAACTGGCTAATTACATTTTCGGAAATCACTAACCTCCCTTGGCCCTCGTACCTTTGCAATGCCCCCTTGTGGATCATCTTACAAAAAATACGGGGAAACACTATTTCAGGTAAAATCCTCTCTAAAGACAAGGGTGGTGCTCCCTTCGGCTGGGGTAAAAAAAAAAAGAAATTCAGTCTCCGGTGGCGACAATCATTTTTTACCATAAGAACTATAAATCTGTGGAATAGCCTCCCACAGAAGCTTGTTACAGCATCAACCGCTGACAGCTTCAAAAAAGGATTAGATGCTTATTTAGAAGAAAATAACATTAACGATTACTATTAGATGTTATCAGTAAAAAACAAAATAAATAAATATTTTTATTTAAACTTGATGGACATATGTCTTTTTAACCGTATTTATGTAACTTCTGTATAAACTGATCGTACACATGAATTTCCTCTTTTATGTACAAAGTCACCCAGTAAAATAATAGCACCACCCCGGGTTATTTATTTGTATTGCTATATAGTTATAGCACTAGTCGATTTATTTTGTTTAGATCAAGACCTAATAGTGCTGCTGCTTTAAAGTGGACCAACACCCAGGGGGGATCAGCCCGGGAATCTATAAGATCCGATCTGATCAGATCCTTCCCCGAAATCGGGATGCCCCGCTGTGTGAAACCCCACAGGACGCCCAGAAACCTTACCTTATCCCCGCTCCAACGGCGCATGCGCGAGCCGCATCTTGCACTTCTCTCTAGCAGGGCGCACACCCGCACGTGCGGGTTTTAATAGCGTAGGTTATGTTATGTATTGTGTGTATTTATATCTTTCAGTTTGATTAACAAAAACATTTTTTGCAATCATACTCAGGAGAACGTGCCCTATTTCTAAGCTCGGTTGCCTTGTGGGTAATTTATTTGGTTATGGTCTGGCCAGCAAAGTAACAGCTAATTGGAAATCCCCTAAATTCGAGAATATTGGTCTGGATGAGTTGCTGAAATCATCAATCGTGGTAAAGAGCCAGCGGCCATCTTTCCTTTCACTCAAACCCGGAGCAAGGCCCTGAGCATTAGCAGCAGGCGGTCTGGAGCAGTGAGAGATGGCTTATGAACGGTTTGATTGGATGAATTTTCTTTTATTGATCCTTAGCCAAAGAGGCTTTGCACACGCATTGCATCATTCCCAGTGATGGATCGAACAGAGTGATTGGGTGAATTTAAAGGGTCCACGGCCCATGCAAATTTAGCAATCCATATACCGTTGTCTGGTAAGAGTGCATTTTTGGTGGAAGGCACGCTGTTTGTGCACGTAGATGCATGCCCCATGGGATGACCTTTTGATTTATTAAACTAGTTGATCTGAGTTTTGTGCTTTTATTTGGATATTACTTTGGACTTAATTAATTAATAGTGGGATTTAAGTTGTACATGTGGAGCTACTATTAATTATATAAGAAGGGAAAGGATTACAAGAGCTGTATTTTTACATATTGTTCGTTCAAGAGCCGGACAGAATGCGGTTAGTCAAAAATACCCTACAGCTTCATCTTCCCGAAATAAAGCAGAAGAGAAGTGTTCCTTCTGGTTAAACAAATGTATAAAATTCATAATCATGAAACAATGGCTACTCCACACTACATTATATGCCCATAGGCAGAACGAGTGCCCAGCCTCCTGGTGGGTGGAAATAACGCAGGTGCATCTTCATTAAGCTGCTTCGTCTTCCATGGAACTTATTCTAAGGACTATTCTATAGTCACCAATTGCTAGGAAACGAAAGAGGGGGCAGATGTTTCTTTAAAGCATTTATTGAATACAAAGTGATGTGAAAAAGACAACATACCCCAGGACCACAAGTTGAGGTAGAAGTAACAAGTCCCATAAAGTAATACTACATTGGATATAACACTGATTAAAAAAAAAAACATATACATATATACACACGTTGGCAGCAATCAGAACAAAGGAGTTGGGAGTGTAGAGCACAGTGCCCCAACTTTGCTCCTCCTCGAAAGCCACCAACAGGTTAGGGTATGCAGATCTCCACCTACAGACACAGGTGAGCAGAGATATAGTGTCAGCTATATGGACCTGATGGTGGCTCTCGAGGAGAGGGTTGGTGGAGCACTGCTGTAGAGTAACATGTCAGAAGGCGGTCAGCACTCCAAGTCAGGGTCTATCTGCAGCAATAGGTTAAAGTGATGGGACCGGCTTTCCAAATGACCATGATGAGTTCCTTGACTATATGAAGGTTCCAAATAAAAGACTTATACTGACTGAAGCAACATGGTGGCTCTTGAGAAGAGAACTGGGGAACAGTAGAGTGTCTGGAGTAACACATCTGAAAGAGGTCAGCCCTCTGGGTCAGGGTCTATCTACATCAATAGGTGCAAGCGACAGGACTACTCATTAGAACAGCTTTTCGAACAACCATAATGAGTTCCTTGACCATATGTAGGTTCCAAATAAGCCACTTATACTGGTGGCTCTCGATAAGAGGGCTGGGGAACACCATTGTAGGGAGTCTGGAGTAACGCATCTGAAAGAGGTCAGCCCTCCGGGTCAGGGTCTATCTGCATCAATAGGTGCAAGTGATGGGACAGTCATTAGACTGGCTTTCCAAACAACATGATGAGTTCCCTGACCATAGGTTCCAAATAAACCACTTACACTGACTGGAGCAACAGGGTGGCTCTCAAGAAGAAGGTTGGGGAACACCACTGTAGGGAATCTGGAGTAGCGCATATGAAAGAGGTCAGTGTCTATCTGCAGCAACAGGTTAAAGTGACGGGACTAGTCATTAAATCAGCTTTCAAAACAACTTACCCTGATGAGTTCCTTGACCGTAGGTTCCAAATAAACCAATTACACTCACTAGAGCAACATGGTGGCTCTGGAGAAGAGGGTTGAGGAACACCGCTGTAGGGCGTCTGGAGTAACGCATCTGAAAGTGGTCAGCCATCCAGGTCAGGATCTATCTGCATAAAAATGTGCAAGTGACGGGACTAGTCATTAGAATGGCTTTCCAAACAAATAACCATGAGTTCCTTGACCATATGAAAGTTCCAAATAAACCAATTATACTCACTAGAGCAACATGGTGGCACAAGAGAAGAGGGTTGGGGAACACGGCTGTAGGGAGTCTGGAGTAACGCATCTCGGCCCATCAGGTCAGGGCCTATCTGCAGCAATAGGTGCAAGTGAGGGGACATATCGTGGTAAGTCGTTTGGAAAGCCGCTCTAATGACGCGTTCCTTGACCATATATAGGTTCCAAACCACTCATACTGAATGGAGTAACATTGAGGCTCTTGAGAGGAAGGTCGGGGGAACACCACTGTAGGGAATCTGGAGTAAGGCATCTGAAAGAGGTCAGCCCTCCAGGACAGGGTCGATCTGCAGCAATAGGTGCAAGTGACGGGACTTTTTCATGGTAAGTCATTTGGGAAAGCCGTTCTAATGACGAGTTCCTTGATCATATGCAGGTTCCAATTAAACCACTTATACTGACTGGAGCAACATTGTGGCTCTTGAGAAGAGGGTTAGGGAACACCGCTGTAGGGACTCTGGAGTAACGTAACCGAAAGAGGTCAGACCTCCAGGTCAGGATCCATCTCCAGCAAAAGTTCAAAGTGACGGGACTTGCTGTGGCTTTCCTGAAGATGTTTCACTAGTTATTAGACTGGCTTTCCAAACACCTTACGTTGAGGAGTTCCTTGAACGTCTGAAGGCTCCAAAGAAACCAAAACGTAAGGAAATTAATGTCCATCTATATCTGTCCAGGTCATATGAAATTGAGAAAGCCAGGTCGATGAGGAGTGGTCTTCACGCCCCACCGCTCTCAAGAAGACCACCACCCAGGAAAATGACTTTCTTGGAAGTGGTTGCTCCCTGATTGGGCAATTTAGGTGGGTTTCACACAGCCATAAAGCAACCCCCCAAAAGTCTTATTGACTCAAGGGGGGGGGGGGTGTTGCTCCTCTTTAACCCATTTCTACAGATCTCTCTTAGTGAGGAAGGAGTAGGAAATTCAGATGAGAAAAACACAGGAGTCATTCTCTCTTTAAGGGACTATCCAAGGCATGTCTGGACCCTCCTTCAAATCTGAGTATGCTGAAGCAGATCAGGAAGCTTCCAAAATAGAGGATTGTAGATTGTGTGCACAAGGTTTTTATCAAGGTCTTCATTAAAGGGATACAACAGTCAAATGCAATTGTTTCATCATTGCGTGGGGCTACGTTTGGCACTGTCCTAAACCTTTTACCTTTTTAAATTGGCTGAGATAATGAGGTTTACAGTTTCACCTTGTGATTTGTCTTTGGGTTTCACCTTGTGATTTGGGTGTGGCCCTCAGCTCTATGATGTCACATAAAAATCAGCATTATGGGCGGAGTCTGTAAGACAGGCATTCTCATCACCCTGGCTGTTCTCCCTCTCTCCCAGTGTCCACAGTCTGATGATGCAGAGATACAGACCACCGGCTTAGACATATGATTGGTGGTTATAGCAAAGGAATTCAGGGGTGGTGTGCCACTACGCTTTGCCTTGTTTCTGAAGCATCTGTGTTCTGACAAGGGAGAGGGCAGCCATGATGAGGTGAGCCGCTGCACGACAGTTTATGAACTTTGCCTACACAGTCCCTTTAAAGGCAAATAACCATAGAGTCCTGGGATGTTGCAAGTGAAGGACGGTCTGGGGTAAGGAAGGCGGCCCATTCAATTCAAAATTGGCTACGAGTCCACCAGATAATTGTAGAGTTTCTCCGACCCACAGCCCTTAGTCTCTCTTGGACGGAGGTGGTCAGAGCTCTGTAACTAAACACCACAAATCCATGGAAAGTGGAGCTGGGAACATCGATGGAAAAAACACACACCCGCCCCCTATGGGAGGAGGTGCAACGGCTGCAAATCACCTTCAGTCATGTTCTGTACCATGTCCGATGGAGCTTTGCTGGCTAAAAAGTAACCAGCTTTCTAATGTACGGCTCACTAGTGGTGGGAGAAGGCAGGCTCAATTAGATTAGTGCCCCTGTGGCACAGAGTGGCCGAGGAGGGTCTCCGTCTGCTTTAAATGGCCAGTCCAGCCAGACTGCAAATCTTAAAAGCCCCTCCCACTACCCTTCCATAGCGCTAAAACAGGGGGGGTTACATGAAAAAAACCCAACCTGGCCCACAATCCAACGGCAACAATTGCCCGATTGGAGCTCCTGGCACCATCTTGCTTCGGCTGTCTTTAGAGCGCGGTCCAATTTAAGTGAATGGGCGGCCGGTCCGAAATCTACGCAGCCCGCCGATTTAAGTGAGGAGCACGGTGCCCAGCGCTCTGATCATGTGATCGCCGGCGCTGTATTGCGGGCCAGGTTATTTATTTTTTTTTTAAATGTAACCCCCGCCCTGCTTCAGCGCTAGTGAAGGGTGGCAGGGTGGAGGGGCCTGGCTGAACCCTTCCCCATTTTTTTTACAATATCGCTAAAAGCAACTGGCTAAGTGCAGTAGCTGCTGAAATACCAGAAGTATAAAAACGAAAAAGCAAACAACCTGGATATGAGATGCAAAAAACAGTATAGGGATTTTAATGCATGTTCTCAGTATATATAATACAAAGCTTTAGATTCGCGGCCTCCCAGTACAGACCGCTTTATCTCACCATAAGATACAGCCGCACTACAATATCTATTTCAATGTATGGCTCACCAAGTCTCACCCCCCATACAGCAAGAGGCATCCGGCCTAGTGCTGATGAGAGCCTAAAGCTCGAAACACGTGTCCACAAGTTGGATGTGTCTGGCTGTATAAAATGTAAAGTTAATCCTTGGCATTGCACCCTTAGCGGTTCTAAGGGCCTTGGATGGCACAGAGACGTAAAGAGATGATTTGCATAGCTCCGCCTATTGCAAGGGTAGATGGGTAATGCTATCTGTCCTTGGACTGGGTACTGTGCAAATACTTTCCGTTCTAGGAAAGCCACTCTTTTCCTTTACCTAAGTAGAGGGTTTTTTTGGTCTCTTTAGCTCCTCTATATTAAGCCTAACATGGGTCTCTCCACATACTGGCTTGCGACAATGTATGGCTAAACTTACTTATTTACATAATCTCACGGACACATACATTTAAAACGCATAATTAAAAAATGGCGCTAAACAACCAATATTGCGGATGGAGCAAGCGGACCCAAAAAAGGACCATCCAAATGAATCTAGTTTATAAAGGATAATACCATTTGCAATGTGTGATGGAATGCGCTGTATTCTATAGATAAACTATATAGAATGTGCAAGAGCAAAGAGACCATCTGTCAGCTCAATAAATAACAGCTATGTAGGTGCAAACTGTATATGAAGTGTGAGGGATCTCCCGTGCCACTTACACCTCTAATAGAGAAGTGCCAAAGCGCAATAAAGTGCTAAGCAGAGTTGCTAACAGCGCTTCCGATACACAGCAAAATGTGCAAATATCAAAGCATTTTGTCACCAAGTAAATGAGTCCACTTGAAACACCCGCTACCGACACCGACGCGTTGCGTGGAGAACCACTTCGTCAAAATGCTTTGATATTTGCACATTTTGCTGTGTATTGGAAGCGTTGTTAGCAACTCTGCTTAGCACTTTATTGCACTTTGGCACTTCTCTATTAGAGGTGTAAGTGGCACGTGAGACCCCTCACACTTCATATACAGTTTGCCCCTACATAGCTGTTATTTATTGAGCTCACAGATAGTCTCTTTGATCTTGCACGTTCTATATAGTTTATCTATAGCAGTGGTACTCAACTGGCGGACCGGGGTCCGAATACGGACCTCGGCGCCAGATTTCTGGACCTTTGCCCTGACAGCCTTGCACTCAGCTTCTGTGCTGTTGTGCTTAGAACTGCCCCCTTTACTTGATCGGCGATGTAGTGCTTAGTCTCCCTTCCAGGGTCATGGCTCCCTGGCCCCTAGCATTGCAATATGAAGTATTGCACTGTGGAAAGTGGCATTGCAAGGTGCACACTGTTTCTCGGTCTCTCTGCCCCATCCAATCCTTTCCCTCTGCCCCAGCTCAGCCTCATCCATAACTGTCCCTCCATCTCTGCCCCATCCATCTCCATCCCCCCAGGTCAGCCCCATCCATTCCTATCCTCCCCAGCTTTGCCCCATCAATCCCATCCCCATCCATTCCTGCCCCATCCATCCCAGCCTTTTTTAGTTTTGCCTGTGGAATTTTTAGCCCCCTACCCTCAGTGCGCGGATTTCTAACTATCAATCCCCACGATAGCCCCCCTGCCCGGACCTTCACCTTCCACTGGATGCCAGTATATGGACCTTTACAAGAAGTGGTTGAGTACCCCTGATCTATAGAATACAGCGCATTCCATCACACATTGCAAATGGTATTATCATTTATAGTGTTATAATGGTGAATCCAGCAATTCACCCAAAATAGTTCAAATCACCGCACCCCCTCCACGGCAATCAACCAAATATATATCATGAATTCATAAATTATTTATTGGCAAGTACCTTACCTTGATAAAAGTGGCCTGTGAGCAGGGGGGCACGAAACGCGTTGGGGGGATTGTCACTCGACCTGGGACATTCTTGGGGGATACACAGATCTGCACATTTAGGCGATGTGTTTGTTTGTCGTGTATCTGTTGTAATCTAGTACTTGAGTCTTTTCTTCTCTTGCCACATTTAGTATCAATTGAATTATGGTTTGCACAAATTTTAGCACTGATGCACTTTATGAATTGTTTACAGTACTGGCACTTTATTGAAATCTAATGTTTGTGGGATTGGGATTATGGGTTTAATAGGGATGCCTCTGGGAATGTGCGGTCTAGTGTTATATGTTTTTTAATTGTCTGTTATGTGATTTTTATGTGTACTTGCCAATAAATAATTCATGAATTCATGATAGATATCTGGTTGATGTATTTATTGCCGTGGAGGGGGTGCGGTGATTTGGAACTATTTTGGGTGAATTGCTGGATTCACCATTATAATACTATGGCTTAGATTTAGGATATAAATAGTCTCCCATCGCTTCTCTTTATTTGTATTGTGGTGCGGAATTTGCATATTTAGTTTATCCTTTATAGACTCGATTCCTTTGGATGGTCCTTTTTTGGGTCCGCTTGCACCATCCGCAATATTGGTTGTTTAGCACCATTTTTTAATTATGCGTTTTAAATGTATGTGTCCGTGAGATTATGTAAATAAAGTTGCGTCATACATTAAAATAGATATTGTAGTGCGGCTGTATCTTATGGTGAGATAAAGCGGTCTGTACTGGGAGACCGCGAATCTAAAGCTTTGTGTGTATGCCCCTTTTGGGGCCTTCTCTCACCCAGCCAGCACCAATAGCCTCAACCTTGAGCTGTGCGGGTCTTCCAATATTTAGTATATATATAATACAATGCACGTGTACATAACAGTGCGAAAATTACAATAGAGTGAAATAAACCTCATATTGACCACTAGGTGGCGCTTGATTTGTTGCCAGCGCCCAATAACTGCATACACATTAGATATGATAGAAGACAGATATTTGGTAGGGATATCATCAGCAGAGCATAGTTAGCCATTTATTATACAAGAAATATGTACACACTCATGTGTCCAATACTAACATATACCGGAATATCATATCATATAAGTACAAGGAATCTTACAAGCAGCGCCAGGTGGAAGTAACCCCTCGGCGTTTTGGCTGCGTAGGCCTTTCTCAAGAGGGAGCAACAAATCCAGCGCCACCTAGCAGTCAATTTGAGGTTTATTTCACTCTATTGTAATTTTCACACGGTTATGGTATTATATATGCCGAGCACTCATACATTAAAATCCCTATACTATTTTTTGCATCTCATATCCGGGTTGTTCGCCTTTCTTTGATTTCATTGTTGCTCCATTGTTTCCTGTGTGGTAGAACACAGGTGAGAAAGACCGAACACCACTCTTATATGACTAACCTTCCCATGCCCTCCTTTTTGAGATTTCTCTGGTGTGTTTCAACCATTAAAATTTTGGTTAGAAATCAAAAAGCCCAATTTAAAATGATAAAACCGAAATGACCCAGAATGTCTATATACCTGTGACGGGGATACTCGAGATACTGCGGCCATTATGCGTTGTATAGTGGTATGTCCACCAAGAGAGGGAGGCTTGGCACTGGATGTATAGTGGGGATGAACGAGAAGCCAGGGCCCAAGCCTTAGCTTGCACCGCATTTGTAGCCCGTCACAGATCGGCATCCCTGGAGGGCAACCCGCAACATCAGGGAGTTGAACACCCCCCTCGCCCCGTATTTACTATTTTCATAGAATTATATGTTAAAAAAAAATAGAAAACTTCTTTGTATTCGTGTAACATGTATAACATGCGAAGAAAAAAAAAATAGTTGGCCAACGTAGCCAAAAAACAGCTGCATGCTCTGCCCCACTAGTTCCGCGAAACAAGAGAATCTGTCACCATGACAGACTCCTCTGTCTTCACGTAGGGTCGTCTGGTCAAACCTCATAAGGGGACAGCGCAGGCAATAACAAAAACAAGACAGCAAGAAGCGCACCTGAAGCCTGTCCCATGTGCCTCTACTCATACTAAGGAGTTTTAGAGTGGAGAAGCCTCACCCAGATTGCCCTTTAGCTACAAAAATGGGCAAATCTCCAGGCTTGCAGGCCCTCCTTTCGATTCCTCCTCGACCACACACAATGTGGTTGCTCATCCGCACCTGTCCTACAGACTTCCCAGCTTAAATCAGAAAGAGAAGGAGGAGCAAATATTGGAGCCCAGCTACAGAATCTGTAGGAAATGGAGGAGAGGGGCATGAGACGAACTTCAGCCTGGTTGTGGCACCATCAGCTCTGAAGCAGAATGTATGCTGGCTTCTGGCGGCATGTTCACCATTGATTTCACATGAGTGGTGGACGCTCACAGGTTGTTCCCATGTTTACCATTTTTAGAGGCCACTATTGTGTGGTTCTATACACAAGCTTCATTTTAGCGGGCCAAACTAAAAGTGTTTGATAGGTATGTAGTGCATGACGGGAGTGAAGTTCTCCTGCGAGTACAAGTGCAATAGTTGACCACATTTGGACTGTGGCCTTGAGAAAGGAGAAAGAGAAGCAAATATTGGAGTCCAGTTACAGCATCTGCAGGAAATGGAGAAGAGGGGCCTAAGGTGGGTGTCTGCTGGATTATTATTGCCACTGCCTGGACTGTCACTTCAAATGGAAGAGTCAGTCTAGTTGTGGCGCCATCAGCTCTGAAGCAGAGCATATGCTCCCGACTGGCTACTAGCTCACAACTGTGTGTCCACCAATGATTTCTTAGCAGTGGTGGATGCTCACAGGAAGTTCACACATTTAGAGGCCACCATTTTGTGTTTCTATACAGATGCTTCATTTTTGCAGTGCAAACTACAAGTGTTTGATAGGCAAGTATGTAGTGCTTGGCGGGAGTGAAGTTCTCCTGCGAGTACAAGTGCAATGGTTGGCTCGGTACTACTGGGTGGCTTGAACATCAGGCTGCTAGTTCCATGGATGGATTTGGAAGTGTACGAGGCTACCAGCAAGGTCCCTGCTTCAGCACCTCTCCGAACCACGTTGGGTGCTACACATGCACAACATGGACCTCTACTGAAGGGAAATAAGCCCAGACTAAAGAGTTTTGGAATGGGGAAGCCACAGCCAGATGCCCTTTAGCTACAGAAATTGCCAATTCCCCAGACTTTTATGTCCTCATTTTTATCTCCGTTCCTATCCGACCATGCACAATGTGGTCGCTCATCCGCACCTGTCCTACAGACTTCCCAGCTTAAGCAAACCCTGGCAAAGACACAGTGGTCGCAACCTCTGGGAGAAATGCCGCCTTCAACTCCAGGACCAGTTTCAGTGCTTGTGGAGGCGGGTGAATCCGGGACATAATAAAGGTAGCGTTGTTACACTGAGCCGGCAAAACTCCACCTCCAAGGCGTTTGGGACATTGGACCCCTGCAAGTTTCCCGACGTGGCCTGCGTTTCCAGCTGAAGATGTAAGCCGAGTGCCAGAGAAGCGAGTGATGAGCACGTACTCCGCACACACCCTTCCCTGCATTGGGAAGGAACCATAACATATGGGGCCAATGGAGAGATGCCGGGTCCCAACCAAGCAACAGGCACCACAGAAGTCCTGGCAGGTGGGCCGGGAGTCTGTTTTGAACTCCATGAAAGTGAGAACTCCTAATCCACAGGAGTTTTCTTTTAGGTTTTGTTAGTGCTGCCATCTTTGTTTCATTACCTGTAGATATATGCACCAAACCATGTGGGGAGAGCCCCAACCCCCCACCGCCACACCAAAGGAACCACCGCACCACTTTCCAATCTAACTATGCAAAATCTTTTATTGAAATTAATATTAGGCATACACAACAACACAATTAAAATCCATTAAAAAACACAAAAAAATAAAATACACACATGACACCATATATTATATAGGACACTGCACCATTTATTCCCCTTGATCCTGGTCACAATAACAATGATATAGTACCCCCTCTTTACTTACTGTAGCGATTTTGCACATGGCTATTTTATTGCACTTTTTTTGAGGGGAGGAGATGTATAAATAGGGATTAATGTGGATGTAAAGAGGGGGTACTATATCATTCTTACTGTGACCAGAATCAAGGGGAATATATGGTGCAGTGTCCTATATAATATATGGTGTCATGTGTGTATTTTATGTTTTTTAATGGATTTTAATTGTGTTGTTGTGTATGCTCAATATTAATTTCAATAAAAGAATTTGCATAGTTAGATTGGAAAGTGGTGCGGTGGTTCCTTTGGTGTGGCGGTGGGGGGTTGGGGCTCTCCACACATGGTTTGGTGTATGTTGTCGATAGCAGGACTACTGCACACCTTTAATTCTAGTTCAAGTTTTTTGAAAACGAAGGGCGCACCACCTATATTACCAATGTCCGATGTGCTCACTCCCAAATAGTAACAACCACACCTAATGGAGTGGACGTGGACCTGAACCACACCTTCCTCCAAACAAGGAGCACCAAAACAATATTATTTCTCAATAAGTTGTGAACAATAAGGATTGCACTGATCACTTTATAGGGTTTAGGTTAGCTTTTGTGCCGGCACAAAAAGATAAGGCCCCATTTCAAAATGATCTAGTGGGGGTCCTCCGTCCTATTGCACTTTATTTATGGTCTTATTTATAAAGAAAATATATAGATATTTGGAGATTATAGGGGAGACAGCAGCAGTGTTTTTAAGTGTCTTGTTTGTGTATTTTAGTCTTATATTGTTTGGATTGTAAGATTTTCTAATAAAAATTATTTGTCTTTGATATTGGTTTGGTGCTCCTTGTTTGGAGGAAGTTGTGGTTTAGGTCCACGTCCACTACATTAGGTGTGGTCAATTCTAGTTCAATGCGTTGTGTAAATCGAACAAGCCAAGCAATACTGAAAAGGAACCCTAGTCCTACGTGCTCACAATCATTGGACACTGCAGAACTAGCTTTAGAAACTGCATCATCTCCCCCAGGGTTAAGCAGTCATCAGACAGGAACCTTGGGGGGGGGGGGGGGGGGGGAATAACGCGTCTAAAGGAGTTATGCCAGGTCATAATAAACTAGCTCTGAAGAAGGAGTAAGCAGAGACTAAGGTAAACCACAGTATCCCAGTACTGTTTGCACATACTACTCCTGGCCGCAGGGACACTAAACTAAGCTAACTTAATCCTTCATGCCATCAGTGAGCCCTGCATTACACATTATTTTCTCCATGGGATATCCATCAGGAAAAGGATCCTTTAGAATGAGCGTCAAGCAAAGCTCCATGATATATCCATCATGAAAAGGATCCTTTGAAATCAGGGTCAAGCAAAGCTCCATGATATATCCATCAGGAAAAAGAAAGTATTCTTCAAAATCAGGGTTTACAAGCAGGGGGAATAGGTGAGCAAGGATCCTTACAGACATGACCAATACCAGCCACATAGTTGTCAGCTATAGCTTAGGTCAATTTAAACGTACTTAATCTACCAAAGATATAATCTCCAGCTTCTGATGACGTCCTACATTAACGAAACACTGCGGAAGACAAACTCAAACAAAGGGCGTTGGACCAAATGTGATTACTTAATGTTATTAAAAGGTTTTATCGTTTGCACCAGTTATTTCAAATCATAACACGACGCGTCTCATTGCTTTTAACTGTTCAAATACTTAAGAGGTTGGGTTGGTAGCCGGCAATATAGGACTGTACCAGTAATAACAGCCCGGTCCTGATTGGCTGCTGTGGCTTTTCTGTTGCTCATCTCTTCTGAAAGCAAAGCTAAGCTTGCCCAATGCAGACTGCAAAACTGACAGTGGTTCGACACCTTCCCCACGCTATCCATAATGAGTATCAGTGGTGCTGGTGGGTGCGTTTTTGGGGACTCACTGGTGAAGATGGGCAAGTGTATCATCACTCTCAGCCAAGCTACTGCCACTTCGACAGGCTGGGAGATCAATGTTGAGCTCCAAGCATGGTTAACAGAAGAAAACCCGGGACCAGAAATGTGTCTAACTTGGCCAAGCTTGGGTGAAGCATGGCTGGTGAAGCATGGCTTCCCTGACCTTTTCCCTAGTTTTAACCAAAACAATGCTTTGAACAGGTCTTCTCCTGCTACTTTGTACCACTGAGCCGAAACAACGGGCGTGGCACAGTAGCGATCACGTGACCGCTAGGTTTTAGAGGCAGCAGTAGACCTACTTATAAAGCTGGGCAACAGATTTGTTTATGACCGGAAACACAACGAGACAATGCTTCTAATCCAGCAACCTGTGTTCCCCAACAAGTGCCAAAATCCCCCATCAACATCCATGGGGTCATACAGAGATCAGGGGGGAACTCAGAGTGCTGGACATCCCGACGTTCGGTATTGCTCCACTGCAGGTTCTCCCTGCAGTGCTACAGGACGGCGTCGGGGGAAACCCTAATGCGGTATTTACATCTTACACGTCATCCCTTCATTTCGTTGAACTAAAAACTAGGCCTCATTAGTCACTAGTAAAGCGATGCGCGCCTGCACCTACTTGTTATTCTAGAACAATCCACAAATAAAATGGCCCTCCCATGGACATGAGCATCTGAAACTCTAAAAGAACGTTCCACCTAAAAAGTAAAACTTCTCCACAAATAAAGCGTCCAAATATCTCTAACACTAAAACCAGAGTCTCTACAAAATAAAAAAAAAAAGCTATAAAAGACCTTAGACGGTAACGACATAAACCGTGCTGCCGTCGTCCCCTTGAGTGGTGTACAAGATTGTGGGAGAGTCGTCGTCCGCTCCTCCCGAAACGTTTCCGTCGCTGGAGTCTTTGGAAGGTTCGGGGCCGGCGTTGCCGCCAGAGGAGGTGGGCCGTTTATGAACCGCCTGGTGGGAGGTTAAGTTCTCAAGAGAGTTGAATTTATCACCGCACTCGCTGCAGTTGAACAGTCTCTCTACCACCATCACCGGCTGGTCATCGTGGGGCTGCGGGTTTTGAGGCGCCGGGTCGGGCCCGCCAACCTTTCTAATTATAATGTTGCCGTTCTGTTGTCCGCTCGCAGTGGTCGAAGTGGGGGCTGAAGAGACGGAAGCGATGTTGGCTATGGGTGCGCCAAGTGGTTGGGGCGCGCCAATGCCCAGGCCTCCACTTACGGCGACGATGGTGGGACTGTTCATAGCTAGTGGAGTTTTATTGTAATTGGTAGGACTGGCAAGAGCCACCGAATGATTGTTCCCAATGCCCACCTGGCCATCAACCGTAAAAAACGTGGTGGTGCCGAGTCCATTGACATTGCCTATCGCCAACTTTCCACCCATGGCTACTGAGGCAACATTTCCGGTAACTATTCCTCCCCCCATAGGTACAGGAGCAACATTTCCAGTAACCACCCCTCCCCCCATAGATACGGGAGCAACATTTCCAGAAACTACCCCTCGATTGACGGCAACCACAGTAGCGTTCTGAATACCAGCAGGTACACAGTCCTTGGCAGGGACCGCAGTTCCGGTAAGGATAAGACCAGATTTTGGGTCAACAAAAAGTGGGATAGGTTGTCCTACGGGCTGACCCCCAGCAGCGGTCACGGGCACAGCTGTAAATGTACCTCCATTAACCTTTTGAAGGTTGCCATTATTAAGACTGAGAGCCCGGGTAACATTGCCAGTCTGATTGACGTTAACAGCGATCGGCTTGGCCTGTCCTGGAGGAACAGAAACCGTTATTCCAGCGGGCTGACCAAGGACGGGCCTCACCGTCATGGGACTTAGTTTGGCATTTCCAGATGTAACATTAGTGGGTTGTAGGAGTCGGGGAGGGTTCTTGCTTATTGGCAATCGGGTGGGCTGGTTTTCCCCAAGATTCACCGGCGTGGCAAGAACGATGCCCGAACTGCCGACAGTGACGGGAAAGGTCAGCATAATGCTCTGGTTGCCGTTGACCGGCAAAGGCTGGTTGGCCAAACCCGTACCGGCAACGATTATCGGGGACTGCATCGGCACTTTATTAACGGGTACGGGGGTCTCCTGCTGCGCAGGCGGAGGCTGAACTTTGGTGATGATGGGCGGAGGAGGCGCAGGTTCAATCATCGGCTTTATCGGTGGAGTATGAGAAGTGGAGCTTTGCGCCTCGTTCTTTTCTTTCAGAATATGCGACTCGTTCTTTTCAGTCTGCACAATAACGCCATCGATATCCTTGTCGTCGATGATGATTATCGGACAGGAGGTTTTAGATTTGTTTCCAGGAGGGTTAAATACTCCAGATGACCGGATGCTGCTGATGGTGACGGACACCGGGGGGCGCTTGGCGTCTTGGTTTGGCGTTTTCACCGGCTCGTCATTGGCATCGATCACAATTGGACCCGACTGAGGACTTGCAGACTTGGAGGTAGGCGTCGTAGTGGCACTCCTGCGGCTTCCTCCGTTTGCAGGAGAGGACGCCGGCTTCCCTTCGTCGCAGTCCAAGATTATTACCGCCGGGCTTGCGGCTCTTTTAGGGGGAACCCCACTCTCGGGTGGCTGCTGAGGGGCAGGTCTTTTTATTCCGGAATTTTCACGACCTGTAGCCTGGCCATGTAGCGATAACGACGGAGCGTTTCTGGAACCTCCTACGGGGGAGTGCTTATTTCCAGCCGCATCAGCGGGTTTCGGCTGCCCAGTGTCACCGGTTGGCGGTGTAGCAGTCTCTACCACCTTGATCATTTTGCCCCCTACTAGGGTGTAATGCATGTTATCTGCTCTCTTGTTGGTATACGGCGGTAAAGGTCCTTTGCCAAGGTCACTGCTGGTCACAGTCTGGGCAGCAGGTCTAGGAGCGGCGTTCAGATTCTTATTAGCGGAGGCCAGCGGCACGGTTTCAGTAGCAGCAAGCGGAGACATGGACTGCGGCTTCCTGTTATTGCCGACAGCATTTGCCGACATAATGCCGCCATATCTGCCACCTTGGTTTAGGCCTTGGGGGGACGCGGTCGCTGCATTGCCGCCATGATGGCCGTGGTGTCCCGGCGAGAGTTCGGCCCTCCCGTGCACAATATTGGGGGAGTTTGGATCTCCAGGCCGACGATACCCAGGATATTGGGGGGGAAACTGCATCATGGCCGGGTTTCCCGGAGCGTTCGCCGGCGGGGTCCCGTGTCTCAGGGGCGGCCTCACGTTCGGAAACGAGGGGGAGGAGTTCGCCCCGTTGCTGAAGTACGGATTTGGCGGAGACGCGTATCGGTTTGCCTCCATTGGCCCGGGGGCACCGTGGTGCAGCCGTCTCTGTTCCCACTGGAAGTTGGCTCCGCACTGATTATTGCAGAAGGTTCCGCAGGCCTGGCACGGCGTCATCTGGCTTCTCCTGTCCTGATAAGCGGCCTCGCGGGCGTGGAGGTACGGGTCTTTTCTGCTTCGGGCTTCGTGATCTGGAGCTTGGGAGGGGGGGAGGGGGAAAAAAGAAACAGCATCAGTACACGTGGAGCTAACCTAAGCACATGGGACAAAAAAAAAAAGCAAGTAGGGAGACACTCTCAACTTATAAATTAATCAAAAAATACATTTTTATTAATTACATATTTATAATCAATACAAACAATACACTCACCATATTAAAATCCCTTAAAAAACACATTAATCGAACAATAACACACAGAACAAACCAACATAAAAGGTGTGTAGGTGATGGGGAGACTTCTAAAATAAATAGCAATAGTAAATAAGTACGATAAGTAATAATAATTAAGTAATTAATAAATAAGTAAGTAATAATAATAATAAGTAATAGTAAATGATACTTTGGCTTTATTTCTGGTGATGTTTTTTGTGACAGATTTGTGGTTTTATTTTTTGATTGGTATTGTGATATACATCAGTGGTTTCCCTTTGGGATGCCTAATAATATATACATGTGATTATATCTTCATATTATTCTTCAATTGATGAATAGAGTAGATTGATATGTTTATGAGTTGTTATGGTTGGGAATATTAATTCTTAATTGATTGTTTGACTGGGAGCACTTGCACTTTATAAATATATAGATTTCATAGTGATCCGGATCATAGGCGGGATTTGCACATGTTTAGCACTTTATAAATATATAGATTTTATAGTGATCCGGATCATAGGCAGGATTTGCGCATGTTTAGTACTTTATAAATATACATTTTTATTAATTACATATTTATAATCACTACATACAATACACTCAACATATTAAAACCCCTTAAAAACACATAAATGGGACAATAACACACAGGACAAACCAACATAAAGGTGTGTAGGCGATGGGGAGAGTCTCACCACACTAATTGTTATCAAATGCCTAAATATATATGTGCTAAAATCATTCAACAAAGTGTTCCAACAGTGCAACTGAGCATGTGCAAATCCTGCCTATGATCCGGATCACTATAAAATCTATTTATAAAGTACTAAACATGTGCAAATCCTGCCTATGATCCGGATCACTATAAAATCTATATATTTATAAAGTACTAAACATGTGCAAATCCTGCCTATGATCCGGATCACTATAAAATCTATATATTTATAAAGGAATAAACATGTGCAAATCCTGCCTATGATCCGATCACTATAAAATCTATATATTTATAAAGTGCTAAACATGTGCAAATCCTGCCTATGATCCGGATCAATATAAAATCTATATATTTATAAAGGAATAAACATGTGCAAATCCTGCCTATGATCCGATCACTATAAAATCTATATATTTATAAAGTGCTAAACATGTGCAAATCCTGCATATGATCCGGATCACTATAAAATCTATTTATTTATAAAGTACTAAACATGTGCAAATCCTGCCTATGATCCGGATCAATATAAAATCTATATATTTATAAAGTACTAAACATGTGCAAATCCTGCCTATGATCCGGATCACTATAAAATCTATATATTTATAAAGTACTAAACATGTGCAAATCCTGCCTATGATCCGGATCACTATAAAATCTATATTTTTTTGATCAATTTATGAGTTGAGTTGCCTCCCTACATGGGCTTTTTTGTTCCTGGTTTGAGCCTTTTTGCAGCGTTGGGAGCGGCGCCTCTACAGATTAAATAGGGTCTAGTAGTGCAAGTCCCCAGTTTTTCCAACCTGAGCACATGGGACTTTAATGGATGAATACGACCTGCAAAGGACCGTCCATATCATAAAGCTCACCTGAAGCCTGTCCCACGCGCCTCCCCATTTCTTGCAGCAAGTCTGCAAAGTTTTCTTAACTGTCAATTTTGTCCGTGACCGTCCCCCAAATGCGGTCACACAGCCGCCGCTGTACCCCGTGCTCTCTGCATGAGCGAGCCCCGCGAAGCCACAGGGATCACATTTGCGGAGCTAACTTACCCTAAAAGCGACGAGGACAAGGAGGACCACATCGAACACAGTGTAACAGGTCCCCAAATTGTCCCCTTTTCATGACTATCTACAGTGTGCTACAGGACAGAGGGGGACAGGCGTCTTGCTGCCATTGCCTGGACTGTCCAATTAAAGCGGGCCCACACTAATTTCCTAGCTAATGGGTGTGGGTTCGCCTCGGTGAGACAGGCTTGGGGGGCATTGACCCTCCCCGAAGCCCACAATCCTCACCTTATCCTTGATCCCTGCAATTGGCGGCTGCCGGTCACATGGGGCATCCAGACTGCTGAAGCCCCCTGTGCATTGCCCCCCATAAAAGCCCACAATCCTCACCTTATCCTTGAGCCCCGGAATTGGCCACTGCCGGTCACATGGGTCAGGGTTGCATACTCATTCCTGGCCGCTGAAAGGTTGATCGCCGGTGGCCAGTCGTGGGGGTTCCATTTCCAATTGTGGATAAGTTAAGAATTGCCAGCAATCTGGATGCACCCCCTCACCCCCCCCCCCCCCCAAGACCCTCAATGTATCCAGGGCTGGACCCACACCTATTAAACTAGTAACTGGATGTGGGTCCGCTTTAAATGATTAGCTGTGAATGGGCGGCAGGAGCACATGCGGAGACCCAGGGGATGCGGCCTTTTGCTTTCTCCACTGCGGGCCGCACAGAGACAGGAGGAGCGGCGCTGGCCGGGAAGAAGGTGAGGGTTTTTTTTCTTTTTAACCTGCTGCCCTACCCTGGCGCAGAAGGCAGGACGGGGGCACTTTTTGACTGAAGTTCCACTTTAAAGTAAAGTAAATGGGCCCTTTCACATTAGTGCTCTGTGGTTTTCAAAACTATGCATGCAGCATTTTCACAGCAGCGCAGGTTAAGTGCTTTACAGACAGAGCGGTGAAAGGGCCATACTCACCCTCATCTCCGGATCCACTGCCACTGATCCCGTCTCCACCCCATCCTCTGCAGCCCTCCGCCGCCACCCTGCAGCAGCTTCCTCATCTCCGCCTCCTGCTGCTGCTGCTGCTCCAGTGCCTCACACCCCACAGCCATCTCCTCTGCCACCGCTGCCTCCTCCTGCTGATGCTCCAGCATCCACCAGCTCCACCAAAGCCGTCTCCTCCACCGCCTCCTTGTTCCCCACCTCTTCTGGTGCCTTGTGCCTCATCCCCACCTCCTGCTGCTCCAGTGCCTCGCACCCCACAGCCATCTCCTCTGTCACCGCTGCCTCAACCCCCCGCTACCTCCTCCTGCTGATGCTCCAGCATCCACCAGCTCCACCAAAGCCGTCTCCTCCGCCGCCTCCTTGTTCCCCACCTCTTCTGGTGCCTTGTGCCTCATCCCCACCTCCTGCTGCTCCAGTGCCTTGCACCCCACAGCCATCTCCTCTGCCACCGCTGCCTCAACCCCCCGCTGCCTCCTCCTGCTGATGCTCCAGCATCCACCAGCTCCACCAATGCCGTCTCCTCCGCCGCCTCCTTGTTCCCCACCTCTTCTGGTGCCTTGTGCCTCATCCCCGCCTCCTGCTGCTCCAGTGCCTTGCACCCCACAGCCATCTCCTCTGCCACCGCTGCCTCAACCCCCCGCTGCCTCCTCCTGCTGATGCTCCAGCATCCACCAGCTCCACCAAAGCCATCTCCTCCGCCGCCTCCTTGTTCCCCATCTCTTCTGGTGCCTTGTGCCTCATCCCTGCCTCCTGCTGCTCCAGTGCCTCGCACCCCCACAGCCATCTCCTCCGCCGCTGCCTCCTTGTCCCTCATCTCAGCCTCCTCTGCTGCCTGGTCCCCCATCGCCTCCTCCTGCTGCTCCAGTGCCTCGCACCCCATAGCCGTCTCCTCCGCCGCCGCCTCCTTGTCTGCTGCCCGGTCCCACACCGCCTACTACTCCTGCTGCTCCAGTGCCTCGCACCCCACAGGCTTCTCCCCGCCGCCTCCATGTTTGCCGCCTGGTCCCCCACCTCTTCTGGTACCGTGCCCCTTGTCGCTGCATCCTCCGCTGTCTGGTCCCCCGCCGTCCCCTACTGCTGCTCCAGTGCCTCACACCCCACAGCCATCTCCTCTGCCACCGATGCCTCTTTGTCCGCCGCCTGGTCCCCCGCTGCCTCCTCCTGCTGTTGCTCTAGTGGCCTTACACCCCCCAACCGTCTCCTCCGCCACTTTGTCCGCTGCCTGGTCCCCCCCACCCCTTCTGGTTCCTCGTCTCTGCTGCCTGGTCCCCCCGTTACTACCTCCTACTGCTCCAGTGGCCTCACATCCCACAGCCAACTCCTTGTCGACTGCCTGGTCCCCCACCTCTTCTGGTGCCTTGTCCCTCAGCTCAGCCTTCTCCGCTGCCTGTTCCCCTGCCATCTCCTGCTGCTGCTCCAGTGCCTCGCACCCCACAGCCATCTCCTCCGCCACCTTGTCCACTGCCTGGTCCACCCCTTCTGGTGCCTCGTCTCTGCTGCCTGGTCCCTGCCACCTCCTCTAGCTGCTCCAGTGCCTCAAACCAAGCAGCCTTCTCCTCCGCCAACCGCTGCCTGGCCCCTCTGCTGCTGCTCCAGTGCCTCGCACCCCACAGCCATCTCCTCTGCCACCGCTGCCGGGTCCCCCGCCACCTCTTCCTGCTGCTCCAGTGGCCTTACACCCCACAACCATCTCCTTCGCCACTTTGTCTACTGCCTGGTCCCCCCACCTCTTCTGGTGCCTGGCCCCCCGTCACCATCTCCTGCTGCTCCAGTGCCTCACAGCCCACAGCAGTCTCCCCGCCGCTTCCTTGTCCGCTGCCTGGTTCCCCACCTCTTCTGGTGCCTCATTTCCGCTGCCTGGTCCCCCACCACCTCCTCCAGCTGCTGCTGCTCCAATGGCCTCACATCCCAAAGCTGTGTCCTCCACCACCACCTCCTTGTCCGCCTCCTAGTCCCCCACCTCATCTGGTTCCTTGCACCTCGTCACTGCATCCTCCGCTGTCTCCTGCTGCTGCTGCTCCAGTGCCTCACGCCCCACAGCTGTCTCCTCTGCAGCCGACCCCTTGTCCACTGCCTGGTCCCCCATCACCTCGCACCCCACAGACGTCTCCTCTGCCACCGCTGTCTGGTCCCCCATCGCCTCCTCCTGCTACTCCAGTGCCTCACACCAAACAGCCTTCTCCTCCGCCAACCGCTGCCTGGTCCCCCTGGCTGCTGCTACAGTGCCTCGCACCCCACAGCCGCCTCCTTGTCTGCTGCCTGGTCCCCCATCGCCTCCTCCTGCTACTCCAGTGCCTCGCACCGCCCAAGCCGTTCCCTCCGCCACCTGGTCCCCCACCGCTTCTAGTGCTTTGTCCCTCATCTCCGCCTCCTGCTGCTCCAGTGCCTTGCACCCCACAGTCATCTCCGCCGCCGCTGCCTCCTTGTCTGCTGCCTGGTACCCCGCCACCTCCTCCAGCTGCTGCTGCTCCAGTGGCTTCACACCCCACAGCCGTCTCCTCCACCACTTTGTCCGCTGCCTGGTCCCCCACCTCTTCTGGTGGCTCGTCTCTGCTGCCTGGTCCCCCCGTTACTACCTCCTGCTGCTGCTGCTGCAGCAGTGGCCTTACACCCCACAGCTGTCTCCTCCGCCACCACCCCCTTGTCCGCCTCCTGGTCCCACACCTCTTCTGGTTCCTTGCACCTCGTCGCTGCATCCTCCGCTGTCTCCTGCTGCTGCTGCTCCAGTGCCTCGCACTAAACAGCCATCTCTTCCGCCACCACTGCCTGGTCCCCCTGCTGCTGCTCCAGTGCCTCGCACCCCACAGCCTTCTTCTCTGCCGCCGAATCCTTGTCTGCTGCCTGGCCCTCCACCTCTTTTGGTACTTTTTCCCTCATCCCCGCCTCCTCTACTGCCTGGTCCCCCATCGCCTCCTCCTGCTACTCCAGTGCCTCACACCAAACAGCCTTCTCATCAGTCAACTGCTGCCTGGTCCCCCTGCTGCTGCTCCAGTGCCTCGCACCCCACAGCCGTCTCCTCGTCCCATGGATCCTTGTCGGCTGCCTGGTCCCCCATTGCCTCCTCCTCCTGCTGCTCCAGTGCCTTACACCCCACAGCCGTCTCCTCCTCCGCCTCCTTGTCTGCTGCCTGCTCCCCCATCTCTTCTGGTGCCTCATCTCCGCTACTTGGTCCCCACCACCTCCTCCTGCTGCTCCAGTGCCTCGCACCTCACAGTCGTCTCCTCTGCCACCGCTGCTCCAGTGCCTCGCACCTTACAGCCGTCTCCTCCTGCTGCTCCAGTGCCTTGCACCCCACAGCCGTCTCCTCCTGCTGCTCCAGTGCCTCGCACCTCACAGTCGTCTCCTCTGCCACCGCTGCTCCAGTGCCTCGCACCTTACAGCCGTCTCCTCCTGCTGCTCCAGTGCCTTGCACCCCACAGCCGTCTCCTCCTGCTGCTCCAGTGCCTTGCACCCCACAGCCGTCTCCTCCTGCTGCTCCAGTGCCTCGCACCTTACAGCAGTCTCCTCCTGTTGCTCCAGTGCCTTGCACCCCACAGTCGTCTCCTCTGCCACCGCTGCTCCCTTGTTTGCTGCCTGGTCTCCCACTTCTGGTGCCTTTTCCTTGTTGCTGCATCTTCCGCTGTCTGGTCCCTCGCCGCCTCCTCCTACTGCTGCTGCTGCTGCTCCAGTTGCCTCGCAGCAAACAGCCTACTCCTCGCCCTCTGCCTGGTCCCCCACCTCCCTGTCCCTCATCGCAGCATCCTCCTCCATCTCTTCCACCGTCAGTGCGCTTCCAATGCATCTGCAGTGTAGCCCAGTGTGAAAGTAGCCATTAGGGGTCCTGAAAACACGGAGGAGGAGTGGGCCCATTACACATTACAATGTATATATGTATCTGGAAGAATAAACCCGGCTGCGTGCGCAGAGGACGCGCTCCCCGAGGCTTGCATGAAATGAGCAGCGCCACTTCACGCATCTAATTACCGCCGCTTGCAACCGGGATAGGTTACTAGGCAGCACGGGCATCCTCCGGGGCTCAGTTCCCCCGCCGCATAATCAGGTGATTGCTTCCATGCAGCCGCAGAACGTGACTGGCCGGAGGCAGAGGTGATCTATCTGGGACACGCTCGGTAAACTGGTAACTGGCTAAGGGCCCAGCGTCAGAGGGGGCAGTGCAGCGTCACAGGGGGCAGCCTCATAGGCTGGTAAGGTGAATAGGTCATTAGTAAGCATGCAGCGGTTTGCATGTTTATTAAAGTGGACCATAACCCCCCCCCCCCAGATGCTCATAAAGCTTAACTCAACTTCGCTTCCCCCGCCGGGAAACCAACGCAGCAATTGGCAACCTGGAGGCCACACAGGCTGCGACGTTCCAGCTGCTAAATGCATCGAATCGCGGCACTGTCACAGCCCATGTGACCGCCGGGCGGCCAATGATGGTGGGGAGAACGGTTAAGGTGAGGTTTAGGGATGTCTGGGGGGGGGGGGTGATCCAGCATTCTGGATGCCCCCAGCCTGTCATTTTAGGGGCAGCCCTAGTGGCAATCAACATCCTCTTTGCGAGGGTGTTGGTCCGCTTTAAAGGTGAGTGTAGGGTTTTTTGCTTACGCAGCCTGTCTTTGTAACAGCGGCGCTGGTGGCAACCAACACCCTGACCGTGGATGGTGTTGGTCAGCTTTAACGTGGACCAAAACCCACGGAGATCGGCCCGAAAAATACAATTCTGTGAGAATCTCACCTGTAGAATTGGTATTGTATGCATACAGCACGTCCTGCTCCAGAACATATTCATAACGTATGGGTATACCTCCGCTTCCAGCGCCGTGCACTGCAGGTCATGAAGAAAACAAGCTCCTCCCGGCCCTACATATACCGAGGGACCTCCCACAATCCCCAGCATTGAAAAGCAGTGAGAAGAGAAGCCAGGAGAAACAAACCACCCAGAATATCTGGCAATAAATTAAGTGATTACAATCACCATACAGGGGATCCAGAAAAGTGAAACCAGGGTGGGGTGGAGCAGGACGTGCTGTATGCGTATAATACCAATTCTACAGGTGAGATTCACACAGAATTGTATTATTCTAAGCATACAGCACGTCCTGCTCAAGACATATTCATAACGTATGGGACATCCAATAGCAGTGTCCAAAAATAGGGTGGGATCCCCTTGAAAAGGTACAGCCAACAGTAAAGCGCTGTCACCAAAAAAACATGCTGTGTAAACAACGAGAGCGATGCTCTAACCTCAACCTTTTGAACCTTGTAAAGGGAGAACTGAACACAGACAGTGGACTAGCCAGCTTGTCAACCAGAACATAGTGCTAAAAAGGCCCAAGCCAAGCACCTATAGTAAGAAAAAGAAAAGACAATAGGGAGGAAGAGTCCTCCCCCTAAAGGAATAGGCCAAGCAACAGCCTAACCATGCTACTACATTAGAAGGCAGCCATGGCAACTCAAAACTTTCCCAGCAGGAAATAAATGTCCCAGTCGCAGACGGAACCAGCAATAGTGCCAACAATAATACTCGGCAGAAGTCAAAAGAGTAATACAGGTCCAGAAGGGCAACCAACGGGATATGACAAAGCCAGAGGGCCCTTAGCCCATGGCAACGATCAACCGGCACAATAATAAGGGGGCACCGGTAGTCCCCAGTAAATAAAAACCCAATCAGGTACCAGACAGTTCAGGCAGATCTCTAACCCCAGTAGAGGGGCACAGATCCCTAATACCTAACAGTATTTAGGCAATAGCCCAGAGACCAGAGGATCCGGCAAGGCATAAGGGAAGGAAAATAACGCCTGGATCCAAATTGGTGAAAGGCGGGCACCCTACCTCATGGTATACAGCTATACGCAAGGTATGTATGTATATAAAAATATATATAATACATATATATATAATGACTATGACCGGCCATAGAGCCGTTCCTTATGGCACAAATCTGACTGGAGCAAGCTCCCCAGAAGAGTAGCCTGATGGAAGAAACAGGTCAGGTAAGGACCTGAATAAGACCCATAGAAACCCTGGTAGGGCACCAGAATAAGTCATCCCCTAAAAAGGGGAACTTGGAATCTCCCAGGAAAGCACCTGAGCAGACCCTGAAGAATGCAAACAAAGGATTGGATCAGGTCTTGCAATAGAAGAATGGGGCAGTCCCCAACCATAGACCGAGTCAGGTTGTGAACCAACACCAAACACTGCCTATAGGACCCTAGCCCCAGGAGCAGAAATCATCCTGCAAGGGAAGGAGCCTAGACCCAGCGTAACAGCGTGGGTACAACATTACCCAACCTAGCGTGGCAGAAGGAAGAAGACAAAGAGGAAGACAATTCCAGAGTCTCCAAGGAACAAGACACCCAGAGATCTGTCATCTCCCACAGGGTAAGCACAGAATCTGCCAACGCTAAAGTATGCCTAAGGCACAGGCACCTTAATATGGTAAAAATAGGCCTCATGATGGGACATACAGTCCTACTGTTCTAAGCAGAACTCCCTGAGGACCAACACCCCACTGGGCCACCCAGGCCCTCGGCATAAGGTGCTGCTTGCCATCATAGACTAACGCAAGCTCTCCCCACGCCCGACAGGGCAAGGAAATAATGTCTCACAGGCAAACTAACCAGCCAGAACCACTAACCCCAACCGGGGCAGACCAACCTGGCCAATAACAGTAGTAGAACTCTGCGATAGAGACTGAGTCCACAGGACCCTACTAGCGTGAGCACCTAGGCCCACACAGAAACTCCCCCGAGAGGGATACTACCGGAGGGGCAAGGACTATTAAGTTCCCCCCAGGAATCAGTGCTGCCCTGGAATAGAACCAGGCCCAATGAGCCGCGAAGGGGCAACCACTGTCCTACCATGGACAAAAAATCCCCCAATGGACAGGAGCTAAGACGGAGTAGTTCCCACTAGGACCACTAAATGCATAATGACAAAAAATCCATCTATGGATCTGAACCTTCAAGGTCCCTTCCTTGGACCCCCTTGGGGGTTCAGAAGAATAAACTCCCTTCGACCTTCTGCCAGAATAGGTACCATGGTAACCAACGGCAGGGCAAAATAGAGAGAGAGAGAGAGAGAGAGGAGTGTAATGTTCCCCCACAGTACTCTCGAGCAACCCGTAGGAGAATAATCGCCTCCACTAGGAGCACCGTAAGCCAGCCTAGACCCAGGTTGCAAACCCCCTTTCCCAGGGCTAGCGGCTAAGGCGCCTCAGAGCCAAATATCACAGTGCCAAGTGCTGTCAAAAGACAGCCACTAACCAGCACACCAACGGCAATTTTGTCTGCAAGAGACCTTACAGGACGGAGGACCAGAGGCCTCATACCAGCAAAAACCTTATAGCCAAGGAAAAGACAATAAGTGAAGCCTGATCCAGGCACAACCGTGAACTAGAGGGTGGAACAGAGTTGAAACCGACTTCGCCAGGTTCCACCCCGCAACAGCTTTCGTGAAAGCACAGTAGGGCCTGATAGATCCCCTGGAGGATGCCCCCTGATGCAGTGTGAGCCATCAGACCCTTTAGCACCTTGTGTGAACATGGTCGCAACAGAGGGCCCAGCCGAAGCTACAACGGTGTCAGCGATCACCAATGCCCCACAGAAGGGTGCCCAATATCCAGAAGACTCCTTGGAATCTTATGAAACATTCAAACACGCCACCAGCAGTCAATGGACCACTGGTGCCTGATGCTCAAAACAGCCCTGTCAAGGGCGCCAGGTTAACTGCCTCTGGAAACAGATACCCTTCCCCCATAGAGGTTAGGCAAATAGACTCCCTTGACCTGGAAGGGAGAAAGGGGCAGACCCGCGCAGGCGTCCCTGTTTGCATATGATAGAGGCGTTCAGCAAGAAAGCCATACCTGACAGGCATAGTCAAGCCTGCGCACATACCTGAAGACAGGCATGAAACCAAAGTCCTCCTGACCAACTCAGGGAAGGACCACCCAGCAAACACTATCCCATATCTGGAGGAACTATCTCCTAAAGCCACTTGGACGAGGCAGAATGCCTCCTGATAGGAGTAAGGTGCTGTGGTCATCCCCTCACCCAGATGGGTGAGGGCGTCCCATCATGCCTGAGGGTTTTCAGGGAAGGAAAAAGAATTAGCCTGGCCACAAGGCCCTGGGCGTTGAACGTCACTCCTGGGACCAGGCACCGAGCCAGACCCTGCAAGGGGCACCCCTGGTTCCTGCTTAACAGTATGATATGGAGGGGGAGGGGTATCCCTTCTCCGCGGGGGGCGCAATGGTGGCCCCTGAGTGGGTGGACTATCCTGTTTCTCAAATAAGTCCAGACGAGCCCCAAACAGGCAATGCCCTCTAAAGGGAAGCCCCATCAAGGTCCTCTTAGCTTCATCGTCCGCCCCCCACTGACGAAGCCAGAGCAGGCGACGTATAGCCACCACTTGAGCAGAAGTCCTCGCACACATTTTTATGGTGTCATCCAGAGCCAGAAGGATAAATCTGATAAAAATGTCGCAGCTAGAGAGAGTGTAAAACACCTCCCAGGGTAAATCTTCGGGCTGATGCTCCAGCATCTTCCTTATAAGAGTCCTAGCGGCCACTGCCGTGATAGCCGCGGCACAGACAGGGCGCAGCGCCGTGCCTGCACAGGTAAAGGCGTGGGAAGCCAGCCTATCAATGCGCCGATCCTCGGCATCCCGAAGAGAGCTGTAAGCCGGCTCTGTAAGGAAGGGGGGGTTAGGAACCCCAATAATTGGTGCGTCCACCACCGGGGACGAAGATCAAATATCTACCATCTCGGGGGGGAAAAGGGTACTTCCAGACCCAGTCCTCCGGGGGCTTTTGAAGAGCAGCTGGACATTCCCACTCTTTGAGTAAAGGAGAATGGAAATGGGCTTGCTCGAGGAATTCCAAGCGCGCGGGCGCAGTGTGGAAACGCCCCCCTCTCGGCCCGGAGGCCGCACCCGGAGGTAAATGGACAGAACACTAAAAATTCTGAGTAACATTCCGCCAATATCAAACTGATCCCAATCAGTCTGACCAGCATCGTTCTGACCCCTCGGCCTCTCGTCAGAGGAACCTAGGTCAGAAAACAGGTCCCCCTCTTTTCCGACGAGGCGCTAGCACGTGTGGAAAAAGACTCCTCAGAGCCCATAGCACAGCCGAAGCCGCGGGGGTCCAAGGCCATTGTCTATCCGGACCCATCCGGCCGGACAAGCCCTCCACAATATGGCCGAGCGTAGGCCGTCTAGGAGAAAGGTCTATTTGCAATTCGCCACTTGTACAAGACTCAACAGGAGTGAGGTTTAGTGAGGGAGAAAGGGGCGAGAAAGAGCGAGGAACAACTGCAAGCGTCGCTCGCAATTCCAGCGTCTGTTCAGAACATGTGAGAACAACAGTATTTTTCCATGTTCAGAACATGACGCGCAGATCCGTGCCCCATCCGCCCCAGCATGGGGGAGACCGCACGAAATACACAGCCGGTCTTGTCCCAGAGGGACCCCGCTAACACTATCCTGAGATGCCTCCATATGGTGATTGTTTAAAGACAGGATGCCAGTAGGGATTTATGCAATAAGCAACCCTGGATGCCCCACTACCCGCTGATCAATGTGGGAGATTTTCGGGAAAGGGCCGCTCCTTATACGTATGAGTATAGTAATATACACGTAAATTGTAATATGAAAGGTATATGGCTATAAGTGGATATGAGGCCGGGAGAGGCCACCGGGAACTCAGTGTCTGAAAGACACAATGGGAAAGAGATGTCAGGATCATGCGCAGACGGACAGACAAAGATCAGAGGGATTCGCCCGCAAGGGCACTTACAGCTCAAGTGGAGGAGGAGACCGCCACGACGCGTGCGCGTGAAGCAACCAAAATGGCGCCCAGACAAGCCCGAAAGGCGGGCTAAATACTCCGCCGTGACGTGAAGCGCGCCGAAATAAGGCCCCGCCCATGTAAAAGAGCGCGAAGCTCTGAGGTAAAACGTAAGGCTAGGAAGCCGCCATAGGCCTAACCGCGCTGCAGAGCCGAAACCCACACTAAAACGCAGGCACCGTGGAAACATATTAATGTCATAGCAAAGTAAAAACACAAGCGCAGCCAAATTAAGAAGCAAGCAACGCGGCTCCGACAACTCTGATCTAATGAAGGGCAGATTAGCAGCCAAGAGCGTAACACACCGGCAATACTGAGACCGCACCACACGCGTACTCTCCCCCCCTTTCTTTTCCCCCTAAGTATACGGGGGAAAGAAGGATAAAGACGACCCGGTAATAGGGTCCAGTACTAAGTGGGGAATGGGACAGTCATGCGGGAGGGGCATCCATTAGAGGCTCACCATCAGCCTAAACCGCCTACCCTATGGTTGGGGAATTGCGGTGGAGTCTAGCTCCGTTAAAGTGGACCATCACCCTCCCGTGACCCCCCCAAATCCCCTTACCTTGCCTCCCTCGCGCCCCCTCTAGACGTGCGCGCGCCCACGCCGGCCGTCTGTGAATCGCTGGCGCGGGCACGTCGAGAGTGACGCGGGGGAGGCGGCGGCGGAGGAGCCGCTTGTTCGTTGCTGTCAGATCGCTTGTCCGTCCGCGCTGATTGGACGGTGCGGCCACGTGGGAGCGGGGAGAGGTGAGTTTTCCGGGTGATCGGGGGGTGTCACACAGCGGGGCACCCCGATCGGGGGTGCCCCACCGAAGTGGACCAAAACCCAGGATAGTCAAAATCCTGGGTGTTGGTCCACTTTAAGCACACACGGTGCTGCCTACCTTCACCCGACCAACGCAGCCCAGGCTGGGAGGCATTGTGATTTCAAATAGGACGGGTAGGAATAGTCCCGCAGGGCCTCGGGCTGTAAAGCCCCGCTCGCCTGCGAGAGCGCGATACTTCATGTCTTCGCAGTTTCAGCACTGCAGAGAAATCTGGGGATTGTGGGAGGTCCTCCGGTATATGTAGGGCCGGGAGGAGGAGCTTGTTTTCTTCATGACCTGCAGTGCACGGCGCTGGAAGCGGAGGTATACCCATACGTTATGAATATGTCTGGAGCAGGACGTGCTGTATGCTTAGAATATCTATAATATTCCCAGGACGATTAACTCCCTCCCCCTGGGGCATCCAGAATTGAGACACCCTGCTGTGTGATACCCCTCAGGTCGCCCCATACACTTACCTTGCTTTCCGGTCCAACGGCGCATTTGCGAGCCACATCCCCGCCATCCCTCTAGCAGGGCACCAGGCATTTGTGAATGGCCAGCGTGGGCACGCTCCCTGTTAGAGGGAAGCGGGGGCGGCCAGATTCACTCGTATTAGACAAGCTCCTGGACAAAGGGACTCAAGCAGATCCGAGCGTGCCGATTGGACGAGCGGCCGTGCATGCGCCGTAGGACCGGGAAGAGGCGAGTTAACTTCGGCGATCTGGGCGGTTTCACACAGCGGGGCCCCGATCAGGGACCAAAACCCAGTATAGTCAAAATCCTGTGTTTTGGTACACTGTAACCCCCACAAGCGATTGCTGCTATTCGGCCGCACTTACTCGAACCCCCGTTTCAAGCCCCGCTCGCACACCCACCGCCGTTATCTCCAGCTCTCATCTGAGCTCCATTTGCAGCAATAGAGAGAGGCCGTGCCATAGTGTCTCACGATTCGCGCGGAGGTCCCCATAAATGAAAGAGTCATAGACCGCGGTGGAGCGGCGCAAAGCTTGAATCGGGCGAGTTTGCGTTGGCGCGTCAGAATAGCGGCGATGGCCTGCGGGGGATTGAAGGGGAGTGTTGCGTTTTTTTTTGCATACACAATGGCCGCAGGACTGGAAGGTCCCTGTGTTACGGTCAGGACCCTGGACACCAGCAAGCTGGCAACCCATCCCCCCACATGTTCATATAAGACACATACCCGGCATGTGCGGTCCCATCTTATTGGGGTAACCTTACACGACACCCCTCAATCTCTATATGACGCTTACCTGGCATGTGCGCCCCCATCTTATTGGGGTAACACTACACGACACCCCTCAATCTCCATATGATGCTTACCTGCCATGTGAGGCCCCGGCGGACCCATCGCCCTCGGCTGGTTGACCTCGAAACCTCCGAACACGGGATTCGCGGGTCGCTCTGGAAATGGGAAGGTGGTGTTGCCGTCCCCGACGTTTCGGTATCCAGGGAAGCGCGGCGACAGCGGGACCATCCCTACGTTGCCGTAACCCGCCATGGGAGAGGTGGGGTGGGGCATCCCCTCTCCGCGGTGGTTGTTGTAGCCGGGCGATATGGGGCTCCCATTATAGAAGGTGGGGGACGGGGGCATGTAGGGCTTCCGGTGGCCGTTGTCCATGGGCGGCGGTGCCCCCCCCGGGTACATTCCTGGCGCGTTCCACTGGAAGCCCGTCCCGCACTGGTTATTGCAGCGCATCCCGCAGCGGGGACACGGCGCTCCACCACCGCCGCCGCGCTCCTGGGATGAGGAGATCTCGCTCGGGGGGATGGGGACGGAAGCTTCCGGAGACTCACGCTCCACTTTAATGACCGGGTCTGCATCTGTAACGAGAACATAAGAGTCAATTAATGCGCAAGCTTACCTAAAGCGCTTCCTGTGGCCTGAAATGCTGGAGGAACCCCGAATGTAGCAATAGACTAACCAGTGCTGAGCTCCCCAACCCTCCTTCTCGGGAGCCACAGACCCAACATACGTGGCAGATCTCCATACAGACACACAGGGCACACAGGCCGGGCGGGGCGTGCATTCGGAGCAGGCATCGCTTCCGCTGATTGGCCAGCAAGTTACCATATGGGGTATTTAAGGAGAGGGGGGGGGGGGGACCTCACAACAGGCGACTCACCCTGTCGACACGCAACGCGTCGGTGGAGGCTGCTGTGGAGGATCACCAAGTTGTGTAACCTTTCTTTACACTCATAGCACTTTATACATTGTAGTTTGCACGCCCCTTTATTGTGGTACCGCACTCTGTTGCACTTGTTTTTGCACTTTTGTCACAGTAATTAATTTTTAAATATATTAATAAGATTACATTTATTTACACAAATATATAATATTTTTTTTTTTCATACTTAACTTGTCCGGAGGCCGCACGTTGGAATCAGGAAAAGGTGAGTGAAAAGCCGTGGTCTGGGGGGGGGGGGGGGGCGGGTTTCACACAGCGTGCGGGATGCCCCGGGGGGGGGGGGGGGGGCAGACAAAACCCGGGAAAGTCAAATTCCAGGGTTTTGTTCTGCTTTAACAGTCAGTCTATTGCGGCCGATCGTCCTCCCACAGTTTGTGAAACTGGGAGCTGCGTGTCCAGGTTCCGTCGGGTGGGCGGGGTCAGAGAACATGTGCTTCCTATTGAAAACAATGGGGAGCTCTGTACACCAGGAACTTCTGTGTACAGAGACAATTGTTCTCAATGGCAGACGTCAGTAACACAAGCCAGGCCCCGCCCACCCACCGGAGCAACTCCCCACCCCAGCACTCCCGCAGCAGAATGTTCAGCACGTTAAGCTGCTGATTATTTGTATTTTTGCCTTTACAATCCCTTTAAGCAAGTCGTCAGCTCAGCGCTGAATCAACTGCCCCAGGGGTGCGGGGGGGGGGGGGGTGAGGGCGCCATCGTTAGTTTGTAATACTGATACGTTTTCAGCAAATATTCGTCACAAAGAAGATTTAGACATTACATTTGCCAGCTGACAAAACACAACTAATCCAAGCGTCTCCCCGTGTGGAAGAACAAATAGAATTAAAAAGCGTTTATTTGATAAATAAAAATAAATAAAATAAAGAGATAGAGATAGATATCGATACATAGAGATAAAAAAAAGTGATACAAAGAGAAAGAGATGTAGAAAGATAGAGATAGATAGATAGATAGATAGATAGATAGATAGATAGATAGATATGAGATAGATAGATATGAGATAGATAGATATGAGATAGATAGATATGAGATAGATAGATATGAGATAGATAGATATGAGATAGATAGATAGATAGATAGATAGATAGATAGATAGATAGATATGGGATAGATAGATAGATAGATAGATAGATAGATAGATAGGAGATAGATAGATAGATATGAGATAGATAGATAGATAGATAGATAGATAGATAGATAGATAGATAGATAGATAGATATGAGATAGATAGATATGAGATAGATAGATATGAGATAGATAGATATGAGATAGATAGATAGATAGATAGATATGAGATAGATAGATAGATATGAGATAGATAGATAGATATGAGATAGATAGATAGATAGATAGATAGATAGATAGATAGATAGATAGATAGATATGAGATAGATAGATAGATATGGGATAGATAGATATGAGATAGATAGATATGAGATAGATAGATAGATAGATAGATAGATAGATAGATATGAGATAGATAGATAGATAGATATGAGATAGATAGATAGATATGGGATAAATAGATAGATAGATAGATAGATAGATAGATAGATAGATAGATAGATAGATAGATAGATATGGGATAGATAATACCATTTTGTGATTACTCACCTGTAAAATGGGTATTATAAGTATGTCAAACCCCGCTTCAGAATAGTCATTACACTTGGGTTATACTGACCTGTAGAGGGCGATCTAGAGATGTAATGAAAATAAAAAAAAAAGGGAGCCCCTCCCGGTCCATAAATACCTGGGACCTCCCACTCATTCCCCAGTATTAAGACAGCAGTAAGGAAAAAGGGACCAGGAAGAGCCAAAATAACCAGTAACAGTAAAAAAGGTTCACCATATAAAGGATCCAGAATACAGAAAGGGCGGGTGAAGCGGGGTGTGTGACATACTTATAATACCCATTTTACAGGTGAGTAATCACAAAATGGTATTATTCTAAGTATGTCGCACACCCCGCTTCAGAATAGTCATTACACTTGGGACATCCAATAGCAGTGTTCATAAAGGGCGGGGATCCAAAACAAGGCAACAATGCACAACTTAAACCACTGCAGCTTGCAGAACTTTGCGGCCAAAAACAGCATCCGCTGAGGCCTGAACATCAACCTTGTAAAACTTGGAAAAAGTGTGAACAGAAGACCAAGTAGCAGCCTTACAAACTTGTGCAACAGAAGCCTGGTGCTGGAAGGCCCAGGACGCCCCAACAGCATGAGTAGAATGAGCAGTAACACAAAAAGGGGGAATCTTCCCCTTGGCAGAATAGGCCCCAACAATGGCCTGGCGAATCCATTTACTAATGGAAGACTTGGCGGGTGCCAAACCCTTCCTAGGCCCAGAGGGAACCACAAAAAGGGCATCAGTCCTACGAAAGGGAGAAGTAGTCACCAAATAGTACTTCACACAACGAACCACATCCAAGGAATGCAAAACCCTTTCCTTGTCATTGCTGCGCTTAGGACACAAGGAAGGGAGAACTACATCCTGATTGAGGTGGAAGGCAGAAACCACCTTAGGAAGCAAATCTGGCTTGAAGCGGAAAAACTTTGTCCTGATGCCTCTCAAAGTAAGGGGCCTGAATGGACAAGGCCGCCAACTCTGAGACACGCCGAACTGAGGTGATAGCGACCAGAAAAGCAACCTTCTGAGTAAGCATAGAAAGAGGAATATCCTGCAATGGCTCAAAAGGAGGACCCTGAAGAGCAGAAAGAACCAATATCAAGTCCTAAACTGAGAGCAGAGGCTTCCTAGGAGGCCGCACATGCGTAACCCCCTGGTCTTAACCAAAGGATGTAGAGCAAAAGACCTTTGAAAGAAAACCGCCAGGGCAGAAACTTTGCCCTTTCAAAGTACTAAGCTGGAACCCCAAGTCCAGACCGTGTTGCAGAAAATCCAAAATCCTGGGAATAGAAAACACCCTGCAAGGCAAGGCCCTAGCCTCACACCAATCAATATAAGACCTCCAAGTCCTATAATAGATGGTAGAGGAAGACCGCTTCCTAGCCTTAACAAGAGTCTGAATCACAGCATCAGAAAGACCTTCCTCCCTTAAGATGGAGGTTTCAGCAGCCACGCCGTCAAAGCCAGCGTTGGTAAATTGAGGTAAAGTAGTTGACCCTGAGTGAGCAGATCCGGCAGAAGGCGCAGATCGAACTGATCCACTGCCAGCCGAACGACGTCTGCGAACCAAACCTGCCTTGGCCATCTTGGAGCCACTAGAATTGCTGGCGCCCCTTGTAGTGCCAACCTGCGCACCACCATGCCCACCATAGGGAACGGAGGGAACAGGTACAGGAAACCCAGAACCCTCCAGCTCAGAGACATGGCATCCACTGCCAGAGCCAGAGGATCCCGCGAGAGAGACACAAACGCCGGAAGCTTGTGATTGTGACGAGAGGCAAAGAGATCCACCTCCGGAGTCCCCCACTTGTGGCAAAGTGACCGAAAAACCTTGGGATTGAGAGACCATTCCCCCCGGCGAGACGAGCACCTGCTCAGTGAGTCCGCCTCCGTGTTCTCCACACCCGGAATGTACACCGCCGAGATGCATGGGACATTGCTCTCCGCCCAGGCAAGAATCAAGGACACTTCCATGAGGGCACTCCTGCTGCGAGTCCCTCCCTGGTGATTGATGTAGGCGACCGCCATCCGATTGTCCGACCGAACTTGAACCGGTAAGCCCTGCAACTGAAGAGTCAAGTGAGACAGAACGAACCTGACGTCTCTCAGCTCCAAAACATTGATGGATCGTGAGCCTCCTGAGGCCCCCACAGTCCCTGAAACTGAAGATCCTTCCAGAAACCCCCCCAACCTGACAGGCTGGCATCCGTGGTGACTGTCTCCCAACGAGGGGTCAGAAAGCACCTGCCCCTCATCAGATTGCTTGGTTCCAGCCACCACCGAAGGGAATGCCGAACCCAGGGGGGCATCAGAAAAGACTGATCCAATGGCAGCGGTGACCCGTCCCAAGCCGCTAAAAGATGGAGCTGGAGCGTCCTTGTGTGAAACTGAGCAAAGGGAACTGCCTCAAAGGAAGCCACCATCAATCCCACCAGTCTCATCCCCAGCCAGATGGACGGGCGAGGGTTGGACAGAAGAAGCTGAATCAACTCCTGAATCAAAAGAACCTTGGGTCGAGGGAGGAACACCCTGGTCTGAGAAGTATACAGAGACATTCCCAGAAAAGACACCACCCTGGACGGGGAGAGGGAGGACTTGGGATAGTTGATCACCCAGCCGAATCTCTCCAGAGTGGATACCACAGCTCTGGTGTCTAGCTCCGCTTGGCTGTGAGAGGATGCCATAATGAGAAGGTCGTCCAGATATGGCACAATGCGAATACCCTGGGCTCTGAGGAGGGCCATCACCCCTGCCAGCACCTTGGTGAAAACCCTTGGAGCGAGGTAAGGCCGAACGGAAGGGCCACAAACTGAAAATGCCGATTTTCCACCACAAACCTGAGAAATCTCTGGTGTGCCGGGAAGATAGGAACATGCAGATAAGCATCCTTGATGACGAAGAGAATTGATGGCTGAGCGCAGCGTTTCCATGCGGAACTTCCGGGGACGGATAAACCTGTTGAGGAGCTTCAGATCCAAGATGGGACGAACGGAGCCGTCCTTCTTGGGCACCGTGAACAGATTGTAGTAGCCCAGGCCCCTTTCCAAGGAAGGCACCGGACAAATGACAGCCATGTCCAGAAGATTCTTTACTGCCGCCCAGAGCCCCTGCGCGGCCAGAGGGTCCGAAGGCACCCGAGACCTGAAGAATCTGGGAGGGGGCCGGATCTCGAACTCCAGCTTGTAACCGGAAGACACCACTTCCAGAATCCATCTGTCTGAGACCTCCTTGTCCCAGACCTGCAAGAAGTGTCGCAGCCGTCCCCCCACCCGCAAGGGTGAGGGCGCCCCCTCACTGCTGAGCTGGCTTGGCAGCTGGCTTGGGTTTGGAACCCCAGGCGTGACCTGGACAGGCACGTCCTCTGCCCCTGTTCCAGGAATCACCTCTGGAGGAAGAGAAGGCCAATCCCCTGCCAGCTCTGGCCCCACGAAAGGAAGGGTTAAAGGAGGCCACCCCCCGAAAGGGACGACGCTGCTTCTTTCGCTGAGGTAACTTGCCTCCTTTCGCGACCAAATCCAATTTTTCTCCAAAAAGCTGCAACCCCACGAAGGGAAGAGCCGTAAGCAACTTTAGCCACAAAATCAGCCGCCCACTGGCGCAACCAAACCGACCGCCGGATAGCCACAAGCAAGGCCGAAGTTCTACTACATATCACCATGGTGTCATCCAGGGCGGCTAGCACAAAGGACATGAACAATTCGCACCTCTTAAGGGCGGTGAACTCATCACTAGCCTGGTCAAGCCTGGAAGTAGTCAACAGGTCCCTAACAACCGACCTGGTAGCTACCGCCAAAAGTGCCGAAGCACAAACAGGCCGCAAGGCCGAACCGACACTGGCAAAGCCGTGACAAGCCATCTGATCAATGCGCTTGTCCTCACCATCTTTTAAGGTGGTGGAGTCAGGAGAATGCAAAACAGAAGAATTAGACAACCCCAACACGGGGGCATCAACCTCGGGAGGGAACGACCAGCGCTTCACCGCGTCCACCGGAAAATGATATTTCTTATCCCAGCCCTGAGGAACACCCGGAAGCCGAGTAGGCCTCTCCCATTCCTTAAGAATAATGCCATCAAAATGCTTTTGATTTGGGAATTCCAAGCGCGGCTTAGAAGTCCCAAAGAATTCCCCCTTCTGTGGAGGAGCCTCCTCTGGGGGAGAAATAGCCAGAACTTCGAAAAGATGAGCCAGGACCTTAGGGGTATCCATGGTAACCCCCTGTCCCTGCTCGGAATCAGCGCCCACAAATTGCTGATCATCAGAACCATCGGACTCCTCAAATAACTCCCCTTCCTCTAGCGGGGAGTAATCAGACCAGTCCAGTGAATCAAACTCATCAAAATCCAAGGCCGGCGTGGCTGGAGACAAGTGCTTCCTCTTAGCCGGGGCCTTTCTGGCAACAGCGCTAGAAAATAATTTCTCAAGATTGGCCAATCTGGCACACACAGCAGATTGCAACTCCCCACCCGTGACAACATCACCTGGGGTACGGATCAGACGGGGAGGGGTAGGCGATGAGGCCGGCGGCGCTGACCCAGACGCCTGGGACCCGGACTGCCACGTTATAGCCTGCTGCGCACATGATATACAAAGAAATACATCATCCCCCGTAAGGGATACCCCACACCCCATACACTGCCGGGATTGCCCCGAGGGGAGCCCAAGCCAGTATCCTGGGAAGCCTCCATATGGTGATTTTATTGGTAGTCGCAATAACCAAGGGAATTACGCAATATAAGCAACCTGGGATGCCCCTACTATGTCCCGAGTGGGAGGATATATTAGGAGCCCTAACCAAAAAACCCAGGGACCCAGGACCCCTTTATATCAAATAAAGGTCCACCTGAAAGACATAAGGCAAGGGCTGATCAACACACACGCACACAATCAGGCCCACCAAATAATATATATTATATATATACATATATACACATTCATAACAAGCAGATAAAATGAAATAATGTAAAATATGGAGCCCACAGGGCGCTTACTATAATGGTGCAGACAGCAGAGCACAATGCGAAGCAGAGAGCAGATGAGGAAGAAGGAGGGCGGGCTGGCGCGGTACGCGCATCGCGCCCGGCCCCGCCCCCCTCCCCTGACAGAACGCGGCTCCCGGCCAGTGGCGCCAGCAGCTCCGTGTGGGGGGCGGGCGCTCGGCGCACTCCTACGGCCCGCCCCCCCACACGGAACCTGAGGGGAAGAAGCTCCCCCAAGAAAACGCTGCCAGAAACGGCCGGCCAAGAGTGAACAGAAAAGCATGCAACAGTAAATAACACACACACCTCAATAACATCCACAGAGATAATTCACAAGGGAGAAGGTGTGCGCTCCCCCCCCCCTCAATTAGGGAGCAATGGGTGACCGTGAGAGGGGCAAACCCACTTAGAAGTGGAGGGGCCAAGGACGGGGCATCCCACTCCAGGATCACCAACCCGGACAGCTGCCTACCCCCTAGTATGGGGTCTCACAGCAGAGCAGAGCTCCTGAGCACCGTAAGGTGCCGTCTACCTGTGCCCTGACCAGCAGCCTAGGCTGGCAGGCAAGGGAGACCTAAATAAAAGTGGGTCCAGGCAGAAATAGACCAACAAGAGGGCCGGGGGTTACCCCGGCTACCTGCAAGGAGGAGACATCATCTTCTGACTTGCTCGTCGACTGCAGAGATGAAAGACTGGGGAGATAGATAGATAGGAGATAGATAGATAGATAGATAGATAGATAGATAGGAGATAGATAGATAGGAGATAGATAGATAGATAGATAGATAGATAGATAGATAGATAGATACAGATAGAGATAGATAGATACAGATACAGATAGAGATAGAGATAGATAGATAGATACAGATAGAGATAGAGATAGATAGATAGATACAGATACAGATACAGATAGATACAGATACAGATAGAGATAGATAGATACAGATAGAGATAGATAGATACAGATAGAGATAGATAGATACAGATAGAGATAGATAGATAAATAGATAGATAAATAGATAGATAGATAAATAGATAGATAGATAGATAGATAGATAGATAGATAGATAGATAGATAGATATGGGATAGCTAGATAGATAGGAGATAGATAGATAGATAGATAGATAGATAGATAGATAGATAGAGATAGATACAGATAGAGATAGAGATAGATAGATACAGATAGAGATAGATAGATAGATAGATATGAGATAGATAGATAGATAGATAGATAGATAGATAGATAGATAGATAGAAAAAGATACATAGATACATAGAGATAGATATCTTAGACCGACGTCTCAGATATCAGAGCGGTCAGCCATACCGTGTGCTGGGAGGATGATGTCACACCATAAGGACTGCCCATCACATGGTGCGGTTACAGTGGGGGCATCCCTATATAATGGGGTAGGGGAGCTGCTAATTCTACACGGACACGTTATCCAATCAAAATGAAAGCGGGATCCGTACAAACCCCTCTGCTCACCTTTACTGCCCTCTGCCCGCGGCTCCTCCCGCTTGCGCTTCTTGCTGCTGTCCACGCACGGCTCCTCCCCGCGCTCAATGCGGCTCACGATATCCGGCTTGGGAATGCGATATCCTGCAGGAAGTGGAGGGGTTAGTGACATCATAACATGCGGGACTATTGCATGGGGAGCATGTAGGTAGATTAATGAATGATCCTCCTTTACCATAAGAACTGCAAATCTGTGGAATAGCCGCCCACAGGGGATGCGATATCCTGCGGGATGTGGAGGGGCGGGGTTAGTGACATCATAACAGGCGGTACTAGCGTATGGTGAGCCAAGCTGGGAGTGTCCCGAGAGATTAATGAATGATCCTTCTTTAACATAAGAACTACAAATCTGTGGAATAGTCTCCCACAGGGGCTGGTTACAGCATCAACTGAAAGTTTTAGATGCTACTAAGTTACTATATAGACCCCCCAGCACCCCCCACAGGAAGCAGCTTTTGCATGGTTTTAATGTGGACCAAACCCCAGAATTTTGACCATCCCGAGTTTTGGTGGCCATCCCGTGAGACCCAGCCCCCAGATCCCCAGGAAACCGTACCTGACCTCCGAGCCAATGTGCAGGCACGAGGCCAATTCAGCGTGCTTGGCTGCATTTGGCCCCTTGGGCTAAGAGGAGCTAAGGGCCGAACGGAGCTGGTCCCGGCCAGACTGTGACAGACGCTCTGTCTTTTGGATGTCATCACTATTCAGTTGCCCACCGGGTCATTCACTGGCCTTTTCTTAATTAGGTTACAGGCAATGTCATTGTATTTTGACTGCCATTGTGTATTGTTGATTACGTCACAGGCAATGGCATTGTTCTGATTGAGTGTATTACAGACGCCTATTGTTTTGCTGATTGCGTCACCGGCAGAGTTGGTCTGTGTATTTGTCATGAGGTCCACGGGGGAGGTCCCATTGCATGGAGACTTGTGTATATAAGGCCTAGAGTGGCACTAATAAAAACACTTCACCTTCACCCTCAATACTGAGTTCTGTCTCTTATTGGGGGAAACGCTATATTACAATTCACTAGCCCTTGTAAGGGCTGTTCCTGTTTCCTCACGGACGACTCTGGAATTCCAGCAGCACCTCTTACGATTGGGAAAAGGACGTCTCGGGCAGTGAAGCCCTCCGGCGATAAGGGTTATCGCTACAATTGGTGGCAGCGGTGGGATGGTCCTTTGTACCCAGAGAGAGTGCTACCCTGATGGAGAGTCAATAGGACAAGTTGAAAAGGCTGACCCTGAAGGATCTACTCGAGAGCCGGGGAAGGTCAGCTAGCAACCGCCCACGTCGGGAACTGATAGCCGAGCTGATCGAAATGGATCGTGCAGCAGTGAGGACCGAAACCAATATAGAGATCGATGAAGACGCTGCTCTCGTTCAAGCGGTTCGGAACAGATTGTCGGTCTATGGCCCGAATCCATCACAGGAACTGATCGACCGAGTCTTCGCCGCAGCGGAGGCAGAGGCCAGTAAGCGAAGGGAAGATCGGCGACTTTCAACCCAGCAGCCTCTCAGCCTCAGTTACACTGGGGGGAGAAAGATTCCATTTGCAGCATTTAAGTCCTTCCAGGAAAGTGACGACGAGATTGACGGATTTTTGGCCGATTTTGAACGCCAGTGCGCTTTACACCGGGTACCCACGGAGGAATGGGTCACCATATTATCAGGGAAACTATCTGGGAAAGCTTCCGATGCTTTCCGGGCCATCCCTGATGCGGACTTACCACACTACCATCTGGTAAAGGAGGCTTTGTTAGCCCGGTACGCTGTCACCCCGGAAGCCTACAGGCGACGATTTCGGGAATCCCAAAAGAAGGGAGGGGATTCTTACACGGAGTGGGCATGTCGCCTCCATCGTACAGCATCACACTGGGTCACTGGATGCAAAGCCACGACCGCTGAGGATGTACTACAGTTGTTTGTACTAGAACATTTTCTCAATGCCCTGCAACCAGAGCTAAGAGAGTGGGTACGTGACCGGAGGCCTCTAACGCTACCTGAGGCTGCTCGTCTAGCCGACGAGTACACCGATGCTCGCCGGACAGAACAGTCCGCTCCAAAACCACAACCTCCCATCAAATTTCAAGCACCTGTGGCTTCAGCGCCAATTCGTGACTCTGGGCCACATAGGCCAGCGCAGCAACCGAACCTCTCCACAGTTCAGTGCCATCGTTGCAAACAATGGGGACATTATCGCAGTGATTGCGCCCTAGAGCCTCCCCGAAACACGTGGGGGCAAAAGCAACCTTCCACCTCCCGTACTCCTGTGGCACACTGTTTGGAAGCTGAGAGCAGTTCGGAAGAGTATCTGGGGGTACTGTATGAAGCTGATCCCGTACAAGCGGCCATCCAAGACAACCGACAGCACCATTGCCAGGAGGTACGAGTCAATGGGCGCACCGCGCAAGGATTACGCGACACCGGAGCCACACTTACCTTGCTTCAACCTCATTTGGTCAAGAACAAAGACCGCACTGGACACACCGTTGCAGTAAGGGTGACAGGAGGAGCTGTGTTTCGACTCCCCACCGCCCGAGTACATCTTGACTGGGGCGCTGGATCCGGCAGGGTACAGGTGGGACTTATGGACAACTTACCAGCAGAAGTACTATTGGGAAATGATCTAGGACCAATGACTTCTGCCTACGCTTCCTCTGGACCAGCCAGCGTCAACCCTGTTACAACCCAGGCTCCAGCCCGAGCTGCCGACTCCAGCCCACTGGTCGGGGAGACCCAGGGGTTTTGTCTGCATCACGTCATGTCTGTTACAAGAAGCCAAGAAGAGGATCAGCCATCAGGTTACATCCTTCCAGAAGGGAAACGTATGCCAAACACTATTTTTGTTGGGGGCATTGGCCGTCGGATTAATCAGCCTGAAATTAAGGATGTTTTTTCAAAGTATGGCGCTGTAAAGAATGTCAAAATTATTAGGGATGCCTCTGGCGTTTCTAAGGGTTATGGTTTTGTCCACTTTTACGATGATGTAGATGTGCAGAAGATTGTGGATTCTCCGATCAGCTTCCATGGAAAGAGATTGAAACTTGGGCCAGCTATAAGAAAGCAGAGCACCTGTGCACACATCCAACCAAGGACTTTGGTGCTGAACTCACCAACGCCACAATATCCCAGTGTTTGGACCCCACCCATGACCGATTCCTATGTACAGCCCACGTCAATGTTTAGTCCGGTTACCCACTATGTGCAGACTTGTCCTTACACAGAACTCTGCCCATAACAAGAGTCCGGACAGCCCCACGTTAACCCGAACAGGGTCAATCCGGGTCTGCCGGGTGTTCCACAAAAAGGGGGCATTGTGACAGACGCTCTGTCTTTTGGATGTCATCACTATTCAGTTGCCCACCGGGTCATTCACTGGCCTTTTCTTAATTAGGTTACAGGCAATGTCATTGTATTTTGACTGCCATTGTGTATTGTTGATTACGTCACAGGCAATGGCATTGTTCTGATTGAGTGTATTACAGACGCCTATTGTTTTGCTGATTGCGTCACCGGCAGAGTTGGTCTGTGTATTTGTCATGAGGTCCACGGGGGAGGTCCCATTGCATGGAGACTTGTGTATATAAGGCCTAGAGTGGCACTAATAAAAACACTTCACCTTCACCCTCAATACTGAGTTCTGTCTCTTATTGGGGGAAACGCTATATTACAATTCACTAGCCCTTGTAAGGGCTGTTCCTGTTTCCTCACGGACGACTCTGGAATTCCAGCAGCACCTCTTACGATTGGGAAAAGGACGTCTCGGGCAGTGAAGCCCTCCGGCGATAAGGGTTATCGCTACACAGACGTATCCCAACTAGCCTCTAGCAGGGGGCGTGCCCGCGCCTGCCATTCACATTGGCTATAGCGCATTTCCTCTCGAAATACAGTGAGGGTGGGGATGGGTTGTTCCAGACACTGTTCTGATTGGAGGGGGAAACACATATAGAGAAGTGCAGTTTGGGGTCCCTATCTAAAAGGTAGGAGGGTGGCGCTGTATGACTAACGCTGACAAAGAGGATTCAGATCCCGCACTTTCCTTTACAATAGAAGAAGTCTCATGTGCGACGATACGTGTTCCACATTCACATCTTAATGCAGTCGCTAAGCTCTTGCTGCCCATGTAGGAAACCGTACCTGACCTCCGAGCCAATGGCGCATGTGCAGGCGCAAGGCCAATGCAGCGAGCTTGGCTCCATTTGACCCCTTGGGCTAGGAGCAGCTAAGGGCCTAACGGAGCCGGTCCCGGACTGATGTATCCCAACTAGCCTCTAGCAGGGGGCGTGCCCGCGCCTGCCAATCACATTTCCTTCTAAAATACAGTGGGGGGGGCGGGGATGGGTTGTTCCAGACACTGTTCTGATTGGAGGGGGAAACACATATGGAGAAGTGCAGTTTGGGGTCCCTATCTAAAAGGTAGGAGGGTGGCGCTGTATGACTAACGCTGACAAAGAGGATTCAGATCCCGCACTTTCCTTCACAATAGAAGAAGTCTCATGTGCGACGATACGCGTTCCACATTCACATATTAATGCAGTCGCTAAGCTCTTGCTGCCCATGTAGGAAACCGTACCTGACCCGAGCCAATGTGCAGGCACGAGGCCAATTCAGCGAGCTTGGCTCTATTTGACCCCTTGGGCCAAGAGCAGCTAAGGGCCGAACGGAGCCGGTCCTGACCAGACATATCCCAACTATCCTCTAGCAGGGGGCGTGCCCGCGCCTGCCATTCACATTGGCTATAGTGCATTTCCTTCTGAAATACAGTGGGAGGGGCAGGGATGGGTTATTCCAGACACTGTTCTGATTGGAGGGGGAAACACATATAGAGAAGTGCAGTTTGGGGTCCCTATCTAAAAATGTAGGAGGGTGGCGCTGTATGACTAACGCTAATAAAGAGGATTCAGATCCTGCACTTTACTTCACAATAGAAGAAGTCTCATGTGAGACGATACGCGTTCCACATTCACATCTTAATGCAGTCGCTAAGCTCTTGCTGCCCATGTAGGAAACCGTACCTGACCTCCGAGCCAATGGCGCATGTGCAGGTGCAAGGCCAATTCAGCGAGCTTGGCTCCATTTGACCCCTTGGGCTAGGAGCAGCTAAGGGCCTAACGGAGCCGGTACCGGACAGACGTATCCCAACTAGCCTCTAGCAGGGAGCATGCCCGCACCTGCCATTCACATTGGCTATAGTGCATTTCCTTCTGAAATACAGTGGGAGGGGCGGGGATGGGTTGTTCCAGACACTGTTCTGATTGGAGGGGGAAACACATATAGAGAAGTGCAGTTTGGGGTCCCTATCTAAAAAGGTAGGAGGGTGGCGCTGTATGACTAACGCTAATAAAGAGGATTCAGATCCTGCACTTTACTTCACAATAGAAAAAGTCTCATGTGAGACGATACGCGTTCCACATTCACATCTTAATGCAGTCGCTAAGCTCTTGCTGCCCATGTAGGAAACCGTACCTGACCTCCGAGCCAATGGCGCATGTGCAGGTGCAAGGCCAATTCAGCGAGCTTGGCTCCATTTGGCCCCTTGGGCTAAGAGCGGCTAAGGGCCGAACGGAGCTGGTCCTGGCCAGGTGTATCCGGACTAGCCTCCAGCAGGGGGCGTGCCCGCGCCTGCCAATCACAAATGCCTGAGCTAAGGGCATAACGTAGTTCGGGCCGCACATGCGCCGTTGGATCGCGAATCGAGTTGGTTTTAATGAGGATTCACAGAGGGTGTGGGACAGGGAATCAGGCACTCAATAGGGTTTTTGGTCCACTTTAAAGTAAAACAAAATCCTCCCCTGTGATCCCCCCACCAGAGCACCTCTGTGATGCTGCAGGCCACACCTACCCAGCGGATATGAAGTCATCGATTGGCTGATCTTTTGATGGTTTTCGGAGAATTTCGACCTCACCCTTTTATAATAACAAACTATGAAAGTATGGACTGCCAAAAACCTTTACCAATAAGCCGCACCCAGCTATAAAGTTTTATAACAAGCCTTTAATAAAGTAACACCACTATACACATTAAAAAAACATACAATTAAAACAATTAGAAAGATGCTTACGGGAGTGGTACTTTAATAAAGGCTTGTTATAAAAGTTTGTGCAGACATTGCTACTTCTTTACTTGTGTGTGCACAAGCAATGCAATACATGAATCGGCCTGTGTCTAAAGACATTGCAATAACTTGCACACACACAATGAAAAATGCTTTACTTGCCTACACAGTGTTACAGGGTGGTTTTAGGAAGAGGCCAAGTTAAGTTATTGCAATGTCTTTAGACACAGGCTGATTCATGTATTGCATTGCTTGTGCACACACAAGTAAAGTAGCAGCAATGTCTGCACAAACTTTTAAACGTAGTAATGTTAGGGACGGGGTACAAATTGGACGGCCTTGACGTGGCCGCCTCGCTTCTACATTCATTGCAATCTATGTTAACTAACAGTCCATGTTCTTAACAAGTGTTAGCTGGGTTTTTCAATAGTATGAGTGTGCAGAGGGTTAACTTTCTTTGTTGCTTAGTGTGTGGTCACACCCCTCTAGCACCTCTGAGCACATCCTATCTTTCTTTTTGCTGTTGCATTTGCAGGTCAGTGGCCAGATCACAATATCACAAAAACAATATTTAATTATATGTTGAGAAATATTTATTACTAATTCCAATAAATAACATTTCACCATGGTAAAGCATGTGTCGGAAACTGTCATTTCTCCGCCTCTTATTGAAATTAATAGGAGGCTGCGGCGGATTGTGTGGTAACTGGAGATTCTCGGGAGCTCTCTTCCACAAAATCCGCCGCACTCACAATGAAATCAATAGGAGGCTGATTCAATGCCGGAAAGCGCCGATTTCAGCAGTTTCCTCATTCAGAATACGGGAAAATAGTGGGAGATATGGGGGATAATTATACATTGGGAACAGTGTGACTTACATCTTATAGTGTCTCTTATAGTATATGGGAAAATAGTGGGAGATATGGGGGATAATTATACATTGGGGAACAGTGTGACTTACATCTTATAGTGTCTCTTATAGTATATGGGAAAATAGTGGGAGATATGGGGATAATTATACATTGGGGAACAGTGTGACCTACATCTTATAGTGTCTCTTATAGTATATGGGAAAATAGTGGGAGATATGGGGGATAATTATACATTGGGGAACAGTGTGACTTACATCTTATAGTGTCTCTTATAGTATATGGGAAAATAGTGGGAGATATGGGGGATAATTATACATTGGGGAACAGTGTGACCTACATCTTATAGTGTCTCTTATAGTATATGGGAAAATAGTGGGAGATATGGGGATAATTATACATTGGGGAACAGTGTGACCTACATCTTATAGTGTCTCTTATAGTATATGGGAAAATAGTGGGAGATATGGGGATAATTATACATTGGGGAACAGTGTGACTTACATCTTATAGTGTCTCTTATAGTATATGGGAAAATAGTGGGAGATATGGGGGATAATTATACATTGGGGAACAGTGTGACTTACATCTTATAGTGTCTCTTATAGTATAAGACACTGTGTAAATGTTTGCTGCTTTGTGTATTGTGTAATGATTACACAGTATTGTGTGTATGGTGTGTGTACTGTTATTACACCAGCAGGCGTCTCGCAGGTTCTCTTGGCTTCTGTCCTCCGGCGCTTGCTGCGTCCGCCCACTGATGATGTCACCAAGCGCCGGACACACGTAATGCACTGCTATGGACTGTGGAGCGTTCCCCCCGCCCCTTAGGCCCCGGACGGATGATGCAATCACGCATGCGCGCAGGCATTCAGTTTGGAACGCGCATCCATAACGGCGTGCGTTCCGGCTGAATAGCGCCGCTGCAGACGGTAGCGCGACTTCTCAGCGGCTAAAGCCATCGGATATATGTATTTTCCGATGGCTTTAGGCGACCCCTGTGTTTTGGTCCCCGCCGGGGTCCCGACCCACAGATTGAGAACCGCTGTGCTAGAGAGTTTATGATGTACCATGTTCTAGATTTGTTCTGCATTTTTTGAAAATGTCCTTATTCATATTATTGTGATTTATATTAACAGTGGAACTGTATATTACACTGCACAGTGGAGTCACTATTATTTATTATTATTAATATTATCTTTGCACAGTGCAAAGGGTATTGAGAAAGGTGTTTAAGGCGAAACGTGTTTACCCTGAGAAATACACAGTGAGAGAAAAAGCCGAGAATATTTCTTCTTTTTTATGGAATGTAAACATCACACATCACATGAGAACCTGTAGAATATACACTTTGTAATTATGCGGCAAATGAATTTTTTGGGATGGATTATGTACAGATAAGGCTTTTAAGATATTGCTAATAAATTGTATGTTTTTATGAATTTCAAGATGTGGTCAAGTAAATGGGTGTAATGTGGGGGGTATAGGTCTAATACCTCCATATGAGTCTTTTGATGGAATGAGCCTGCTGACTGCTCTCCCTCTAGGGTGATGCGCACTCCCACCTCGGACGCTGAACGTGTCGCAGCTATAGACAAGTGGGGGAAGCACATCCTTTAGACTCCAGGGCCGGCCAAAGAGGGTTTTGATCCACTTTAACACTTTGTCTTCTCTCCATTCGCAGGAATAGAGTCACAGATTTCATCCTGACCCAGCGTCTGCAGAACTGGAACATGCCACTGTTTAAAGTGGACCAAAACCCAGCTGGATCTGGGAATCTATAACATTGCCCGCGACGGCCATTTGTGCATAGCTCTGCTGCTCCGAGCTAGTTGGACGAGCGGCCGCGCATGCGCCATAGGACTGCGGTGAGTTGATGCTGGAGAACATCAACACCCGATCGGGGTGCCCTGGGGGAGTGGACCAAAACCCAAGATAGTCAGAATCCTGGATTTTGGTCTACTTTAAAGTAGACCAAAACACCAGATTTTCACTATCCCGGGTTCTGGTCCCACCACCACGGGGCATCTTGGTTTGGGGTGCTCCACTGTGTGAACCCCCCCCCCCCCCAAGAATGCTGAGCTAACTCACCTCTCCCCGAGCCCTCGATGCAGGCGCGCCACTTGTCCAATCAGCTTCTCCGGTTGTACATATTAATGTGCGCCTGGAGAAATTGATTGGAGTTATGAGCGTCACGCGGCCACGCACAACCATTAAGTTGCAGAGGGCGTGGCAGCCAAGAGGGGAGGCGAGCGATGCAGACGTCGGCCCCATGTGGCCCAAAGGTCAGCTTACTGAGGGAGTAAATGCCTGCACAGGAAGGAATCTCAAGACTCCAGGGTGGGTTTTGGACCACTTTAAATATGTCGGCGTTGGGTCCCCTATCATCATGTCTGAGATGCCCGCCCACGATCGGATGATCCCAGGAATAGAACCCGAAAAAAAAAAATTTGATTAAGTCTTCTTTCAGGAAGAGCGCTATAGATGGCTGATTTCCACAGATACATAGCTCTCATGGTAAAGGATGACGTCGCATCTTTTTCTTTTTCCTTCAGGCGGTGGGAGCGCCGAGAATGGAAATTAAGGTAAGAATTGCGGACAATACGGATCCACCCCCTCGAGTCTGTCACTGCGCGTCCCCGCATCCATTAGCTAGGAAACGGGCCCTAAGAAATAAATGAAGCCACATACCTAGGGCCACCATGTACTGGTAGATCTCCTTGATGAGGTCCTTGTAGGTGGTCTTCTGGAAATCCTCCAGATTCTCCCATTGCTCTTCGGAGAAGTAAATGGCGGCATCATCAAAGGTGACCTGAGCGGAGAGAGAGAGGCGGGGGCATTATTTACCTTCACGTCATTCAAGAGATCATTTTTAAAATGATGTAGCAGCCAAAGAAAACAAAAAAAAGTCGGGCGTGCAAACCCGCGATCACTGCCACGGATTCTCGGCTCATCGAAATACAGGGTGCTAAGGCTCGACACGCCCTCTCTATTGTAGTGAATGTAGAGGGCGTGACTGCACCCCTCTGCGACCAATAGCACGCTCGGATGTGCTGCTGAATAAAGCTCCAGGCCCGCACGGATTCGGATCCAGGAATCAGGCGAGTTGCTGATCACCTACTAGAATCGATGAGTACTCATTTTTTTTTAGCACTTTGAAGCGGACCAAAACCTACAGCGTTTCTGGAATTGCCCCCCCCAAATGAAGAGAATGCTTTATATAATACGGAGGAAATTCTGCTCATGTTGGCATGTTTTCCTTCTGAAATACAGTGGAGGAGGGGATGGGTTGTTCTGATGAAGATTGGATTGGGAAACACATATAGAAAAGTGCAGCATGGGAATATCAGGGGGGGCCCTATCTAAAGGTAGGAGGGTGGTGCTGTATGACTAACGCAAATAAAGAGGATTCAGATCACGCACTTTCCTTCACAAGTAGAAGAAGTCTCATGTGCGACGACACGCGTTCACATTGTAATGCAATCGCTAAGCTATTGGTGCCCATGTAGTCCTATGGGACTCTCTTCCGTATTATACCGGACCAATTACCATTTTTTTTTCTTTAACGGGTGTTGGTCCTGAATAAAAAAAGCTTGGGGGGGGGCATCCAGAATGCTGCACAGCGCGGGGGCCCCTATCTAAAGGTAGGAGGGTGGCGCTGTATCACTAATGCAAATAAAGAAGATTCAGATCCCGCACCTTCCTTCACAAGTAGAAGTCTCATGTGCGACGACTGTTAGAGTAACTCCTTAAAGTGGACCAACACCCTGCCGTTTTATTTTTTTATTATGTCTTTTAAAACATGCAAAATATGCAGCAGGACCCGTTATAAATAATAAAGAAAAAATAACTTACCTCGGATGCTCCATCGCTGTGTCGCTTCCATTTTAATATCTGGCCGCCATCTCGTTTTTTTTTCAAAGAGGAAGAGATCGTTTGACCTCTGCGAGGGACAGAAGACTTCAAAAGTCATCAAAAGGTAAGTGTCTTTTTATATTAAAGTGATCAATGAGATGTTGTTTTGGAGGGTGTTGGTCCACTTTAAGGTTCAATATTCCACTTGTTGGAAATGTTCCATATTTCACAACTAGGTTTAGCAATGCAGGAACCAGACAGTTTCCGTAAGTTCTAAAACTATAAATCAAAAAATCCCTAAAACTTAACTTTTTCCTTTATTGAAAACCGCACAATCCGTCATCTGTTCTGAGGTTTGACATTTAATTTGAATTTCTGACCCCTTGTCATTTGAACTGCGCTCGCTCCATATATTTTGCTTTTGGTTAACCAACGCTGTGCCAGTCGGATATTAGCCAAATATAGATATGTACCCGGCCTGTTACTTTGGATTTTATTGGACAATTGTTAGACCACCTAATTGTATTTGGTTGTTTTTACTTCTCCTTTTTCTGCATATATTTGATATATATATTATATATATAGCTGCTTTTGATTAAAGATCATTCATCACGCTTCCAACTACAGAACTGTTGTCTGTGGTTTCTGTCTGGTTTCCTTGATCAAGGTTTATACAGCAAGTGATTCACTAAGGGCTATAATCCCTGAAAACCTATTGAATTGAAGAAAATCGTACACGACACGCGTTCCACATTCAGATCGTAATGCAGTCACTAAGCACTTGCCGCCCATGTAATCCTATGGGACTCTCTTCCGTATTATACTGGACCAATGTCTTTTCTTTAATGGGTGTTGGTCCCTGTGACAGACTCTCTGCCCCTTTGGACTTTACACAGGTTCATTACTTTCCTTTTCTTAAGCATGTTACAGACTGCCAGTGTATTGATTGATTACGTTATTCATTGTTCTGACTGCCATTGTATTGATTGATTACGTTATTCATTGTTCTGACTGTCACAGAACATCTTAGGTTTATTTTAATTCTCTGTGTGTGTATGTTGGGGTAATACATATCACTTTAGTTGACCTGGCTGTAAACCCCTCATTTCTTTTCTCCCCCCTCCCACTTGGATTTTACTGTTATCTAACCCTCACATGCCAGGTCAATGCTGATAACCATCTCCTACTCACCTTGTAATAAAACCACTTGGAAAAGCCAAATAAACAAATTGCAATAGATCCCCGCTAGGTCCCTCATGCTTGTCACCCCCCTCCCTTGGAATGTGGTCAGTTGGTATCCTATAGCACAAATGGGAGGGGTGGGGAGACCCACTGTTCTGGGGCCTATAAGCATGGCTGGAAGAATGGCAAAAAACACTCGATCTGACCATCAAGATTGACACACGCTGCTTTTAACCCTTTTGTTGCCAAGCACGTAACACCTACGTGCTGGCTTGGCTGGGCCTTAAGTGCCAAGCCCGTAGGTGTTACGTGCTTGACTTTCCTCGCTTCTAGTTTAAAAAATAAAAATCAAAAATACTCACCTGACCCCTTGTTGGATCCGGCCGGGTCTCCTCTTTAATTTGGTGCCATCCGATCCCCCGTGGGGGGTCGGATGGCTCCAGGAGAGCCCCCGGAATAGGCCGCCCCCCCCCCCCCCGCTTCTGCAGCAGCAGCTGCTAACTGTAAAAAAAAATAAAAAATAAAAATGACATTCACTTACCTGTGTGTGCGCTGGCTCCCGCTGTCCCTCCTCTTCACCTGGGGGGCCTCCGATCCCCCCCCAGGACTTACCGATCTTCAGGAGAGAGCCTGGGAGGCTCTCTCCTCTCTTCTTCACGATGGTGGCCGCCATCTTGCCTCTTGGGGGCGGGGCTTATGACGTCATCCCGGTCCCGATCACCGGCTTCAGCTTTCTCAGCTTCTCAGATGCCGGTGATCGGTGCCCTGGAAGGAGGTGACAGGAGATCCTCTGATCTCCTGCCTTCTCCTTCTCTGGATGCCGATCACAGGCATCTGTCAGCTGAGCGGCGAGGGACAAGAGCTTGCAATCGAAGGTAAGTACAGTTAAAAAATTTTTTTTTTTTTCTAATAAAATACTTTTTATTATTGTGTGTTTTTTTTTCACATTAACCCTTTGTGAGCTGGTAAGGGGTCCATGAGACCCCTTATACCAGTTCACAAGGCTGGGGGGGTGGCAAGTCACCTGCCCTAGCGGGTGGCTTGCCATTAACCCCCGCACCCCCATTACCTGCCTCCCCAAAGGCCAGGGGGGGGCAGAAGAGCCCGGGCCCACATAGGCTATGTGGGCTCGTAGGCTGCAGGGTGGGGGGGCCACCAAAGCTGGCCCCCCCACTCTGTGCCTACAAGCCCCCATAGCTGGTCCCGGGCTGGTTACTTTGGGTAAGGGGGACCCCACGTCATTTTTTTTTTTGGATTTTTAAGGGTTTTTAACCCTTAAAAATCCAAAAAAAAATGGGGTCCCCCTCCCCGGGAAGGGGGACCCTATGTCATTTTTTTTTTTAATTAACCATTTGTCATCCAGCAGCTATAAAAGGCTTCTGGGCAGGAAAGGGTGTCTACCTATACATATGTGGTATCGCTGTAACCGGGAGAAATTGGGGTTTCTCACGCAATAAGATTTTATTGACAAACTTACATTTTTTATTACAAAAAAACTCTACAAATTGTAAAAAAATATATTTTTTTTAATTTTTTTCACACATTTCACCCAAAAATGTTGAGAATACACCTAAAAAATACAAACAAGACATTTCATGTTAAAGCCCAGACTCTGTTGAAAAAAACAATATATAATTTTCCTGGGAAATCCCTGGAAATCCTTTCAAAAATGACAGTTGAACATGTGTAGCGCAAAATGGTGAAACATCGTCTGGCAACAGGGAGTGGCAAATGCTGCAGGTAGGCTGGCAGCGAAAGGGTTAACATCCAAGCTGAACAAGACCAGAAAGCGTGTGAGGACAATTGATTTGATCAAAGAGAACGCAGCCCAGACGGACTTTTAAGTATCTTTTCCACCTTCTTTTATTTTGCATTGCTATTTATCTTATTTACCGTGTTTTATAGTTAACTCTGGTTTTTTCACCTTGCATCGTGTTTCTTGCTGTTTTGTGTTTTTCTGTTTGTTTAAATAAATTCTAAAAATACAGCAGATGCTCTCAATTGATCTGATATAAAAAGCCCACGCTATTTCTGAAGAGCCTGGCTACCTTACTTGCCTAGGACGCTCGATCGCCCCCGCCTGGAAGTGGTTGTGGGTCGATCGATACGTTCGATTTGATTGTATTGTGTGTGGCCTGTATTATATTATAGAGTTGAGCACTGATTGTGCTCTGGTGGAGGCAGTTTATAGCCACGTGTGTTGCCAATTAAAGAATTGCAGTGACACACGTGGGGTACGATTGGCCGGTCTGATCAGATGAACGATCAATAGGTCTGATCAACCCGTGCAATCGTCACACTGACTGCCATTGTATTGATTGATTACGTTATTCATTGTTCTGACTGCCATTGTATTGATTGATTACGTCACCGGCAGAGTTGAGGGATTGTGTGCCCTGCTGCTATTGGTCGGTGTGTGTGTCATGCAATGGAGACTTGTGTATATAAGGCCTAGAGTGGCACTAATAAAGCTACTTCACCTTCACCCTCAATACTGAAGTTCTGTCTCTTATTGGGGGAAACGCTATATTACAATTCACTAGCCCTTGTAAGGGCTGTTCCTGTTTCCTCACGGACGACTCTGGAATTCCAGCAGCACCTCTTACGATTTGGAAAAGGACGTCTCGGGCGGTGAAGCCCTCCGGCGATAAGGGTTATCGCTACAGTCCCACGGACAGTGAATAAAAACAAGCTTGGGTGGGAGCATCTAGAATGCTGCACAGCTCGAGGATATTAGGGGGGCCCTATGTAAGGGTAGGAGGGTGGCGCTATATCACTAATGCAAATAAAGAGGATTAGATACCGCACTTTCCTTTACAATTAGAAGAAGTCTCATGTGCGACGACACGCGTTTCACATTCACATCGTAATGCAATCGCTAAGCTCTTGCTGCCCATGTAATCCTATAGGAATCTTTTCCGCATGCAACAACATTAAACCAGACCAACACTAAATTTTTCTTTAAGGGGTGTTGGTCCCAAGGACAGTGAATAAAAAAGTTTGGAGGAGGCATCCAGAATGCTGCACAGCTCGAGGATATCAGGAGGGGCCCTATCTAAAGGTATGAGGGTGGCACTGTATGACTAATAAGGAGGACTCCGATCTCGCACTTTCCTTCACAAGTAGAAGAAGTTTAACGTGTGACGGCACGCGTTCACATCGTAATGCACTCGCTAAGCTATTGACGCCCATGTAAACCTATGGGACTCTCTTTCACATGCAACTGCGCAACAATAAACCAAGACACTCATTTTTAATGTATGTTGGTACCGCTAACAGGGAATAAAAACAAGACCAACACCCGTTAAAGAAACAACAACAGGTGTTGGTCTAGTTTAAATGACCCATTCACCAAGCTTTTAACTTTCCTGCGATTGGTGCTTGCCCTGGGAGCATCCCGATTTGGAAGTGTGTGTGAGCCCCCCCTCCAGATCGCCCACTCCACTCATCTAGCTATAGCGCATTTTCTTCTGAAATACAGTGAAGGGGTGGAGAAGGCGAGTATGCCGGGCAACCTCGGGGCATCCCGATTCTGGACGGCACTGTGGGAGGAATCAAGAGGGCCTAATCTTATCAATTCCAGGGCCGATCGCCGCAGGTTTTGGTCGACTTTAAATTGAACCCGCGAAAGCCCTGCCAAGGCTTAATTCGGAGCGCAACTATTTTAGGGCAATCATAAGCAGAGGAAAACCCAAAATGGCCGGCCCTGGAATCTAAATGAATTAGGATGCTCCGCTGTGTGAAACCCGCCAGATCATCTGTGTCAGCTTACCTTCTCCCGATGCCACAGAGCATGTGCGGGATCTCCTCCAATCAGCCGTTCAGCAAATGGTTAAGTATTTTCAGGGGGGAGCAAGAGAGGCTGCATCCCTTGCATCTTCCGGATGTGCACTAGGGATATGGCCGCCGGCACTCCCCCACTGAAGAACATCAGACCTGTTTGCCGAGTGACACACGTTTTGTGTGTGTGTCACTCGGCAAACAGGTCTGATGTTCTTTAGTGGGGGAGTGCCGGCCTCTTCCCCGTCCTACGCCGCATGCACAGGCTTTCGTCCATTTGGAGCCATTTGCTGCGTTGTGCAGCAAATGGCTCCAAATGGACGAAAGCCTGTGCATGCGGCGTAGGACGGGGAAGAGGCGAGTTTTACAGGGCGCTCTGAGGAGTTTCACACAGCAGGGCATCACAATTCGGGATGCCCCTGTAGCAGGGAACATCAATCAAAAGCGCCCTGGAATCTAAAAGAATTAGGATGCCCACTGTGTGAAACCCGCCAGATTATCTGTGTCAGCTTACCTTCTCCCGATGCGCATGTGCGGGATCTCATCTCATCCAATCAGACGTTCAGCAAATGATCAAGAGGGCAGCAATAGTGGCTGCATCCCCTGCATCTTCCGGATGTGCGCTGGGCATACAGCCATCGGCGCTCCCCCACAGAAGAGCATCAGAGCAGTTTGCTGAGTGACATCGACGTGGCAAATGGCTCCAAATGGACGAAAGCCTGCGCATGCGGCGTAGGACAGGGAAGAGGAGGAGTTTCACAGTGTGGGCCATCGCAATACGGGACGCCCCTGTAGCAGAGAACAAAACCAGGGATAATCAGGGGGGGCCCTATGTAAAAGGTAGGAGGGTGGCGCTGTATCACTAATGCAAATAAAGAGAATTCAGATCCCGCACTTTCCTTCACAATAGAAGAAGTCTCATGTTTGACGAGATGCAGTTGCTAAGCTCTTGCTGCCCATGTAATCCTATGGGGCTCTCTTCTGTATTATAGCGGACCAATGTCCGTTTTTTTCTTTAACTGATCTTGGTCCCACAGACAGTCAACAAAAAACCTGGGGGGCATCCAGAATGCTGCACAGCTCGGGGATATGGGGGGCCCTATCTATATGTAGAAGGGTGGCGCTGTATGACTAACGCAAATAAAGAGGATTCAGATCCTGAACTTTCCTTCACAATAGAAAAAGTCTCATGTGCGACGATACGCTAGGCCGGGAAAGAGGCCAGTTTTGCAGGGAGGAGTTTCACAGTGTGGGGCATCGCAATTCGGGATGCTCCTGTAGCAGGGAACAAAACCAGGGATAATCAGGGGGGGGCCTATCTAAAGGTTGGAGGGTGGCGCTGTATCACTAATGCAAATAAAGAGGATTCAGATCCCGCACTTTCCTTCACAATAGAAGAAGTCTCATGTTCGACGATACGCGTTCCACATTCACATCGTAATACAGTCGCTAAGTCTCATGTGCGACGATACGCTGTGCATGCGGCATAGGGCGGGAAAAAGGCGAGTTTTACAGGGAGGAGTTTCACAGTGTGGGGCATAACAATTCGGGATGCCCCTGTAGCAGGGAACAAAACCCGGGATATCAGGGGGGCCCCTATCTAAAGGTAGGAAGGTGGCACTGTATCACTAATGCAAATAAAGAGGATTCAGATCCCGCACTTTCCTTCACAAATGGCTCCTTAATCACTGCAGAATCGCGCTAGCCTAGGTTTCCTAGGATCCTGTGAAAAGCGGGTCATGTGACCTCGTGGCACACACGGGGCTCCCCTGCATGATCAGTGCAGTTACCTGAACCTAGAGCGATGTTGTGTTGCTCTGCCCCTCCCCCCATCCATGCGAGAGCGCGCTGCAGCGGAATGCCCGCCCGCCATGTCGCCGGCTGCCTAATACCCTCGCAGTGAATAATTAGATGCCAATTAACACGCAGCCTCCCATTAATCTCGCGGAGAGAAGTAATTACAGCAAATAGAGACAAATATTTATAACGCGAGAGACGCGGGAGTGAGGAGCAACACTTAATATTCAGCGGGAGATTAAAAGAACAACTCCTGGGAACATTAAAAAAAAAAAACACACAGCAGGATGTGTGTGTATCATAACATTCGCCAAAGGACGCGACCCCGTGCCCTCCTGATTCATTCTGGCATATGGACAGGCTGAAGAACATTAGCCTCACCCCTCCTCGCTTGATAGGCTGGAGAACATTAGCCCCATCTCCTCCATGCTTCATAGGCTGGAGAACATTAGCCCCATCTCCTCCATGCTTCATAGGCTGGAGAACATTAGCCCCATCTCCTCCATACTTCATAGGCTGGAGAACATTAGCCCCATGTCCTCCACGCTTGATAGGCTGGAGAACATTAGCCCTATGTCCTCCATGCTTCATAGGCTGGAGAACATTAGCCCCATGTCCTCCACGCTTGATAAGCTGGAGAACATTAGCCCCATGTCCTCCACGCTTGATAGGCTGGAGAACATTAGCCCCATGTCCTCCACGCTTGATAGGCTGGAGAACATTAGCCCCATGTCCTCCACGCTTGATAGGCTGGAGAACATTAGCCCCGTCCCTCCATGCTTGATAGACAGGCTGGAGAACATTAGCCCCACCCCCTCCTGCCCCATGCTTGATAGACAGGCTGAACATTAGCCCCGCCCATCCATGCGTGATAGACAGGCTGGAGAACATTAGCCCCGCCCCCTCCATGTGTGCTAGACAGACTGGAGAACATTAGCCCCATCCCTCCATGCTTGATAGACATGCTGGAGAACATTAACCCTGCATCTCCAGGGCAAATATCTCATCACTAGTCTATCCTTCACCATGCAAAAGAGCCCCCAACACCACCATGCAACAGAGCCCCAGCGCCCACACCAGAGCCCCAATACCAACACAGCCCCGATAAAGCAGAGCTCCAACACCAACACAGCAAAGAGCCAACACAACAGAGTGCCAACACAACAGCACCGTCCCAATCCCAGCACACCACCACCCCAATACCAACACATTCCATTAATTCCGCCCAAACAGAAAATATGGTGTCTGAGTAAATGAATAGTTCATAAGCTTAATCCCTACCAGGATATGTGCGTTTACTCAGCGTGTTTCGCACAGGGTTGAGCTTATGCATGAGTTAAGAATCTGTGGTATGTTTGGTGGTTAGTGCCTGCCTCTAAGTTGGGGATACCCCGGGTGTTGTAGCCAGGTATTTCAAGTACAACGGTGTGTACAATCCTCTGTCAAGCAGCAAAGAGAGGGATATATATCCCAGTTTCGTAGCAAGTATGGCTAAATAGCCCTAGATCTGGGTGCTATTACCCTAGGTCAGATGTAATCACACCAGGCAGCCTTGTAGTGGGCCGCAGAATGCTGTGTAGGTGGCTTCCTGGCTCAGGTCTGGCTGACGGCCTTTAGCGTGCAGAGTATGCCCAACACATGCTTAACCTATTGTAGCCACGTCTGGAGGCTCAGCCAAGGATCTGAGCTATCGGAAAAAGTCTTCGGATCCATGGTAGGGAGCCGTTATCGGAGGAGGCCCAACACCGCCATGCAACAGAGCCCCAACACCGCCACGCAACAGAGCCCCAACACCGCCAGCCTTGTAGTGGCCGCTGACTGCTGTGAAGGTGGCTTCCTGGCTCTGGTCTGGCTGGCGGCCTTTAGAGTGTAGAGCATGCAGCACATGCTCAACCTATAGTAGCCACATCTGGAGGCTCAGCCAAGGATCTGATCTATCGGAATAAGCTTTCCGACCCATGGTAGGGAGCCATTATCGGAGGAGGCAACCTCCTCTACCGCACCACTTTCAAACGCTGTGGAAAGTTTCCCAGCGGGGCAGTTGTTGAGCAGTTGGACGGAATACAGAAACCAGGCCTAGCAGCAATAGTGGAGGCGACCAGAAACCAGTCCGAAGGCATTTCCTGCGCAGCCGTAGCAGTATTGATTGAGATCGGCCTCCTACACAAGGGCAAGGCAGATTCTTCCGGTGAGCCTCCCACGATAAGTAAAAAGACAACGTATTGTTTTACTCTAATAGCTGGGTGACCTCACCACAATCAAAACGCCCAAAAAAAAAAAACAGACCCGCCCTGATATGTTTAGAGGATAAAGAATCCTTACTATTGCTCCAAGTAGAGAGTAAAAGGTGGCTGCTCACCCCAAGCCGATTAAGGTAAGGAAGGTGGGGGGGGGGGTTATCCCTGTGCACATAAACGAGCCGGAGTTCTGCTCAAAGTTCTGACCTCAACTCGATAGCAGGGAGATACTATAATGATATAGATATATATTAGGGGTATGAATTGGTAATCTGGCGATACGATATGTATCGTGATACACGTACGACGATACAATATATCCCCAATCTGTCTCAAAGACGATATATTGCATTTTTTTTAATGACTATAGCTTTGGAAACCCTATAGTTTAGTCCATAAGTCCAAAAAGGGATGGCGAGAAAAAAGAGAGGAAGTCCAAAAAGGGACGGCGAGAAAGAAGAAGAGAAGTCCAAAGGGACGGTGAGAAAGAAGAAGAGAAGTCCAAAGGGACACCGAGAAAGAAGAAGAGAAGTCCAAAGGGAAGCCGAGAAAGAAGAAGAGAAGTCCAAAGGGACGCCGAGAAAGAAGAAGAGAAGTCCAAAGGGACGCCGAGAAAGAAGAAGAGAAGTCCAAAGGGACGCCGAGAAAGAAGAAGAGAAGCCCAAAAGGATGCAGAGAAAGAAAAAGAGAAGTCCAAAGGGACGACGAGAAAGAAGAAGAGAAGTCCAAAGGGACGGCGAGAAAGAAGAAGAGAAGTCCAAAGGGACGGCGAGAAAGAAGAAGAGAAGTCCAAAGGGACGGCGAGAAAGAAGAAGAGAAGTCCAAAGGGACGGCGAGAAAGAAGAAGAGAAGTCCAAAAGGACGGCGAGAAAGAAGAAGAGAAGTCCAAAGGGACGCAGAGAAAGAAGAAGAGAAGTCCAAAGAGACGCTGAGAAAGAAGAAGAGAAGTCCAAAGAGACACCGAGAAAGAAGAAGAGAAGCCCAAAGGGACGCTGAGAAAGAAGAAAAAAATATACATATATTTATTAGGGGTGTGATTTGGTAAGAATCTGGTGATATGATATGTATCGCGATACACGTACGACGATAAGATATATCCTGATTCTGTCTCAAAGACGGTATATTGCGATTTTTTTTAAAATGAATATAGCTTTGGAAACCCTATATAACACAAGCTTCAAATAAGTCCAAACACTCAATGTAGAGGTTATCCCGTGGCACGTGCACTTTTTGTCAATGCACCACTCGAGTGCACTCTTACCAGATTTCAGCGCGGTTATTAGCAGCAGACGGAGAACTGACAGCAACGCCTCGCGACATCCAGGTGGACGCCTGGTGCACTGACAAAAAGTGCATGAAATTTACTCTGTTTTATCTTTGGAGAGTAGTACCATATTTATGGATAACATTAACAATATATGGTACTACTAATAATCGAGCTGTGTTCCCAGGTTCCCCCTGGAGAGGGGCGGATGAAACGTCACCCGGCCGGCAAATGTGCCCGGCAACGAGTGACTTGCGCACCAGGCGTAATATAAATAATTTATATATATATATATATATATATATATATATATATATATATATATATATATATCCCCTCAGACTGCTCATTCAGGGCGTTTCGCTTTCACGTCATCTTGAAGGTTCATCTTGCGTTGGTGTGCTTTCCCAGCTCCAGATGAATGGCACAAATGCAGCTATTAGAGGAAAACAATACGTCATATTATCACTCATTGACTCCCCAGAAAAAATCTGCCCCACCCTTGTGTAGGAGGCCAACTTCAATCAATGCAGGCATCCAGCCGTCTCCCAGCTGCCCAGGAAATGCCATCGGGCTAGTTACCAGGTGGCCTCCAGTATGGCTGCAAGGCCTGGTGAGCGTTTCCGTCTGGTTCCCGTATGCCGCCCCAACTGCTCAACAGCTGCCCCATAGGGGGATCTTTCCACAGCATTTGAAAGCGGTGCGGTAGAGGCAGGCCGATAATGGTTCCCTACTACGGCTTATTACAATAGATCAGATCCTAGGCTGGCCTTGCTGCTGTCTGCACGCCACTGCTGGTCAGGCTCTTCTCACTGGAGCCAGCCATAGGGGGAAGAATGCCGGAATAAGGAGGAGGAGGATTTCAAAAAGATAACTCTGGAATGAGCAGATGTTTTGCAAGGTCAGGCGAGTAGATTTGGTTTTAGTCATACTACAGAGGCTGTAGAGTTTCTAAACCATTAAAAGTGACTTGGTCCCCCCAGACCCATAGGGCATAGGGTCCAACTTGGTGACAGAGGTACTTTAATGATGGACATTTGTGGGTATCTGCTGCGAGTGCCATCATGAAAAATACCCAAAAGAGGGCAAAAATATAGACTAGATTAAAAGGCACGTCTCAAGCATCAAAAGAAAAAAAATAAAAATAAAAAAGGGGGGACACTGAAAAAAAAAAAACACTTTACAAAAGGAACACAAAAAACCTTGAAGGGACACTAGGTAAAAAGACTTGAGAGGAATAAAAAAGAAAAAACTCAAAGCAGCACTTGGTGAGAGGTACATTAATGACGGTCATTTTAGTGTATGAGAGGCCATGAAAGGTATCCAGAGGAGCGCAAGAAAATAGACTAGATTAATGCAGGCCTGTCTTAATGCACAAAAGACAACCCTTGGAAGGGACAGTGGGGAAAAAAATGGAGAGAGAAGTCCAAAGGGGCACCGAGCAAGAAGAGAAGTCCAAAGGGGCGCCGAGCAAGAAGAGAAGTCCAAAGGGGCGCCGAGCAAGAAGAGAAGTCCAAAGGGGCGCCGAGCAAGAAGAGAAGTCCAAAGGGGCGCCGAGCAAGAAGAGAAGTCCAAAGTAGCGCCGAGAAAGAAGAGAAGTCCAAAGGGGCGCCGAGAAAGAAGAGAAGTCCAAAGGGGCGCCGAGAAAGAAGAGAAGTCCAAAGGGGCACCGAGAAAGAAGAAAAAGAAGTTCGGAAGGGACGGCGAGAAAGGAGAAGAAGTCCAGAAGGGACAGTGAAAAAGAAGGGACACCAAAAGTTGAACGCTAAAGGGCCACTGAAAAAAAAAACCCGTTAGACTTACCATTAACAGTTTTTCTATGAATCTTAAGAAGAAGACCCACGGAGAGAGGGAGGCTCCACCCCCTGGGAAGTAACAAACTGAACAGAGGTTAAAACTCCACCCCTTCCTCCATACCTCAGTCCTAGTCAAGTAACATACGGTAAACCGTAGGACCAATGGGAGGGAACTAAGGGGTCGTCATCAAGGATTCCTAGAAAAAAACTTTACCAGTTAGTCCAACAAGGATTTTCTCCCTTCATCGTTCATGACGACCCACGGAGAGGTTGCTTAGGGATGGGAAGCTTAGGTCAGGTCTCAATATGGCCTTATTAACAAAGGAACCTTACTGTTCAATTAATGCTAAGGCCTGTTTCACTTACCCGTCTGGCTGATGTGATGGCCAACAAAAAACATTTCAGAGATCACCTCTTTTCTGGTACTTGCTCAAATGGAGGTTCCAGAAAGCCTTTCAATGCAACTGATAAATTGTAAGTTGGAAAATCGGGTAATAGATTTATTGTAGTATTGATTGATTAGCTGATGCTGTCTCAACTGGCGGTCTAGAAAGATTGTTAAGGCTGAAGTCTGTGTCTTTAGTGTACTTACTGCTAACCCTTTCTCAAACCCTTCCTGCAGGAATTCTAGTACAAAGCTTATATCATCTTTCTTCAGTTTGTTAGTTTCACAAAATGAAGAAAAACATTTCCAAACCTTTGCATAGATGCATCTAGTGATCAATATATGACTGTCCAGGAGAGTTTCAGTCACTCTGGCCAAACAGCTCTTCTTCTCTAAGATGTCCCTTTTAAAATCCATGCTATTAGCTGAAGCTTTGCTGGCTCTGGATGCAGAATGGGACCCTGATGAATCAAATTCGGAATATTTGGTAGCTGCCAAGGATCTCTCTTTACCATCCTTTTCAGCTCGGAGAACCAGGATCTTCTCGGCCAAAACGGGGCTATGGAGAGAACGGTGATTTCTTCTTGCGCTATTTTCCGGATCACTTGTGGCGGAAGGGAAGGCTAGGTGAAAATTCCAAGGATGAGCTAGGGCATCCACTGCTAATTCACTATACTCCCCTCTGTCAGAGAGTAAAATATTTCGCATTTTGAATTGTTAGCAGAGGCAAAGAGATCTATCCGAGGGAGATTCGAGGACGTCACAATCTGAAGAAAAACTTCTTGGTTTAGACACCACTTGGTCTGTTGAACCCTGACTTGGCTTCAAAAATCTGCGAGTGTTCAGGGTACCCTTTAAATGAACTGCCGATGTAGACAGGACCTGTTCCTGTAAGGGAAATGGGAATAGAGTTTGAGAGGCTTATCAGTGTCGAGGAGCTGGTCCTGCCCTAATGGTTTAGGTAAGCTACTGTGGAAGCATTGTCGCTGCAGATCTGGACATCTCCGCCTGAGACATCTGGTAGAAAGCAATTCAGCACCAACTTGACAGCTAGAAGCTCCCTGAAGTTGGAGGATCTGCCTGCAACGTTTGGTGACCACTTCCCCTGGACATGTTGGCGTCTGTGGTGATAACTATAGGATCTCTTTGCTCCCACTGTCTTCCTCCTATTAGTAGCACTGGATCTGTCCACCATTGAAGACTCTCTAGGATCTTTGTCTCTATTTGGACTTTATGACCCAGTGAGTCTGGGCTCTTGTCCCAATGAGATAGGCGGAACCTCTGCAAGGTTCCCATATGGAGCTGAGCCGCTGTCCTGAGACTGAGCAGGGTCATGATTTCTCGTAAGGAAACCAGAGAGGAATTGGTGAATTTTTGGGTCACGTTATGATTCTCAATATCTTTTCTGGCGGAAACAGAATCCTTTGATGGATACGGTCTATGTCGTATCCTAGGAATCTGGAAAGATAATTGGGTGATAGACTTGACTTTTCTAGATTCACTGCCCTGGCCAAAGTTTTTAGTAGAAGAGTCTTCCTTAGATCTGATAGAATCCAATTCTTGGAGGTAGAGGAACTCTTACCAGAACAATCCGGATGGGTGCTGCGGCGCAGCATATTCAGAAGACTCACGCAAATTTAAATCCAAGTAATCCACAAAAAGCAAATACCACGCATGATGACCACTGTCCACGCCACTGTCCACCATTTCGGGGCTTCAAACGCCCCTTCATCAGGGACAAACAGCAGAAACCTCATAATGTGAGGGTTAAATACCTTTAAAACATGTAAATCCCACCTGACATCAATGGTTGCCTCCAAACATCTCTTCTAGAGCCGATAGAAGCGGCTCTTCTAGAGCCGATAGAAGCGGCTCTTCTAGAGCCGATAGAAGCGGCTCTTCTAGAGCCGATAGAAGCGGCTCTTCTAGAGCCGATAGAAGCGGCTCTTCTAGAGCCCATAGAAGCGGCTCTTCTAGAGCCCATAGAAGCGGCTCTTCTAGAGCCCATAGAAGCGGCTCTTCTAGAGCCCATAGAAGCGGCTCTTCTAGAGCCCATAGAAGCGGCTCTTCTAGAGCCCATAGAAGCGGCTCTTCTAGAGCCCATAGAAGCGGCTCTTCTAGAGCCCATAGAAGCGGCTCTTCTAGAGCCCATAGAAGCGGCTCTTCTAGAGCCCATAGAAGCGGCTCTTCTAGAGCCCATAGAAGCGGCTCTTCTAGAGCCCATAGAAGCGGCTCTTCTAGAGCCCATAGAAGCGGCTCTTCTAGAGCCCATAGAAGCGGCTCTTCTAGAGCCCATAGAAGCGACTCTTCTAGAGCCCATAGAAGCGACTCTTCTAGAGCCCATAGAAGCGACTCTTCTAGAGCCCATAGAAGCGACTCTTCTAGAGCCCATAGAAGCGACTCTTCTAGAGCCCATAGAAGCGACTCTTCTAGAGCCCATAGAAGCGACTCTTCTAGAGCCCATAGAAGCGACTCTTCTAGAGCCCATAGAAGCGACTCTTCTAGAGCCCATAGAAGCGACTCTTCTAGAGCCCATAGAAGCGACTCTTCTAGAGCCCATAGAAGCGACTCTTCTAGAGCCCATAGAAGCGACTCTTCTAGAGCCCATAGAAGCGACTCTTCTAGAGCCGATAGAAGCGACTCTTCTAGAGCCGATAGAAGCGACTCTTCTAGAGCCGATAGAAGCGACTCTTCTAGAGCCGATAGAAGCGACTCTTCTAGAGCCGATAGAAGCGACTCTTCTAGAGCCGATAGAAGCGACTCTTCTAGAGCCGATAGAAGCGACTCTTCTAGAGCCGATAGAAGCGACTCTTCTGGAGCCGATAGAAGCGACTCTTCTAGAGCCAATAGAAGCGCCTATATAAGGAATAATTGTAATTCCCTCCTGTCTGAGGTGCGCCATCGGCTCCGCCAAGATCTTTGTAAAGATTCTTGGGGCTGACGACAGACCCATGGGTAACGCCCTGCACTGACAATGCCTGGTCTGTTTGAATCAGAAACTTTATCGCTTGCTGTCTAATGTCTGGGATATGCAGGTAGGCCCCCTGTAGGTATAGGTCGACCATCAGAGCCTGTTCTATAAGGATGTTCCTTCCTGAATAAATTGATTCCATCTTGAACCTTTTGTATCTGATGAATTGGTTTAATTTAATTAATTTAGTATCATCCGATATTTTCCTGATGGTTTTTGCACCGGAGAAACATGAGAATAGAATCCCCTACATTCGGAATGGGGCAGAAATACCTCTATCACCTTATTTTGGACTAACCCCGATTTAACGTCTGTAACACAAACCGAGCAGGGTCATAATTTCTCGTAAGGAAAGCAGAGAGGAATTGGTGAATTTTTGGGTCACGTTATGATTCTCAGTATCTTATCCTGCAGAAGCAGAATCCTTAGACGGATATGGTCTATGTCGTATCCTAGGAATCTGCAAAGATAACTGGGGCATAGTCTTGACTTTCTTTTCTAGATTCACTACCCTGGCCAAATTCATTAGATCTGACAGAATCCAATTTTGGAGGTAGAGGCACTCCAAAGCTTTAATATATTATATACATGCAAACTCAATTCCAAGTAATCCACAAAAATCAAATACCACTGCCCAGTCCATACCACTGCCCAGTCCATACCACTGCCCAGTCCATACCACTGCCCAGTCCATACCACTGCCCAGTCCATACCACTGCCCAGTCCATACCACTGCCCAGACTGTGGGAAAGCTCTCTCTAGGTGGCTACAAACCAAGTGAGTCTCCCACCCACTGGGTAGTTGTCCGTCGAGGCCCTAGTCTGCATCCAACGCCTTTTCTTTGGCAAAAGAAAACAGCTCACCAGTATGGAGACAGCCCTGTTGCACGACCTGTACAAAACCGCAGTCGTAACTTCATTCAGCTTCACCCAGAATAAGAGCCTATCTTATATGTCCCCCCCGTACATACAGATTGCCCACATTAATCCGGACCTTCACCCTAAATAAGAGCCTATCTTGTATGTTCCCCCCCCCTCGTACATACAGATTGCCCACATTAATCCAGACCCTCACCCTGAATAAGAGTCTATCTTATATGTTTCCCACACCCTGTACATACAGATTGCCCACATTAATCCAGACCTTCACCCTAAATAAGAGCCTATCTTGTATGTCCCCCCCTCGTACATACAGATTGCCCACATTAATCCGGACCTTCACCCTGAATAAGAGTCTATCTTATATGTTTCCCACACCCTGTATATACAGATTGCTTGCATTAAAAATCATCCTATCTGCATCTTCTGCAAGTTATGAGCCTTTAAACATCCAAGATGGCGGCTCACGGAGCATCAGGAAATGTCTTCTGACTGTGCCGCTCTGCATTCTGGGATTGCTGTCCTTTTCCCTGACCCTGCTGTCTGTACAAAGCACAGCTACAACCCCGCCCCCCTGCACTTTATGCCGCTCTTCTCATTATGTGTGATGCTTCTAAGTCAAGATGGCGGCACCCGTATCCTAGAGTCCTGAACAGAGTTGCAGAATAATAAGTAAGTGACCGAAAACTTAAAATATATTAATGTTAGATGCTGGGGAATAGTTTTATAAGGGTTTGAGCTTTTCTTCAAATCATGCTGAAGGTCCGGTTTAAGTATTAAAGCCCACAAGCAGCAAACAGGCATAAAGTGCAAAGCGGTGCACGCTACGCGTTTCAGAGCCCGAGGTTTCTTAGTCATAAATACCCATTTCTACTATTTTTTTTTAAACAGTATAGCCACACCCCTCTACTCCCGCCCCCGACCCTCCTGAACCACCACACCCAGCAAGCCCAACCGCCACCTGATGGAACAAGCCTCTACCTCTCAGGGTGCAGATGGCTCCAAACGCTCCGCAGGATAAAGCCTCCACTACGTCCCGAGGCCGTATTCAAACAGCGGCGCTTATACAACAGGGGAGCGATAGCCCATTGGTCCCTCCCCTTAGAGTAATGGCAGATTCAACAGCCAATAGAATAAGGATTAATGTAAGATAACCGCGCGACACTGTATAGATAGTAAGTTCAGAGCTCGACGTGTTATAGAGCCCTTCTTCTCAGTAATCTAGATGCAAAGAAAATAGTGTAGTACACAGAGCTCCAAGTCCACAACCAGGATAAAGTCTTTTTACTCTAAGATAAGATTTTGATGAGCTTAAAAACAAGGCAAAGTTGATTCAGCAAGTCACATCACCTTATACTTTAAATCCTCCGCCTGAGTATCATAGAGCGATATCCGCATAGATGAGATCTCTAGAATGGCCGAAATCCTACGCGTTTCATCCCTGAAGAGAAATTGAACTCGGAGGGTTTTTAAGCTCATCAAACTTTATATCTTGTAAGTGCATGTTATATTAAATTAAAGAATTAAATTCTCTGTTAACTTTAGAAGGTATTGCACTAGATATTTTTTTTTATTTTGTTTGCATGCTACCACCTTCCTGACGATTCCCCGCAGGGCGGGGCCAAACGCGCGCCGGAAGTCCCACGTTGCCTACGTTCTGCTGCCGACCAGCCTCTAGCCTGTGTGTGATGATACTCGCATCATTGTTATGCTAATTGTGGTCTGCTGATACTGAGACCTGGCAGCCGTGCGTATCACAGTATACGCTAGACGGGCTTGCAACGCCAACACAGTCAGTGGAAGTTTATTGATGCGGCACTTTTTGAACTGACACTTAGGTCAGTGTAAGGATTTGCATGGACTGTTGCTTTACAGCTGCATCTGACTAGAAGACTTGTGGGAAACTGCGAAAGCAACAGCGCAATAGGAGACGGCCGCTTGTCATTTGATGCTGCTCAGCATTTAGCGCACGCACTTTACAATTCAAGGTTGTGGAGTTAAAGCGGACCAACACCCAGGATTTTCACTATCCTGGGTTTTGGTCCACGCAGCATGAAACCCCCCAGAACTCACCTCAGCCCGCTCCTACGGCGCATGCGCGGGCCTCGTCCAATCAGAGCCGCTGTGGTATGCACAGACAACCACAGCGGCTCCGAGCACGCTGGCGGACGCATCTCGCGCTTCTCTCTAACAGGGAGCGCGCCCACGCCGGCCATTCACAAACGGCCCTGCTAGATAGAAGCGCGAGATGCGGCGCATGCGCCGTTGGAACGGGGGTAAGGTAAGGTGAATGGGGCGTCCTGGGGGGTTTCACACAGCGCGTCCCGATTTCGGATGCCCCGCGGGGAGGGATCTGATCGGCCCGGGAATCTTATAGATGATCCGCCTGGGTGTTGGTCCACTTTAAGCGCAGGAAAATGAATCGCACATGGTTGCTGTGGCAGCGCTTCTCTCAGCAGTAATACGTGGAATATTGTTAATCCGGACCTTCACCGTGATTTACTAAGAAGCCCAAACCCTTATATAACGATTCCGCAGCATCTAAAATTAATATATTTTAAGTTTTTAGTCACTTACTTCTTATTCTTTCCCCCACTGGGCTGCAACTCTGTTCAGGACTTTAGGATACGGGCGCCGTCATCTTGAATTAGAAGCATCACACTTACTAAGGAGAGGAAAGTGGGATAAAGTACAGGGGGGTGGGTTATAGCTGTGCTTTGCTCAGACAGAGCAGAGCTGGGGTCAGGAAAAGGTCAGCAATCCCAGAATGCAGAGCAGCACAGTCAGAAGGCACTTCCTGTTTGCAGGCTGCCTGATGTCCCATGAGCCACCATCTTGGATGTTTAAAGGCTCATAACATGCAGTAGATGCAGGTAGGATGATTTTTAATGTGAGCAATCTGTACGTACAGGGTGTGGGAAACATATAAGATAGACTCTTATTCAGGGTGAAGGTCCGGATTAATGTGGGCAATCTGTATGTACAGGGTGTGGGAGACATATAAGATAGGCTCTTATTCAGGGTGAAGGTCCGGATTAATGTGAGCAATCTGTATGTACAGGGTGTGGGAAACATATAAGATAGACTCTTATTCAGGGTGAAGGTCCGGATTAATGTGAGCAATCTGTATGTACAGGATGTGGGAAACATATAAGATAGGCTCTTATTCAGGGTGAAGGTCCGGATTAATGTGAGCAATCTGTATGTACAGGGTGTGGGAAACATACAAGATAGGCTCTTATTCAGGGTGAGGATCCGGATAAATGTGGGCAATCTGTATGTACAGGATGTGGGAAACATATAAGATAGGCTCTTATTCAGGGTGAAGGTCCGGATTAATGTGAGCAATCTGTATGTACAGGATGTGGGAAACATATAAGATAGGCTCTTATTCAGGGTGAAGGTCCGGATTAATGTGAGCAATCTGTATGTACAGGGTGTGGGAAACATACAAGATAGGCTCTTATTCAGGGTGAGGATCCGGATTAATGTGGGCAATCTGTATGTACAGGGTGTGGGAAACATATAAGATAGACTCTTATTCAGGGTGAAGGTCCGGATTAATGTGAGCAATCTGTATGTACAGGGTGTGGGGAACATATAAGATAGACTCTTATTCAGGGTGAAGGTCCGCTTTAAAGTGAATATATGTCTGCAGATTGAGTAATACTATGGCGCCCAACACAGAGCTATGAAGAAGTATGCGAACTGGTGCAATTCAATGTGGTCTGTTATGCTGCATGAATGTGTGGTGAGTGGATACGTGTGTGAGGCAATGGTGCATGTGCATGGGGGGGGGGGGGACCCCGATTATTAGCAACACAACCTTGTGCTATTTTAACCTTTTTCTGGTGTAATATATTGGTGCTGTGTGGGTGACTGCAATGTTATGAATAAAGTTGGTGTGTGTTCGGTGGTAGTGTCCGTGTCTTCCGTAGCGTCCGTGTCTTCCGTAGCGTCCGTGTAGTGTCCGTGTCTTCCGTAGCGTCCGTGTAGTGTCCGTGTCTTCCGTAGCGTCCGTGTAGCGTCCGTGTCTTCCGTAGCGTCCGTGTCTTCCGTAGCGTCCGTGTAGCGTCCGGGTCTTCCGTAGCGTCCGTGTAGCGTCCGTAGCGTCCGTGTAGCGTCCGGGTCTTCCGTAGCGTCCGGGTCTTCCGTAGCGTCCGGGTCTTCCGTAGCGTCCGGGTCTTCCGTAGCGTCCGGGTCTTCCGTAGCGTCCGGGTCTTCCGTAGCGTCCGGGTCTTCCGTAGCGTCCGGGTCTTCCGTAGCGTCCGGGTCTTCCGTAGCGTCCGGGTCTTCCGTAGCGTCCGGGTCTTCCGTAGCGTCCGGGTCTTCCGTAGCGTCCGGGTCTTCCGTAGCGTCCGGGTCTTCCGTAGCGTCCGGGTCTTCCGTAGCGTCCGGGTCTTCCGTAGCGTCCGGGTCTTCCGTAGCGTCCGGGTCTTCCGTAGCGTCCGGGTCTTCCGTAGCGTCCGGGTCTTCCGTAGCGTCCGGGTCTTCCGTAGCGTCCGGGTCTTCCGTAGCGTCCGGGTCTTCCGTAGCGTCCGGGTCTTCCGTAGCGTCCGGGTCTTCCGTAGCGTCCGGGTCTTCCGTAGCGTCCGGGTCTTCCGTAGCGTCCGGGTCTTCCGTAGCGTCCGGGTCTTCCGTAGCGTCCGGGTCTTCCGTAGCGTCCGGGTCTTCCGTAGCGTCCGGGTCTTCCGTAGCGTCCGGGTCTTCCGTAGCGTCCGGGTCTTCCGTAGCGTCCGGGTCTTCCGTAGCGTCCGGGTCTTCCGTAGCGTCCGGGTCTTCCGTAGCGTCCGGGTCTTCCGTAGCGTCCGGGTCTTCCGTAGCGTCCGGGTCTTCCGTAGCGTCCGGGTCTTCCGTAGCGTCCGGGTCTTCCGTAGCGTCCGGGTCTTCCGTAGCGTCCGGGTCTTCCGTAGCGTCCGGGTCTTCCGTAGCGTCCGGGTCTTCCGTAGCGTCCGGGTCTTCCGTAGCGTCCGGGTCTTCCGTAGCGTCCGGGTCTTCCGTAGCGTCCGGGTCTTCCGTAGCGTCCGGGTCTTCCGTAGCGTCCGGGTCTTCCGTAGCGTCCGGGTCTTCCGTAGCGTCCGGGTCTTCCGTAGCGTCCGGGTCTTCCGTAGCGTCCGGGTCTTCCGTAGCGTCCGGGTCTTCCGTAGCGTCCGGGTCTTCCGTAGCGTCCGGGTCTTCCGTAGCGTCCGGGTCTTCCGTAGCGTCCGGGTCTTCCGTAGCGTCCGGGTCTTCCGTAGCGTCCGGGTCTTCCGTAGCGTCCGGGTCTTCCGTAGCGTCCGGGTCTTCCGTAGCGTCCGGGTCTTCCGTAGCGTCCGGGTCTTCCGTAGCGTCCGGGTCTTCCGTAGCGTCCGGGTCTTCCGTAGCGTCCGGGTCTTCCGTAGCGTCCGGGTCTTCCGTAGCGTCCGGGTCTTCCGTAGCGTCCGGGTCTTCCGTAGCGTCCGGGTCTTCCGTAGCGTCCGGGTCTTCCGTAGCGTCCGGGTCTTCCGTAGCGTCCGGGTCTTCCGTAGCGTCCGGGTCTTCCGTAGCGTCCGGGTCTTCCGTAGCGTCCGGGTCTTCCGTAGCGTCCGGGTCTTCCGTAGCGTCCGGGTCTTCCGTAGCGTCCGGGTCTTCCGTAGCGTCCGGGTCTTCCGTAGCGTCCGGGTCTTCCGTAGCGTCCGGGTCTTCCGTAGCGTCCGGGTCTTCCGTAGCGTCCGGGTCTTCCGTAGCGTCCGGGTCTTCCGTAGCGTCCGGGTCTTCCGTAGCGTCCGGGTCTTCCGTAGCGTCCGGGTCTTCCGTAGCGTCCGGGTCTTCCGTAGCGTCCGGGTCTTCCGTAGCGTCCGGGTCTTCCGTAGCGTCCGGGTCTTCCGTAGCGTCCGGGTCTTCCGTAGCGTCCGGGTCTTCCGTAGCGTCCGGGTCTTCCGTAGCGTCCGGGTCTTCCGTAGCGTCCGGGTCTTCCGTAGCGTCCGGGTCTTCCGTAGCGTCCGGGTCTTCCGTAGCGTCCGGGTCTTCCGTAGCGTCCGGGTCTTCCGTAGCGTCCGGGTCTTCCGTAGCGTCCGGGTCTTCCGTAGCGTCCGGGTCTTCCGTAGCGTCCGGGTCTTCCGTAGCGTCCGGGTCTTCCGTAGCGTCCGGGTCTTCCGTAGCGTCCGGGTCTTCCGTAGCGTCCGGGTCTTCCGTAGCGTCCGGGTCTTCCGTAGCGTCCGGGTCTTCCGTAGCGTCCGGGTCTTCCGTAGCGTCCGGGTCTTCCGTAGCGTCCGGGTCTTCCGTAGCGTCCGGGTCTTCCGTAGCGTCCGGGTCTTCCGTAGCGTCCGGGTCTTCCGTAGCGTCCGGGTCTTCCGTAGCGTCCGGGTCTTCCGTAGCGTCCGGGTCTTCCGTAGCGTCCGGGTCTTCCGTAGCGTCCGGGTCTTCCGTAGCGTCCGGGTCTTCCGTAGCGTCCGGGTCTTCCGTAGCGTCCGGGTCTTCCGTAGCGTCCGGGTCTTCCGTAGCGTCCGGGTCTTCCGTAGCGTCCAGGTCTTCCGTAGCGTCCAGGTCTTCCGTAGCGTCCAGGTCTTCCGTAGCGTCCAGGTCTTCCGTAGCGTCCAGGTCTTCCGTAGCGTCCAGGTCTTCCGTAGCGTCCAGGTCTTCCGTAGCGTCCAGGTCTTCCGTAGCGTCCAGGTCTTCTGTAGCGTCCAGGTCTTCTGTAGCGTCCAGGTCTTCTGTAGCGTCCAGGTCTTCTGTAGCGTCCAGGTCTTCTGTAGCGTCCAGGTCTTCTGTAGCGTCCAGGTCTTCTGTAGCGTCCAGGTCTTCTGTAGCGTCCATGTCTTCTGTAGTGTCCATGTCTTCTGTAGCGTCTATGTCTTCTGTAGCGTCTATGTCTTCTGTAGTGGATACTCTGTGTTGAAATACTATTGCGTGGAGAGAAATTTGGATGCATTTTGGACGCTTATGCTTCTTTGGGTTTAACATCATTCTGGAAACATCCTGATATGTATAAGCCCTTCTGACACACAAGAACCTACACACAGTGCACTTTGTCCAGCACCACCCCAATAGAAATACACACAGGAATAACGGTGTGCCAATCCGGCATCCCAAATCAACACAACAATACATAGAATTTGCGGCCCCAGCACATCGCAAAAAAAAAACGGGACTTAAACCAAGAAGGCACCACTCTTACCCTGCTAATAATTCAATAACACCATCTAAAAGTTAATATCCATCAATTGAATTCATCAAAAAACATTAGGGACAATACAAAATCATCACAAACATTTAAAAAATACACACAAACCAACCCCAGCAGGAGTGACCTAATCGATCCCCACTACCCATACTATACCATAATATTCCTCCCATTTATAGTATATACAATCTATAAAAGACCACTAAAGTGGTGCAATGACAAAGTGCCATAAGTGAATATACAAAATGAAAGCTGAACAAACACTAACTGACTAAAATGAATTCACCTCCTGCTGAGCCACATATGTCCTTCCACCCACGCGTTCCGTGGCGTAATGTCACTTTCTCTAGGTGCCACCCTTATACGCCCTTCTGATCATAAACTTTGGTAAGAATTTTGCATAAACGGTGGCGGATTATGCGCAGTGTGAATATTCTTCTGTACCGCAGGAATATCTTAAACGGAGAGTAAAAAGATTTTATCCTGGTTGTCGACTTGGAGCTCCGTGTACTACATACATTTTTTTTTTGAGCCAATAGAATAAACCTTTATCTATGTGACTCGACCTCCCCGCAGTACAACTGGAGGGAGAGGGGGAAAAGAACGCCGCCCGGGAACACACCACCGCTGGGGCCCACTGACGGGGGAGAGACCGAGGCAACTGGCTCATGGGGTGGATGAAAACTTACAGGAAAAACCTGGAAGGGTCGAGGGTACGGGAAGGGGGCGTGGCCATATCTCATCATATCTGCACAGCAATAATTAAAACGGACATAAGCTTTAAAATATCAGCAATCAATGAATAATCCATGAACCCAACTAACGGCATATTCCTTATTATACAGCAATTATATTCTCATTATATGTTGATATATATGTTGATATAATATTGCAATTTATTCCTTAATAGTCCAACACCTTTTCTCCACCTCCCCACAGTACAGCTGGAGGTTACCTTTTTGTTTACTCTGCGTTATAAGAGGGGCAGTTGTGGCCTAGAGGTAAGGGAGCGGACTGGAGTGCTCTTGAGCAAGGCACCTAACCCCCCCCCCCAACTGCTTCCCCGGGAGGCGTAATTAGGGCAGCCCACTGCTCTGAGCATGTGTACACTCACTGCACGGATGGGTTAAATCACTAGATAAAAAGACAATGAAAGTCAATGGCAGCTTTTACTACAGTGTAGAAAGGAGGAAACACTTCTCTACTTTTCTTAGGACTAAAAAAGCTGCCATTGACTTTCATTGTCTTTTTATCTGGTGATTCAGTAACAGTGCCATTGACTTTCATTGTCTTTTTATCTGATGATTCAGTAACAGTGCCATTGACTTTCATTGTCTTTTTATCTGGTGATTCAGTAACAGTGACATTGACTTTCATTGTCTTTTTATCTAGTGATTCAGTAACATTGCCATTGACTTTCATTGTCTTTATCTAGTGATTCAGTAACAGTGCCATTGACTTTCATTGTCTTTATCTAGTGATTCAGTAACAGTGACTTTCATTGTCTTTTTATCTGGTGATTCAGTAACAGTGCCATTGACTTTCATTGTCTTTTTATCTAGTGATTCAGTAACAGTGACTTTCATTGTCTTTTTATCTGGTGATTCAGTAACAGTGCTGTAGCGATAACCCTTATCGCCGGAGGGCTTCCCCGCCAGAGACGTCCTTTTCCCAATCGTAAGAGGTGCTGCTGGAATTCCAGAGTCGTCCGTGAGGAACCAGGAACAGCCCTTACAAGGCTAGGGAATTGTAATATAGCGTTTCCCCCAATAAGAGACAGAACTCAGTATTGAGGGTGAAGGTGAAGTGTCTTTATTAGTGCCACTCTGGGCCTTATATGCCAGGCTCCATGCAAGGGGACCTCCCCCGTGGACCTGATGGAGAACGGCATGACACCCCCACAGACCAATGGGAGCAGGGCACACAATCCCTCAACTCTGCCGGTGACGCAATCAGCAACACAATAGACGTCTGTAACACAATCAATCAGAACAATGAATAACGTAATCAATCAACACAATGTCTGTAACATGCTTAAGAAAAGGAAAGTACAAAAGACAGAGCCTCTGTCACAATGCCCCCTTTTTGTGGAACACCCGGAAGACCCGGATTGACCCTGTTCGGGTTAACGTGGGGCTGTCCGGACTCTTGTTATGGGCAGAGTTCTGTGTAAGGACAAGTCTGCACATAGTGAGTAACCGGACTAAACATTGACGTGGGCTGTACATAGGAATCGGTCATGGGTGGGGTCCAAACACTGGGATACTGTGGCGTTGGTGAATTCAGCACCAAAGTCCTTGGTTGGATGTGTGCACAGGTGCTTTGCTTTCTTATAGCTGGCCCAAGTTTCAATCTCTTTCCATGGAAGCTGATCGGAGAATCCACAATCTTCTGCACATCTACATCATCGTAAAAGTAGACAAAACCATAACCCTTAGAAACGCCAGAGGCATCCCTAATAATTTTGACATTCTTTACAGCGCCATACTTTGAAAAAACATCCTTAATTTCAGGCTGATTAATCCGACGGCCAATGCCCCCAACAAAAATAAGTGTTTGGCATAAGTTTCCCTTCTGGAAGGACGTAACCTGATGGCTGATCCTCTTCTTGGCTTCGTGTAACAGACATGACGTGATGCAGATGAAACCCCTGGGTCTCCCCGACCAGTGGGCTGGAGTCGGCAGCTCGGGCTGGAGACCGGGTTGTAACAGGGTTGATGCTGGCTGGTCCAGAGGTAGCGTAGGCAGAAGTCATTGGTCCTAGATCATTTCCCAATAGTACTTCTGCTGGTAAGTTGTCCATAAGTCCCACATGTACCCTGCCGGATCCAGCGCCCCAGTCAAGATGTACTAGGGCGGTGGGGAGTCGAAACACAGCTCCTCCCGCCACCCTTACTGCAACGGTGTGTCCAGTGCGGTCTTTGTTCTTGACCAAATGAGGTTGGAGCAAGGTAAGTGTGGCCCCGGTGTTGCGTAATCCTCGCGCGGTGCGCCCATTGACTCGTACCTCCTGGCAATGGTGCTGTCGGTTGTCTTGGATGGCCGCTTGTACGGGATCAGCTTCATACAGTACCCCCAGATACTCTTCCGAACTGCTCTCAGCTTCCAAACAGTGTGCCACAGGAGTACGGGAGGTGGAAGGTTGCTTTTGCCCCCACGTGTTTCGGGGAGGCTCTAGGGCGCAATCACTGCGATAATGTCCCCATTGTTTGCAACGATGGCACTGAACTGTGGAGAGGTTCGGTTGCTGCGCTGGCCTATGTGGCCCAGAGTCACGAGTTGGCGCTGAAGCCACAGGTGCTTGAAATTTGATGGGAGGTGGTGGTTTTGGAGCGGACTGTTCTGTCCGGCGAGCATCGGTGTACTCGTTGGCTAGACGAGCAGCCTCAGGTAGCGTTAGAGGCCTCCGGTCACGTACCCACTCTCTTAGCTCTGGTTGCAGGGCATTGAGAAAATGTTCTAGTAAAAACAACTGTAGTACATCCTCAGCGGTCGTGGCTTTGCATCCAGTGACCCAGTGTGATGCTGTACGATGGAGGCGACATGCCCACTCCGTGTAAGAATCCCCTCCCTTCTTTTGGGATTCCCGAAATCGTCGCCTGTAGGCCTCCGGGGTGACAGCGTACCGGGCTAACAAAGCCTCCTTTACCAGATGGTAGTGTGGTAAGTCCGCATCAGAGATGGCCCGGAAAGCATCGGAAGCTTTCCCTGATAGTTTCCCTGATAATATGGTGACCCATTCCTCCGTGGTACCCGGTGTAAAGCGCACTGGCGTTCAAAATCGGCCAAAAATCCGTCAATCTCGTCGTCACTTTCCTGGAAGGACTTAAATGCTGCAAATGGAATCTTTCTCCCCCCAGTGTAACCGAGGCTGAGAGGCTGCTGGGTTGAAAGTCGCCGATCTTCTCTTCGCTTACTGGCCTCTGCCTCCGCTGCAGCGAAGACTCGGTCGATCAGTTCCTGTGATGGATTCGGGCCATAGACCGACAATCTGTTCCGAACCGCTTGAACGAGAGCAGCGTCTTCATCGGCCTCTATATTGGTTTTGGTCCTCACTGCTGCACGATCCATTTCGATCCGCTCGGCTATCAGTTCCCGGCGTGGGCGGTTGCTAGCTGACCTTCCCCGGCTCTCGAGTAGATCCTTCAGGGTCAGCCTTTTCAACTTGTCCTACTGACTCTCCATCAGGGTAGCACTCTCTCTGGGTACAAAGGACCATCTGACCGCTTGCCACCAATTGTAGCGATAACCCTTATCGCCGGAGGGTTTCCCCGCCAGAGACGTCCTTTTCCCAATCGTAAGAGGTGCTGCTGGAATTCCAGAGTCGTCCGTGAGGAAACAGGAACAGCCCTTACAAGGGCTAGTGAATTGTAATATAGCGTTTCCCCCAATAAGAGACAGAACTTCAGTATTGAGGGTGAAGGTGAAGTGTTTTTATTAGTGCCACACTGGGCCTTATATGCAAGGCTCCATGCAAGGGGACCTCCCCCGTGGACCTGATGGAGGACTGCGTGACAAATACACAGACCAATGGGAGCAGGGCACACAATCCCTCAACTCTGCCGGTCACGCAATCAGCAACACAATAGCAGTCTGTAACACAATCAGTAGAACAATGCCATTGTCTGTGACGTAATCAATCAATACAATGGCAGTCAGAACAATGAATAACGTAATCAATCAACACAAACAATGGCAGTCTGTAACATGCTTAAGAAAAGTAAAGTAATGAACCTGTGTAAAGTCCAAAGGGCAGAGAGTCTGTCACAATTGTCTTTTTATCTAATGATTCAGTAACAGTGACTTTCATTGTCTTTTTATCTGATGATTCAGTAACAGTGACTTTCATTGTCTTTTTATCTGATGATTCAGTAACAGTGACTTTCATTGTCTTTTTATCTAGTGATTCAGTAACAGTGACTTTCATTGTCTTTTTATCTGATGATTCAGTAACAGGGACATTCTCGGGCTTATTTCTCATGAATTGAATCTTTTACCACCATGAGATTCTTTTTTCTACCTTTATTGAATGGAGGCCGTAGTCTGAGACACTCGAGCTCTAGTTTCCCGACTTACCTGCCCTGACTGAGTGACGCCTGCGTCGGCAGCGGATGCCCCGGGGTGACACCCAGGGGAATTATGCACCTCAAACATTTCTTGGCTAATATTACCCTGTACACAGATGAAGTCTCATCTCCCATTAAGCTGTAGGCAACATGACGCACAGGCTTCTGCCGCATCCGGAAGCGTAACGCTGCAGGTTTCACAGCGTCTAAGGGGTTTAGGATATTTGAGCTTTACTTTTGCGGGGTCCTTGTCTCTATCCTTATCCTTCAGTTTGGGTGTGTTAGGCTGATGACATAAAAGGCTCTTATTCAGGGTGAAGGTCCGGATTAATGTGAGCAATCTGTATGTACGGGGGGGGGGGGACATACATGATAGGCTCTTATTCAGGGTCAAGGTCCAGATTAATGTGAGCAATCTGTATGTACAAGATAGGCTCTTATTCAGGGTGAGGGTCCGGATTAATGTGAGCAATCTGTATGTACAGGGTGTGGGAAACATACAAGATAGGCTCTTATTCAGGGTGAGGGTCCGGATTAATGTGGGCAATCTGAATGTACAGGGTGTGGGAAACATATAAGATAGGCTCTTATTCAGGGTGAGGGCCCAGATTAATGTGGGCAATCTGTATGTACAGGGTGTGGGAAACATATAAGATAGGCTCTTATTCAGGGTGAAGGTCCGGATTAATGTGAGCAATCTGTATGTACAGGGTGTGGGAAACATATAAGATAGGCTCTTATTCAGGGTGAAGGTCCGGATTAATGTGAGCAATCTGTATGTACAGGGTGTGGGAAACATATAAGATAGGCTCTTATTCAGGGTGAAGGTCCGGATTAATGTGGGCAATCTGTTTGTACGGGGGGGCATACAAGATAGGCTCTTATTCAGGGTGAAGGTCCGGATTAATGTGGGCAATCTGTATGTACAGGGTGTGGGAATCATATAAGATAGGCTCTTATTCAGGGTGAGGGTCCGGATTAATGTGAGCAATCTGTATGTACAGGGTGTAGGAAACATACAAGATAGGCTCTTATTCAGGGTCAAGGTCCGGATTAATGTGGGTAATCTGTATGTACTGTATAACCTATAGATTTATAGTATGGTGGCATCCCTTCGTATCGCAGGTAAAGAAACCTATAGATTATTATAGTATGGAAGTGTCCATCTGTATGCCAGGAAACAGAAACTTATCGATTGTTCTAGCATGTATGTGTCCCTCTTTATGCCAGGCACAGGGAACGTATAGATTATTATAGTATGGAAGAATCCCTGGCACAGGGGACCTATCGGTTATAATATGGAAGCATCCCTCTGTATTGTATGCACAGGGAACCTATACATTATTGTAGTGTGGAAGCATTCCCTGTATCTCAGGCACAGGGAACCTATAGTTTTAATTAGATTGAAGAGTTAATCGTGTAGAACAGTCTTAGAGGACCTATAGATGATATACAGAATGGGGGTATGCTGTGTCTCCCAGGTGTAACAGTGAGGTTGTACCTTTTGTCTCCGAGATTCCGAGAACCTATAGATCATGGATGCACCACCTGCGCCCGCACTGCCATCAGCTGCGGCCCTGAGCACCCCTCGGGAGTTAGAGAGCTGAGCTTGCCTTGCCTGCAATGCAAGCAGCTGGCCACTAGGGGGCCACCTCACCTATGTCCACTGCATGGTCATAAAAGCATATGTACCAGATACTTACAAGAGAACATATAGATTATATATATATATCACAAATATCTATCCCAGACATAGACAAACTAAGTTATATACAGCAGAGAGGGTATTCTTTGTATACACAATGTACGGAACATATAGAATATATATATATATTTTTTTTTTTCTAATGCATAGATGGCCATTGTATGCTTGCGCACACATAGGAATTCGTCCTCCGCATTTAACCCATCCGTGCAGTGAGTGTACACGTGTCCAGAGCGATATATATATATATATATATATATATATCCCAAACATGGAGAAACTAAGTTATATACAGCAAAGGGGATATTCTTTGTATACACGACGGAACATATATATTATACACAGCAAGGGGGTATCCTCTGTATCCCAGACTGAGAACCAATACCCTGGTCCTATAGGGTACATGGAATATGGACTGGTACTATAGGGTACACGTTGTTGATTTCATCCAATAGGGTGCATGCACAAATGAGACGCCCTATGCATAGGGTACATGCAAGGAGATCCTATAAGGTACACAGGGCATGGACTGGTCCTATGGGGGATATGCAGCTGCCATCAGAGGAGAGGAGGCATCCTATAGGGGAACATGAAGCATGGTCTGATCCTTCAGGGTACATGAGGATGGCACTGGCCCTGTAGGGTACATGCATCCTATAGGTCACCGGCAGAGGGGAGGCACCATCCTATAGGACACATTCTATATGTTGCAGGCAGAGATGAGGCAGCATCCTATAGGGTACAGGCAGGGGGGGCAGCATCCTATAGGGTACAGGCAGAGGTGAGGCAGCATCCTATAGGGGACAGGCAGAGGGGAGGCAGCATCCTATAGGGTACAGGCAGAGGGGAGGCAGCATCCTATAGGGTACAGGCAGAGGGGAGGCAGCATCCTATAGGATACAGGCAGAGGGGAGGCAGCCTCCTATAGGGGACAGGCAGAGGGGAGGCAGCATCCTATAGGATACAGGCAGAGGGGAGGCAGCATCCTATAGGGTACAGGCAGAGGGGAGGCAGCATCCTATAGGACACATTCTATATGCTGCAGGCAGAGATGAGGCAGCATCCTATAGGGTACAGGCAGAGGGGAGGCAGCATCCTATAGGGGACAGGCAGAGGGGAGGCAGCATCCTATAGGGGACAGGCAGAGGGGAGGCAGCATCCTATAGGGGACAGGCAGAGGGGAGGCAGCATCCTATAGGGGACAGGCAGAGGGGAGGCAGCATCCTATAGGGGACAGGCGGAGGGGAGGCAGCATCCTATAGGGGACAGGCAGAGGGGAGGCAGCATCCTATAGGGGACAGGCAGAGGGGAGGCAGCATCCTATAGGGGACAGGCAGAGGGGAGGCAGCATCCTATAGGGTACAGGAAGAGGGGAGGCAGCATCCTATAGGGGACAAGCAGAGGGGAGGCAGCATCCTATAGGGGACAGGCAAAGGGGAGGCAGCATCCTATAGGGGACAGGCAGAGGGGAGGCAGCATCCTATAGGGGACAGGCAAAGGGGAGGCAGCATCCTATAGGGGACAGGCAGAGGGGAGGCAGCATCCTATAGGATACAGGCAGAGGGGAGGCAGCATCCTATAGGATACAGGCAGAGGGGAGGCAGCATCCTATAGGGGACAGGCAGAGGGAGGCAGCATCCTATAGGGTACAGGCAGAGGGGAGGCAGCATCCTATAGGGTACAGGCAGAGGGGAGGCAGCATCCTATAGGATACAGGCAGAGGGGAGGCAGCATCCTATAGGGTACAGGCAGAGGGGAGGCAGCATCCTATAGGATACAGGCAGAGGGGAGGCAGCATCCTATAGGGTACAGGCAGAGGGGAGGCAGCATCCTATAGGACACATTCTATATGCTGCAGGCAGAGATGAGGCAGCATCCTATAGGGGACAGGCAGAGGGGAGGCAGCATCCTATAGGGGACAGGCAGAGGGGAGGCAGCATCCTATAGGACACATTCTATATGCTGCAGGCAGAGATGAGGCAGCATCCTATAGGGGACAGGCAGAGGGGAGGCAGCATCCTATAGGGGACAGGCAGAGGGGAGGCAGCATCCTATAGGGGACAGGCAGAGGGGAGGCAGCATCCTATAGGGTACAGGCAGATGGGAGGCAGCATCCTATAGGGGACAGGCAGAAGGGAGGCAGCATCCTATAGGGGACAGGCAGAGGGGAGGCAGCATCCTATAGGGGACAGGCAGAGGGGAGGCAGCATCCTATAGGGGACAGGCAGAGGGGGGCAGCATCCTATAGGGGACAGGCAGAGGGGGGCAGCATCCTATAGGGGACAGGCAGAGGGGAGGCAGCATCCTATAGGGGACAGGCAGAGGGGAGGCAGCATCCTATAGGGGACAGGCAGAGGGGAGGCAGCATCCTATAGGGTACAGGCAGAGATGAGGCAGCATCCTATAGGGGACAGGCAGATCGGAGGCAGCATCCTATAGGGGACAGGCAGGGAGGAGGCAGCATCCTATAGGGGACAGGCAGAGAGGAGGCAGCATCCTATAGGGGACAGGCAGAGAGGAGGCAGCATCCTATAGGGTACAGGCAGGGGGGGCAGCATCCTATAGGGGACAGGCAGAGAGGAGGCAGCATCCTATAGGGGACAGGCAGAGAGGAGGCAGCATCCTATAGGGGACAGGCAGGGGGGCAGCATTCTATAGGGTACAGGCAGAGGGGAGGCAGCATCCTATAGGGTACAGGCAGAGGGGAGGCAGCATCCTATAGGGTACAGGCAGAGGGGAGGCAGCATCCTATAGGGGACAGGCAGATGGGAGGCAGCATCCTATAGGGTACAGGCAGAGGGGAGGCAGCATCCTATAGGGGACAGGCAGGGGGGGCAGCATCCTATAGGGTACAGGCAGAGGGGAGGCAGCATCCTATAGGGGACAGGCAGAGGGGAGGCAGCATCCTATAGGGTACAGGCAGAGGGGAGGCAGCATCCTATATGATACAGGCAGAGGGGAGGCAGTATCCTATAGGGGACAGGCAGGGGGGGCAGCATCCTATAGGGGACAGGCAGAGGGGAGGCAGCATCCTATAGGGGACAGGCAGAGGGGAGGCAGCATCCTATAGGGGACAGGCAGATCGGAGGCAGCATCCTATAGGGGACAGGCAGATCGGAGGCAGCATCCTATAGGGGACAGGCAGAGGGGGGCAGCATCCTATAGGGGACAGGCAGAGGGGGGGCAGCATCCTATAGGGGACAGGCAGAGGGGAGGCAGCATCCTATAGGATACAGGCAGAGGGGAGGCAGCATCCTATAGGGGACAGGCAGGGGGGCAGCATCCTATAGGGGACAGGCAGAGGGGAGGCAGCATCCTATAGGGTACAGGCAGAGATGAGGCAGCATCCTATAGGGGACAGGCAGATCGGAGGCAGCATCCTATAGGGTACAGGCAGAGGGGAGGCAGCATCCTATAGGGGACAGGCAGAGATGAGGCAGCATCCTATAGGGGACAGGCAGAGGGGAGGCAGCATCCTATAGGGTACAGGCAGAGGGGAGGCAGCATCCTATAGGGGACAGGCAGAGATGAGGCAGCATCCTATAGGGGACAGGCAGAGATGAGGCAGCATCCTATAGGGGACAGGCAGAGATGAGGCAGCATCCTATAGGGGACAGGCAGAGATGAGGCAGCATCCTATAGGGGACAGGCAGAGATAAGGCAGCATCCTATAGGGGACAGGCAGAGATGAGGCAGCATCCTATAGGGTACAGGCAGAGATGAGGCAGCATCCTATAGGGGACAGGCAGAGGGGAGGCAGCATCCTATAGGGGACAGGCAGAGAGGAGGCAGTGTCCTATAGGGTACAGGCAGAGATGAGGCAGCATCCTATAGGGGACAGGCAGAGGGGAGGCAGCATCCTATAGGGGACAGGCAGAGAGGAGGCAGCGTCCTATAGGGTACAGGCAGAGGGGAGGCAGCATCCTATAGGATACAGGCAGAGAGGAGGCAGCGTCCTATAGGGTACAGGCAGATGGGAGGCAGCATCCTATAGGGGACAGGCAGATCGGAGGCAGCATCCTATAGGGTACAGGCAGAGGGGAGGCAGCATCCTATAGGGGACAGGCAGAGATGAGGCAGCATCCTATAGGGGACAGGCAGAGATGAGGCAGCATCCTATAGGGGACAGGCAGAGGGGAGGCAGCATCCTATAGGGTACAGGCAGAGGGGAGGCAGCATCCTATAGGGGACAGGCAGAGATGAGGCAGCATCCTATAGGGGACAGGCAGAGATGAGGCAGCATCCTATAGGGGACAGGCAGAGATAAGGCAGCATCCTATAGGGGACAGGCAGAGATGAGGCAGCATCCTATAGGGGACAGGCAGAGATGAGGCAGCATCCTATAGGGTACAGGCAGAGATGAGGCAGCATCCTATAGGGGACAGGCAGAGGGGAGGCAGCATCCTATAGGGGACAGGCAGAGAGGAGGCAGCGTCCTATAGGGTACAGGCAGAGATGAGGCAGCATCCTATAGGGGACAGGCAGAGGGGAGGCAGCATCCTATAGGGGACAGGCAGAGGGGAGGCAGCATCCTATAGGGTACAGGCAGAGGGGAGGCAGCATCCTATAGGGTACAGGCAGAGGGGAGGCAGCATCCTATAGGATACAGGCAGAGAGGAGGCAGCGTCCTATAGGGTACAGGCAGATGGGAGGCAGCATCCTATAGGGGACAGGCAGGGGGGGCAGCATCCTATAGGGTACAGGCAGAGGGGAGGCAGCATCCTATAGGGGACAGGCAGAGATGAGGCAGCATCCTATAGGGGACAGGCAGAGATGAGGCAGCATCCTATAGGGGACAGGCAGAGATGAGGCAGCATCCTATAGGGGACAGGCAGAGATAAGGCAGCATCCTATAGGGGACAGGCAGAGATGAGGCAGCATCCTATAGGGTACAGGCAGAGATGAGGCAGCATCCTATAGGGGACAGGCAGAGGGGAGGCAGCATCCTATAGGGGACAGGCAGAGAGGAGGCAGCGTCCTATAGGGTACAGGCAGAGATGAGGCAGCATCCTATAGGGGACAGGCAGAGGGGAGGCAGCATCCTATAGGGGACAGGCAGAGAGGAGGCAGCGTCCTATAGGGTACAGGCAGAGGGGAGGCAGCATCCTATAGGATACAGGCAGAGAGGAGGCAGCGTCCTATAGGGTACAGGCAGATGGGAGGCAGCATCCTATAGGGGACAGGCAGATCGGAGGCAGCATCCTATAGGGTACAGGCAGAGGGGAGGCAGCATCCTATAGGGGACAGGCAGAGATGAGGCAGCATCCTATAGGGGACAGGCAGAGATGAGGCAGCATCCTATAGGGGACAGGCAGAGGGGAGGCAGCATCCTATAGGGTACAGGCAGAGGGGAGGCAGCATCCTATAGGGGACAGGCAGAGATGAGGCAGCATCCTATAGGGGACAGGCAGAGATGAGGCAGCATCCTATAGGGGACAGGCAGAGATAAGGCAGCATCCTATAGGGGACAGGCAGAGATGAGGCAGCATCCTATAGGGGACAGGCAGAGATGAGGCAGCATCCTATAGGGTACAGGCAGAGATGAGGCAGCATCCTATAGGGGACAGGCAGAGGGGAGGCAGCATCCTATAGGGGACAGGCAGAGAGGAGGCAGCGTCCTATAGGGTACAGGCAGAGATGAGGCAGCATCCTATAGGGGACAGGCAGAGGGGAGGCAGCATCCTATAGGGGACAGGCAGAGGGGAGGCAGCGTCCTATAGGGTACAGGCAGAGGGGAGGCAGCATCCTATAGGGTACAGGCAGAGGGGAGGCAGCATCCTATAGGATACAGGCAGAGAGGAGGCAGCGTCCTATAGGGTACAGGCAGATGGGAGGCAGCATCCTATAGGGGACAGGCAGATGGGAGGCAGCATCCTATAGGGTACAGGCAGAGAGGAGGCAGCATCCTATAGGGGACAGGCAGAGGGGAGGCAGCATCCTATAGGGTACAGGCAGATCGGAGGCAGCATCCTATAGGGTACAGGCAGAGGGGAGGCAGCATCCTATAGGGTACATGCTGCTGATTGGATCCTATAGAGCACATGCGCACTGGTGCATCCTATAGGGGACATGGGGCTGGTGGTCCTATAGGGGACATGGGGCTGGTGGTCCTATATGTCCCGGGGCGGGGTAGGTACCCGATGCCCGGTGGGGGTCGCACTCACCTGGGGCAGATTCTCCAGCAGCAGCGGCCGCTCCATCCTCCGCCGTCTCCCGGTCACAGCCCCGAAACCCCGGGCGACACACACAAGGTGGGAGGAGCCAAGCGCGTCCAGGAGGAGGAGCTATGGAGTAAGGGAGACATAGGAGGGGCGGGGACTAAGCGCCTCGCAGCTCATTGGACGCCGCCAGTGGGAGGAGCCAAGCGCTTCCAGGAGGAGGAGCCATGGAGTAAGGGAGACACAGGAGGGGCGGGGACTAAAAGCCTCGCGGCTCATTGGACGCCGACGAAGGGAGGGGCCAAGCGTTTCCAGAAGGAGACATGGAGTAAGGGAGACAGAGTAGGGGCGGGGACTAGGCGCCTCGCAGCTCATTGGGCGCCGCCGGTGGGAGGAGCCAAGCGTTTTCAGGAGGAGGAGCCATTGAGTAAGGGAGACACAAGAAGGGCAGGGACTAAGCGCCTCGCAGCTCATTGGACGTCGCCGGTGGGAGGAGCCAAGCGTTTCCAGGAGGAGGAGCCATGGAGTAAGGGAGACACAGGAAGGGCGGGGACTAAGCGCCTCGCAGCTCATTGGATGTCGCCGGTAGGAGGAGCCTGTAGGGGGCGGAGTCTTTGCTGAGGAAAATGATCCCTCGGGTACTTTAGCGCCTTTGGGAAAAGGGAGGAGCTAAGGGGGTGGCCGGGGAAACGGAGGCTCACCCGTGATTGGCCGGGTTGGGAAGAAGGCGGGACAGGAAAACAGAGGCTCGCCCGTGATTGGTTGGTTGGGAAGAAGGAGGGATTGTGGCTATAATAGCAGGATAAGGCGCGGAATGAGGCGATAGGGGGGAAGGGAAGCCGGGCGCCCATTGGACGATATCGGAGGCGGAGCCTGTTCCTCCAATTATAGCGAGAGGAGGAGGACGGGCGGGAAATTCCCAGATGGGGGAGGGAGAGATAATTGCCTGGGAAACCATTATACGGTCACGTGACCCGTGTGTCATTGCCTGGGAAACCGTTATACGGTCACGTGACCCGTGTGTCATTGCCTGGGAAACCATTATACGGTCACGTGACCCGTGTAATTGCCTGGCAACGAGCCCGCTGTAATCACAGCTAACGCGATATAATGATTAGGGGGGGGGGGGGGGCAGCTATTATAACAAAAGAAAGACGTGACCCTGTTGTCTGTGTCGCATTAAAGCGGAACAAAGCACAGGATATTTTTTTGGGGGTGCCCCGCTCTCGTCCAATCAGCGATGCCTCTGTGTAAAACGGAATAAAACCCGCCTGGTCTGATTCCAGGGCCAGCCGCTTCCCCCCACCTAGAACATACCGAAAGGGATACCCGCTCAATGAGGGGGCGTGGCTTCATCCATCCCTCAATGTGGGGGGGTGGCTTTATCCATCCCTCAATGCGGGGCGTGGCTTCATCCATCCCTCAATGCGGGGGCGTGGCTTCATCCATCCCTCAATGCGGGGGCGTGGCTTCATCTATCCCTCAATGAGGGGCGTGGCTTCATCTATCCCTCAATGAGGGGCGTGGCTTCATCTATCCCTCAATGAGGGGGCGTGGCTTCATCCATCCCTCAATGAGAGAGCGTGGCTTCATCTATCTCTCAATGAGAGAGTGTGGCTTCATCCATCCCTCAATGAGGGGGCGTGGCTTCATCTATCCCTCAATGAGGGGGCGTGGCTTCATCCATCCCTCAATGAGAGAGTGTGGCTTCATCCATCCCTCAATGAGGGGGCGTGGCTTCATCCATCCCTCAATGAGGGGGCGTGGCTTCATCTATCCCTCAATGAGGGGGTGTGGCTTCATCCATCCCTCAATGAGGGGGCGTGGCTTCATCTATCCCTCAATGAGAGAGTGTGGCTTCATCCATCCCTCAATGAGGGGGTGTGGCTTCATCTATCCCTCAATGAGAGAGCGTGGCTTCATCTATCCCTCAATGAGGGGGCGTGGCTTCATCTATCCCTCAATGAGAGAGCGTGGCTTCATCTATCCCTCAATGAGGGGGCGTGGCTTCATCTATCCCTCAATGAGAGAGCGTGGCTTCATCTATCCCTCAATGAGGGGGCGTGGCTTCATCTATCCCTCAATGAGGGGGCGTGGCTTCATCTATCTCTCAATGAGAGAGTGTGGCTTCATCCATCCCTCAATGAGAGAGTTTGGCTTCATCTATCCCTCAATGAGGGGCGTGGCTTCATCCATCCCTCAATGAGAGAGTGTGGCTTCATCCATCCCTCAATGAGAGAGCGTGGCTTCATCCATCCCTCAATGAGAGGGCGTGGCATTATCTATCCCTCAATGAGAGAGTGTGGCTTCATCTATCCCTCAATGAGAGAGTGTGGCTTCATCTATCCCTCAATGAGAGAGTGTGGCTTCATCCATCCCTCAATGAGAGAGCGTGGCTTCATCTATCTCTCAATGAGAGAGCGTGGCTTCATCTATCGCTCAATGAGTGGGCGTGGCTTCATCTATCTCTCAATGAGAGAGCGTGGCTTCATCTATCCCTCAATGAGTGGGCGTGGCTTCATCTATCTCTCAATGAGAGAGCGTGGCTTCATCTATCGCTCAATGAGTGGGCGTGGCTTCATCTATCCCTCAATGAGAGAGCGTGGCTTTATCTATCCCTCAATGAGAGAGCATGGCTTCATCTATCTCTCAATGAGAGAGCGTGGCTTCATCTATCCCTCAATGAGAGAGCGTGCCTTCATCTATCCCTCAATGAGGGGGCGTGGCTTCATCCGTCCCTCAATGAGAGAGCGTGGCTTCATCTATCCCTCAATGAGGGGGCGTGGCTTCATCTATCCCTCAATGAGAGAGTGTGGCTTCATCCATCCCTCAATGAGAGAGTGTGGCTTCATCCATCCCTCAATGAGGGGGCGTGGCTTCATCTATCCCTCAATGAGAGAGTGTGGCTTCATCTATCCCTCAATGAGAGAGCGTGCCTTCATCTATCCCTCAATGAGGGGGCGTGGCTTCATCCGTCCCTCAATGAGAGAGCGTGGCTTCATCTATCCCTCAATGAGGGGGCGTGGCTTCATCCGTCCCTCAATGAGAGAGTGTGGCTTCATCTATCCCTCAATGAGAGAGTGTGGCTTCATCCATCCCTCAATGAGAGAGTGTGGCTTCATCTATCCCTCAATGAGAGAGCGTGCCTTCATCTATCCCTCAATGAGGGGGCGTGGCTTCATCCGTCCCTCAATGAGAGAGCGTGGCTTCATCTATCCCTCAATGAGGGGGCGTGGCTTCATCCGTCCCTCAATGAGAGAGTGTGGCTTCATCTATCCCTCAATGAGAGAGTGTGGCTTCATCCATCCCTCAATGAGAGAGCGTGGCTTCATCCATCCCTCAGTGAGAGAGTGTGGCTTCATCCATCCCTCAATGAGAGAGCGTGGCTTCATCTATCCCTCAATGAGAGAGCGTGGCTTCATCTATCCCTCAATGAGAGAGCGTGGCTTCATCTATCCCTCAATGAGAGAGCGTGGCTTCATCTATCCCTCAATGAGAGAGCGTGGCTTCATCTATCCCTCAATGAGGGGGCGTGGCTTCATCCGTCCCTCAATGAGAGAGTGTGGCTTCATCTATCCCTCAATGAGGGGGCGTGGCTTCATCTATCCCTCAATGAGAGAGCGTGGCTTCATCTATCCCTCAATGAGAGAGCGTGGCTTCATCCATCCCTCAATGAGAGAGTGTGGCTTCATCCATCCCTCAATGAGAGAGCGTGGCTTCATCTATCCCTCAATGAGAGAGCGTGGCTTCATCTATCCCTCAATGAGAGAGCGTGGCTTCATCTATCCCTCAATGAGAGAGCGTGGCTTCATCTATCCCTCAATGAGGGGGCGTGGCTTCATCCGTCCCTCAATGAGAGAGTGTGGCTTCATCTATCCCTCAATGAGGGGGCGTGGCTTCATCTATCCCTCAATGAGGGGGCGTGGCTTCATCTATCCCTCAGTGAGAGAATGTGGCTTCATCCATCCCTCAATGAGGGGGCGTGGCTTCATCTATCCCTCAGTGAGAGAATGTGGCTTCATCCATCCCTCAATGAGGGGGCGTGGCTTCATCTATCCCTCAATGAGAGAGCGTGGCTTCATCTATCCCTCAATGAGAGGGCGTGGCTTCATCTATCCCTCAATGAGAGAGTGTGGCTTCATCTATCCCTCAATGAGGGGGCGTGGCTTCATCTATCCCTCAGTGAGAGAATGTGGCTTCATCCATCCCTCAATGAGGGGGCGTGGCTTCATCTATCCCTCAATGAGAGAGCGTGGCTTCATCTATCCCTCAATGAGGGGGCGTGGCTTCATCTATCCCTCAGTGAGAGAATGTGGCTTCATCCATCCCTCAATGAGGGGGCGTGGCTTCATCTATCCCTCAATGAGAGAGCGTGGCTTCATCTATCCCTCAATGAGGGGGCGTGGCTTCATCTATCCCTCAATGAGAGAGCGTGGCTTCATCCATCCCTCAATGAGGGGGCGTGGCTTCATCTATCCCTCAATGAGAGAGTGTGGCTTCATCTATCCCTCAATGAGGGGGCGTGGCTTCATCTATCCCTCAATGAGAGAGCGTGGCTTTATCCATCCCTCAATGAGAGATTGTGGCTTCATCTATCCCTCAATGAGAGAGTGTGGCTTCATCTATCCCTCAATGAGAGAGTGTGGCTTCATCTATCCCTCAATGAGAGAGTGTGGCTTCATCTATCCCTCAATGAGAGAGTGTGGCTTTATCCATCCCTCAATGAGAGATTGTGGCTTCATCTATCCCTCAATGAGAGAGTGTGGCTGTAAGGAACTTACCTCTGCCAGGGGGCCGGCGGCGAGCGTCCGCAGGGCGACGCAGCACTCCTGCTGCTGGGAGTGCGGCGCGTCACTCTGGCAGCCTCCCTCGCCCCTCTCTAGCTGTGCAGGCGCGCGTCCCGCAGTCTGTAAATTTCGCCACTAGGAGGCGCTGTGCTGCGAGTGGCAGGCAGCGCAGAGTGCTCCACACCTGATGGGAATCAGGGGCTGATCAGCCTTGCAGCCAAGACTGACCAGCCCCTGGATAGTGCCTCCAATCACTCACCAATCAGCACATACACTCCCCCCCAGGGTGGCCATTGGTCGATTCCCCAATAAATATGGAGTCAGCCCAGCACTCAGTGCCCGTGATAGTCGCTTGTGATTAGGGTGTGATTCTGTTAGTTGTTATCTGGTTCCTACCCGGATTGATCAACCATTCCTGTCTGCTGCCTGTACCGACCTCTGCTTTGTCTGACTGCGAACCTGCCTGCCCCTCTGGATGCCCTGCGATCTCTGACCTCCCGGCTTGACCCTTCGGCTACCCCTGACTACGCACCTGTCTCATCCCTGTATTCTGACGCACCCTCCGGATTGACTACCTGTGAACGACCTCGGCTTTGGGATACCCTCGTGGTTCATCGGCCTTCACCGTAAGCATTCTTTGTGCCTATTAAGACCTGGGGGCAACCGTGTCCGGTGAGGCGTACCTAGCGTCCGGGCAAACGGGGGCTTGACTATAGGCAGAAGCGGCGGTGGAGATTGGGGGTTGCCTGCTTACAGAAGGCTGGTGTCCCGCTGGGCATCACATTATCACGGGCCCCATAAATGGACCAAATTTTGGAACAGGTGCAGGCCCTGACCGCGGCCGTGGATCACCTGGCACTTCGAGTGGTGGCTCAGGAGAACCGTCCAGCTCCTGCACCCTCTGTGACCCAGGGGGCAATAGCCGCCTTTCCGGTTGAACCCAAGATTCCCCTTCCAGAGAAGTTTTCGGGGGACCGAAGTAAATTTGCCAATTTCCGGGATGCCTGTAAGCTCTATTTTCGCCCTTATGCTTCCGGCTCCCAGGAGCAACGGGTGGGACTTATCATCTCCCTTCTGCATGGGGATCCCCAATCCTGGGCTTTTAGCCTCTCCCCTCAGGATTACGCCCGCCAATCTGTCGAGGAATTCTTCAAGGCCATGGAGATCCTGTATGATGACCCAGACCGAGGGGCAACTGCTGATGCCAAGCTACAATCTCTCAGACAGGGGCGAAGACTGGCAGAAGAATATTGCTCGGAATTTCCGACGCTGGGCAGTGGATTCTCGCTGGAATGACCCAGCATTGTGTGGGCAGTTCAGGCTAGGTCTGTCAGAGGTCATAAAAGATGTCATGGTAAATCACCCAGTACCTAACACCTCGCATACGAGAAAGACGCCTGGAAAAAGGGGCCCAGTCTGAAGTCAGTATGAAGCCTGAGGCCTTAGTCCCCTCTTCTTCTGAAGAACCCATGCAGCTTGGGGCCACCAAGCTTTCTGAAGCTGAGAGACGGAGGCGTCTGTCGCAAGGCCTATGCCTTTATTGCGGAGAAGTCGGTCACCTGGTCCACTCCTGCCCTCGGAGACAGGCATCGGGAAACTTCAGAGCCTAGGTGGGGTCAAGGAAACCCACCTAGGCTGCAAGGTATTTCCTCTGTGTTGCACACAAATTACGTTGCCTGTCGAGATTACTCATGATTTTGAGTCCAGATCTGTGGAGGCTCTTTTGGATTGTGGGGCCGCCGGGAATTTTATTGATTGGGGCCTGGCTCAAGCATTAAAGATTCCGCTGCAATCTTTGGTCAATCCAATTAGAGTCAAAGCCATTGATAATACCCCCCTTGTGGGGGGCCTGATTCAGTACCGTACTCCACCAGTGTTTGTTAGAGTGGGGGCGGGACATACCGAGCTAATGAGCTTCCTTCTCCTTAAGATGCCTCTTACCCCTTTAGTTTTGGGACTCCCCTGGCTGTCTAAACACAATCCCCAAATTAACTGGGTCTCTGGGCAGGTTATCAAGTGGGGGCCACAATGTTTCCAGTCTTGTCTTGAGCTCCCTGCACGTGCCACTCGCTTGACTGCTGAGGGCATCCCTACCCCCTATGCAGAATTCGCAGACGTGTTTTCTGAAAAAGCCGCTGATAAACTCCCTCCTCATAGGCCTTTTGACTGCCCGATTGATCTTCTCCCCGGAACTATGCCGCCTCGGGGAAAGATTTATAATTTAACCCGAGCTGAGAATAAGGCCATGAAAGAATACATTGCTGAGAATCTGCAGAAAGGTTTTATTCGGCCGTCTACCTCACCAGCGGGTGCCGGATTTTTCTTTGTGGAAAAGAAAGATGGTGGCTTGCGCCCCTGTATTGATTATAGGGGCCTGAATAAAATTACAGTTAAAAATAAATACCCCCTTCCCTTAATAGAGGGACTCTTTAACCAGGCCATTGGGGCCCAGGTTTTTTCTAAGCTTGACCTGAGGGGGGCTTACAATTTAATCAGGATCCGTCAGGGAGACGAGTGGAAGACTCCCTTCAACACCCAGGATGGGCACTATGAATATCTTGTTATGCCTTTCGGCCTATGTAATGCCCCGGCAGTCTTTCAGGACTTCGTTAATGAAGTTTTTAGAGAATACTTGGGCCGTTTTGTGGTCATCTACTTAGATGACATCCTAATATTCTCACCAACCTTAACCGAGCATAGAGAGCATGTACGGTTGGTTTTACAGAAATTGAGAGAGAATCACCTCTATGCCAAGCTAAAAATGTGCGTTTTTGAGGTTTCTGAGGTTCCGTTCCTAGGATACATTGTTGCCGATACTGGGTTAACAATGGATCAGGCCAAAGTATCTGCGGTCCTCCAGTGGGAACAACCCAAAGATTTGAAGGGTTTACAGAGGTTTCTGGGGTTTGCTAATTTTTATAGGCGCTTTATAAAAAACTTTTCCACCTTGGTAGCCCCACTCACCGACCTCACTAAGAAGGGGGCGTTTACCCCTACTTGGTCGGGCCGATCCATCTGGGCCTTTGAGAACCTTAAGTCTGCCTTTAGTTCAGCACCTGTGTTGACCCACCCTGATATCCACCGAGCCTTCATAGTCGAAGTAGATGTATCCGAGCTCGGGGTAGGGGCAATTCTCTCACAGTACAGTGGGTCTCCTGAATGGCTACATCCCTGTGCCTTTTTCTCGAGAAAATTTAATTCCGCTGAGCGGAACTATGATATTGGCAATCGAGAACTTCTAGCTGTGAAATTAGCCTTTCAGGAATGGAGACATTGGTTAGAGGGGGCCCAGTTCCCAATTACGGTATTCACAGATCACAAGAATTTAGAATACATTGAATCAGCTAAAAGGTTAACCCCCCGTCAGGCCCGATGGTCTCTTTTCTTCTCCCGATTTAATTTCACTATAACATACAAACCAGGAACAAAGAATATTAAAGCTGACGCTCTCTCCAGAAGTTTCACAGTTGATAAAGTCCCTGTAGAGGAGATCCTTCCCATAATCCCATGACACAAGGTCATAGCTGTCACCCAACCTGACCTGTCGAGTGAGCTAAGCCGGTTTCAATCAGATTCTCCTCCGGGCAAACCCGATCACCTCCTCTTTGTACCCCTGTCCCACCGTCCGGCAGTACTTCAGCAGTTTCATGACTCCAAGACGGTGGGTCATCCAGGGGTTAAAAAGACCTTGGCCCTTCTAGCCCGTCATGTCTGGTGGCCATCTTACAGGAGAGATACCCAGGCCTTTTTTCAGGCCTGTAAGATCTGTGCCCGTAGCAAAACCCCCAGGTCAGCTCCTGCCGGACCTCTGGTGCCCCTGTCCACTCCTTCAAAGCCTTGGACGCACTTGGCAATGGATTTTATTACTGATTTACCACAGTCCCAGGGATATACAGTTATCTGGGTTGTGGTAGATCGATTTAGCAAAATGGCACATTTTGTCCCCCTAAGAAAGCTGCCCACAGCCCAAGAATTGGCTCAATATTTCTTAGATCATATTTTTAGACTTCACAGAATTCCAGAACATGTGGTCTCAGATAGGGCGGTCCAATTTGTGTCACGCTTCTGGAGGGCATTCTGCACCCGGCTAGGCTTCACTGTTTCTCTGTCTTCAGCTTTTCACCCTCAGTCCAATGGGCAGACGGAAAGGACCAACCAGTCATTAGAACAATATCTCCGTTGCTTCACCTCCGATATTCAGTCAGAGTGGTCCCAATTTCTTCCCTTTGCTGAATTTGCCTTCAATAATGCAGTTAACTCCTCCACGGGGGTATCACCCTTCCGGTGTGTATATGGGAGGGATCTTAAGTTCTCAGCACTTTCAGGCTCGTCCTCTGGTTTGCCTTCTTTAGACGATTGGTTGTCCCAGTGGCCAGATTTATGGGCCAAGATTCAGCGGCATTTGGTCCAGGCATCGAGTCAGCAGAAGGTCTTTGCGGATCGTCGCCGATCCAAGAATCCAGACTATAAAGTGGGGGATTTGGTCTGGCTCTCTACCAAAAATTTAGCACTACGCCAACTCTCTGTAAAATTGGGACCACGATATATCGGCCCTTATCCCATTTTACAGAAAATTAACCAGGTCACATACAGACTCAAACTTCCACCATCTCTAAGGATTTGTAATTCCTTTCACGTTTCCCTCCTTAAGCCTGCCAGGGGCATGGAGGAGGATTCCTCTCCTTCTCCTATTCTAGTTGATGGTGAGCAGGAGTTTGAAGTCGCACGAATTCTGGATTCCCGTTTCCTCCGGAATACCTTGCAATATTTAGTCGACTGGAAGGGATATGGGCCAGAAGAGAGGAGTTGGGTTCCAGCTAGAGATGTGCATGCGGACCGTTTAATTAAAAGATTTCATAAAGAAAATCCTCTTGAACCCAGGGTGGAGGGTCCTGGGGCCCCTCCTCAAGGGGGGGGGGGTAATGTAAGGAACTTACCTCTGCCAGGGGGGCGGCGGCGAGCATCCGCAGGGCTGGGAGCGCGGCGCGTCACTCTGGCAGCCTCCCTCGCCCCTCTCTAGCTGTGCAGGCGCGCGTCCCGCAGTCTGTAGATTTCGCCACTAGGAGGCGCTGTGCTGTGAGTGGCAGGCAGCACAGAGTGCTCCACACCTGATGGGAATCAGGGGCTGATCAGCCTTGCAGCCAAGACTGACCAGCCCCTGGATAGTGCCTCCAATAACTCAGTGTTGTAAATTGCACCAATCAGCACATACACTCCCCCCCAGGGTGGCCATTGGTCGATTCCCCAATAAATATGGAGTCAGCCCAGCACTCAGTGCCCGTGATAGTCGCTTATGATTAGGGTGTGATTCTGTTAGTTGTTATCTTATTCCAACCCGGCTTGATCAACCATTCCTGTCTGCTGCCTGTACCGACCTCTGCTTTGTCTGACCACGAACCTGCCTGCCCCTCTGGATACCCCACGATCTCTGACCTCCCGGCTTGACCCTTCGGCTACCCCTGACTACGCACCTGTCTCATCCCTGTACTCCGATGCACCCTCCGGATTGACTACCTGTGAACGACCTCGGCTTGGGATACCCTCGTGATTCATCGGCCTTCACCATAAGCAGCCATCCTTTGCGCCTATTAAGACCTGGGGGCAACCGTGTCCGGTGAGGCGTACCTAGCGTCCCGGCAAATGGGGGCTTGACTATAGGCAGAAGCGGCGGTGGAGATGTGTCAGGAACCGCTTACCTGATCCCCGTTCCAGCGACGTCTCCAGGCGGCCAGCTGCAGCTGTCACTGTGCGGCGTCCGCGCCGGGCGGCGTCGGCTCGAGCGGCACCCAGCTCAGCCACGCTGCCGCGAGCACGTGTCTGTTATGCCCTCCGGCGGCGCTGTGCGGCGCGCACCCGACGGAGGATCAATTAAAGGGTTAATGAGCCCTAGGGGATTGAGGGCTTCGCCCTCTTCTGCTCTGCAGGCCAATCAGCCCCATTGATATCTTGGCCTTACCTCCTCCCTTGTTGCCATCCAATTACCCTTGGAATCCTATGTGCTCCAATCAGTACACTGCTTCCCTCAGACCTGTCCCTATAAAGGCATTTCCCTCTCAGTTGTGAATTGCCTGTGATAGCGCTCAGAACCCTGTGTACTCTATTCCTGTGAAGTTTAGCCTGTTGCCGACTTGATTGTACTGACCATTCTCGATCCTGAACCCTTTTTGCCGACCTCAGCCTGTACCCCGACTACGTCTTGCCTGATCCTTGGTGCCACTACGATCTCTGCCTTCCTGTTATCGACCTATTGCCTGTCTCTGGACTTCCGTCACTCACGCTCTTGCTATTGGTTCTCCAGTCCTCCCACATATAAGCTTGCATCCTTTGAGCCAATAAGTCCTGGGGGCAACCGATCCCGGGTAGGCGTACTTGCGTCCCGGCAAGCGGGGGGCTCCTATAGGTGAAGCTGGCTGCGGAGATTGGGGGTTGCGAGCTCATTAAGAGGTCTGGAGTTACCCCGAGCGTGACATTATCACAGGCCAAAAAGATGGATGACCTGGTACAGCAGGTGCAAGCTATGGCCACAGCAATCAACCAACTCGCTCAAAGGGTGGCCACTCAGGAGTCTCGTCAGGTACCGGCTACCTCTGTATCACCTTATATCACTGAACCCAAGATTCCACTGCCTGAAAAATTTTTTGGAGAGCGAGCAAAATTTTCCAATTTCAAGAATGCTTGTGAACTGTATTTCAAGCCATCTCCCATCTCCTCAGGCACTGAGTCCCAACGAGTAGGCCTAGTCATTTCTCTGCTTCAAGGAGACCCGCAGTCCTGGGCCTTTAGTTTGCCGAGTCATGATATAGCCTTACAATCAGTAACTGCATTCTTCAACGCTATGGGCGTTCTATACGCGGATCCTGATTTACAGTCTACTGCTGAGAATAGGCTTCGGGCCTTAAAACAAGGGCGGAATTCGGCTGAAGATTATAGTGCTGAATTCCGCCGCTGGGCTATCGAAGCTAGGTGGAATGACCCTGCTCTGTGTAGTCAGTTCAGGGTGGGGCTGTCGGAAAGCATTAAGGATGCCTTAGTCAATTTTTCCCCGCCAGCGGACTTAGATCAATTAATGCAGGTCTCCATTAAAATAGACCGACGTCTTAGAGAAAGGGCCAGGGAGAGAGTCAGGGTTCCCACGTCCTTCAGACCAGTCCAGAGTCATGGATCCCCGGTTCCCCGTGGAGAAAATACCTCATCATCTTCCCAGGAAGAACCTATGCAATTAGGGAGAAACCGCTTATCCCAAGAGGAGAAACAGCGTAGGCGATCCGAGGGGTTATGCCTGTATTGCGGGAATTCTGGTCATTTTGCAGGGTCCTGTCCCAACAAGGGGAAACCGGCGGAAAACTTCCGCACCCAGACCAGGTAGAGAGTACTGATCTGGGTGAGTCAGTTTGTTACTCTCGCCAGAATAAGATGCTTGTACCTATCGATTTGTCTTGGGGGTCCTCTAAGCAGACAGTTTCCGCCTTTATAGACAGTGGTGCGGCTGGAAACTTTCTGGACAGGAGCATGATCTCCACCTTAGGGATCCCTGTAGTTCCTCTTGAAAGATCCCTACAAGTTTTAGCTATCAATGGGAAGGCAATCCAGGGAGGTCCTATAAATACCAAGACCCCACCTCTCAGACTAATTGTCGGCTCTTCCCACTCTGAATTCTTAGAATTCTTTATTTTTGATTGTCCGGAAACTCCGGTGGTTTTGGGATACCTCATCTGGGCCCTGTACCTTTGACCCGGCCCCTGGAGGAGGAGGAGTGTTTCCTTAACATATACAGCAATAGGACCTAAGAGGGGGAATGTGAAATCTGGAAAAGAAACTGGCCCGGGCTGTGTCCCCGGGACCTAGAATAGAAGTTTACCCCGGTACCTACACCTGTTATTCCCTGCCTAGTGGCACTGTGAATGTAGGCATTTTCAGTCCAGGTTTTTGTGCCAATAATGGTAGTTCCGCCATCCCTGACTCTTATTTTATTTGTTTAATCAGTCACATAGTGTGGGAGATGTGTTCTGGCTATGTGGAGATGGGAAAATAAGACATAAACTTCGACAATCATGGAGAGGCCAATGTACCTTGGTGAAAATTATAATGCCTTTCCTTATCACCCCATCCAATAGCGTGACAGAGCAGGTACACTTCCCCTTGCTGACCGAGAGGCCTAGGGGGAAATTTCGACCCCCACGTGTACCTTAGTCCCAAGAGGGGTTCCTGATGAGTTTAAGGCCCGGGATCCTGTTAAGACAGGATTTGAGTCTATTATTCCCCTTATCACGGCCAATAAAAATGCTGACTGGATAAACTACCTCTACTACAACCAGCAGCGTTTTGTTAATGCAACGCGAGATGGCCTTAAGGGGATGGGAGAGCAATTGGGTCCCACATCCACCATGGCATTCCAGAATAGAATGGCCTTAGACATGCTCTTAGCAGAAAAAGGGGGTGTATGCAAATTAATAGGTGAAACCTGCTGCACTTACATCCCTGATCATTGCCACGGTGGCAATTAGAGATGAGCGAACTTCTTGAAAGTTCGATTCGGGCGATTCGCCGAATTTCCCCAAGAAATTCGGGTTCGCCCGAATCGAACTTTCACGGATCGCTCATCGGAAAAAAAAAAAATGCCGGCATGGTGGGAGCGGGCAGGCCGGCTACGCTGTCAGCGGGCGGCGGAAGCCGGCCCGCTGAAAGCGCAGCCGGCCTGCCCGCTCCCACCATGCCGGTATTTGTTTAAAAAGCAAACACTTACCGGCCTCCACGCTCCTGCGCCGCTCTCAGCTGTCATCAGAGGACCCGTCATCAGAGGGCGCGTCATCAGAGGGCGCCTGAGAGCGACGCCGGCCTCCACGCTCCGAGCATGAAGGTAAGTGTTTGCTTTTTAAACAAATGCCGGCATGGTGGGAGCGGGCAGGCTTCCCAGCTTCCGCCGCCCGCTGACAGCGTAGCCGGCCTGCCCGCTCCCACCATGCCGGCATTTTTTTTTTCTTTTTCAGGGAAAATTCGGGTTCGTGCCGAATCGAATTTTCCCTGAAATTCGGAGCGAATTCCGGTTCATCCGAACCGGTTCGCTCATCTCTAGTGGCAATTAACAAATTAGACTCCTTAGCTAAGGAGATGAAGCAGAATGCTGGAGTCACCGACCCCTGGGACCAATACTTCCTAAATATGTTCTCAGGATGGAAGGGACTACTGGCACAAATAGGTACCATTATCCTTTTTATTCTTACTTTGTATGTGCTTTTCAAGCTCCTTCTGTGTGTCATTTCCTCCCATCGGGAGGGACCTTACATGCGATATTTAAGGGAACGGGAAACCCATAAATGAATCATTATTAATAAAAAATGATTCATAAGAGGGAATTGATGGGATGTGATATTTATCCAGATATATACTAATATCCAGCTATATACTAATTTACTGATATCCAGCCATATACCAAGACTAAGGCTTGCTTGAATCAGTTTGCTCAGGCTTAGAATAGAGGTGAAAGTTTCACTTTAAGACACTTACATATCCATGTAATCATTTAGCAGAAACTGGACATTTCATTATTATTATTATTATAACCTAGCTAACGAGATGCGCCCTATCTAATGTCAGTGTGTACGCTTCAGGAGACAGCATCAAGGCCGCCTCTAATTCCTTCTCTTGTTTAGGAACTTACTGTATTGTTTATGTTTATGCCTACGTGCAAAATGTCCCGTTAATAATTGCTCCCCGAAGGGAGGGGTAAGGAGTAATTCTGTATACTGCTCTATATATTCTCTGCTGTGTCAAAAAAAAGTTAAAGGAGTCTGTGAGCCAATAGGGCTGAGTCCCCTGCCCATGACCGTTGACACCCCCAGACACCTACCAGGGAATGGAACCCCAGTTCCTGGAAGGGAGAAGAGAAGCCCTAGGACTGGGGTTGAGACCCAGGTTCCATGGGAAGACGGTGCCCCTATACTTTATTTCAATACCTCATCCCATGTAGTGACGTATATTTTTTATTTATGCGATTTGGTCAATTGTACTAGTCAGTCACACTCTCGACTCTTAGGGGATTATCGTTCACAATACTACATGTGTGTAACTGATAATTATTGGGGTAAAGCGTGTGACTACTGGGGGGGCAGTGGGATGGAACACTGATAAGGGAGGATTACCGGGGAACTGGGGCTATAGACCCCAAAGATAGCAGTGGGAAATCCCTTCTTTCACGCGAGGCGTTGCTTAGAAAGGGTTCGGAAAGCTGCCCATAGCGTCAGGATACCGCAGCGTTAAGATTAGGGATGAGCGAACCGGTTCGGACGAACCGGAATTCGCTCCGAATTTCAGGGAAAATTTGATTCGGCGCGAACCCGAATTTTTTTGGTTTCGTGCCGATCGAATTTTCCCTGAAATAAAAAAAAAAAAAATGCCGGCATGGTGGGAGCGTGGAGGCCGGCGCCGCTCTCAGCTGTCATCAGAGGACGCGTCATCAGAGGGCGCCTGAGAGCGGCGCCGGCCTCCACACTCCGACCATGCAGGTAAGTGTTTGCTTTTTAAACAAATGCCGGCATGGTGGGAGCGGGCAGGCCGGCTGCGCTGTCAGCGGGCCGGCTTCCGCCGCCCGCTGACAGCATAGCCGGCCTGCCCGCTCCCACCATGCCGGCATTTTTTTTTTCAGATGAGCGATTCGTGAAAGTTCGATTCGGGCGAACCCGAATTTCTTGGGGAAATTCGGCTAATCGCCCGAATCGAACTTTCAAGAAGTTCGCTCATCTCTGGTTAAGATGTAACACTGACATATTGAATATTGAGAACCCCTCAGCGGGAGATGCCGGGCTATACTGAATAGGCTCCCACCCGGCAGGGGGCTGTGGCAGTACCACCGTGTGTACTCACTTTATTATTATCATTATGCGCATCATAATTGTAGTAGTAGCTTTTAAGATTATAATGTGTGTAATTGCCATGCGTGCCAGCAAGGCCCAAGGTATTTATGCTGCTTATCTAGCTCACAGCCAAGAAGAATATGAGAAGGCAATGGGCGAGTCAGCGACTTAGCAGTCATTGACTCGAAGAAAGGTCTGAAAGAAGGGGCATCCCTTTTATTGAGAGGGTGTAGGTACAAAGTAACAAAATGGCTACTGCATGGCTTATGCTTAGCTTATGCTTAACGGGATTGCTTTAAGATACAAGTTTTAGACAGGCTAGAAAAGTTGCACCAGTCTATAAGCCAAATAGTAAGTCAACAATAAAGCTAATAATAGTGGGCACACTAATCCCAGCACTCAAAACTCAATACACTGCAAGAAAAGAGGGACACCCACAGTACCCTCTAAAAAGTGCCAAGGATGAAACAGTTGCACCACTTTAAGGGTCTAAAAAATATTCAAATTTATTGACTAATTACATACATTTACAATCACAATGAACAGTAAGACTATACAATAACAACTACATGACATAAACATTTTAAACCACAAGGGGGCGCTGGAGGTCTGTCTCAGTGCAAAAAGTAAAATACTCTCCATTAAAAGTATGTATCCAAATCCTATATACTGTAACTAGTATGCTCTCAGATGCAAAGGTGCAAAAATACAACAAAAAATGTGCTAAACCCACCTATTAATCGATTCAGGTCCACATGAGTGTACAAAAATAAAGCACAATAACATACCATTGAGCAGGAAAACACGCCGTGGTGATGGAAGTGAAAGAGAAAGAAATGAACAAAAGTGCATACAGACCAACCAGACGTGGACCCCCCACAGGTAACAAATGTTTATGTCATGTAGAGGGTACTGTGGGTGTCCCTCTTTTCTTGCAGTGTATTGGGATTGCTTTAAGATTCAAGGGTGAGAATAACGGAGTAACCAATTTCTAGTAACAGGGGTGCACCAGTCAATACCACTGAATATAAACATGTGCTCACTCACATGAACCAAACAAGACTGAAGTGGACGTGTCCAATTACACACCTTTCTTCAAAATGGAGCACCAATATCAATATGGATACAAAATTCTTTATTATGAAAAAGGAGATACTACTAAAATACACAAAAACACACTGGACAATTAAAATCACACGGATGACCCCATGGTCACAATAATATTAATGAAAAAAAAAACCCTAAGGGGAACAATGCATCAAAAGACCCTATGTGCGCTTATTAGATCCTATTATAACAGTTATTTTATGCCGGCATAAAAATTATATGTGTAAACCCTCAAAGTGTACAACCTATATCTACTACATATAAACCATGAGACATGCTAATGGTCTCCTATAGAGATGAGCGAGTAGTGAAATATTCGAAATTTCAAATTTCGATTCGAATAGACCGCGTTACTCGACCGATTATCGAATCCCATTATAGTCTATGGGAAAAAAATGCTCGCCACTTGGAAATCTCAATTCGACCACTTGGAGGTCACCAAGTCCACCCTGAAACATCAGAAAATGATGCCAACACTGCTGGAATGCAACTGGGACAGCAGGGGAAGCATGTCTGGGTGCATATAACGCGCCCAAGTCGCACTATTACGCCACTATCACAGCCACTCAACAATACACTCCAAACACAATATAACTTCTACGTAAAGTGAGACAAGACAAGGAAACCTTCTTTCCTCTACATTGCCATGGACCCCAAGCCAAACTGTACAAAAAAGAAGAACAAAATTCTGCACCCCTTAAAATCACGTTGCCTAATGACAACCACAGATGGCATAGGCAAGGGGGAAAACAAATAGACCCCACCCCTAATTGTCATTGTGTGTGTGTGTGTGAGATGTGGTCAGACATGTCCTCTTGTGTCATTGTGTCACCCCAGCAGTAAGGGAAGCTTAAAGGAGGAGGTTTGTTACAGTGTGTTACCCCAGCAGTAAGGGAAGCTTACAGGAGGAGGTTTGTTACAGTGTGTCACCCCAGCAGTCAGGGAAGCTTAAAGGAGGAGGTTTGTTACAGTGTGTCACCCCAGCAGTCAGGGAAGCTTACAGGAGGAGGTTTGTTACAGTGTGTTACCCCAGCAGTAAGGGAAGCTTACAGGAGGAGGTTTGTTACAGTGTGTCACCCCAGCAGTAAGGGAAGCTTACAGGAGGAGGTTTGTTACAGTGTGTCACCCCAGCAGTAAGGGAAGCTTACAGGAGGAGGTTTGTTACAGTGTGTCACCCCAGCAGTAAGGGAAGCTTACAGGAGGAGGTTTGTTACAGTGTGTCACCCCAGCAGTAAGGGAAGCTTACAGGAGGAGGTTTGTTACATTGTGTCACCCCAGCAGTAAGGGAAGCTTACAGGAGGAGGTTTGTTACATTGTGTCACCCCAGCAGTCAGGGAAGCTTACAGGAGGAGGTTTGTTACAGTGTGTCACCCCAGCAGTAAGGGAAGCTTAAAGGAGGAGGTTTGTTACAGTGTGTTACCCCAGCAGTAAGGGAAGCTTACAGGAGGAGGTTTGTTACAGTGTGTCACCCCAGCAGTCAGGGAAGCTTAAAGGAGGAGGTTTGTTACAGTGTGTCACCCCAGCAGTCAGGGAAGCTTACAGGAGGAGGTTTGTTACATTGTGTCACCCCAGCAGTAAGGGAAGCTTACAGGAGGAGGTTTGTTACAGTGTGTCACCCCAGCAGTAAGGGAAGCTTAAAGGTGGTAAATGGTGGTATACGGTGGTAAATGTGATATTCTGAGCTTCTGGGGCCCTGCCTGCCTACATAGGATATGATGAGCTATATACTGTTCAGCATAGTAGCCCTAATAATAAGGACTCTCAATGACTCTCTTGTCTTCTGGTAGCTGGTATATATGGTGGTAAATGCGATATTCCGAGCTTCTGGGGCCCTGCCTGCCTACATATGGGCTATATACCGTTCAGCATAGTAGCCCTAATAAGGGCTCTCAATGACTCTCTTGTCTTCTGGTAGCTGGTATATATGGTGGTAAATGCGATATTCCGAGCTTCTGGGGCCCTGCCAGCTACAGCCTGTCTTTCCCTGCTGTGAGCGTCTATCCCTCACTAAGTTCAAGCTGCTAATGCTAACGAAGAGGAAGTGCTGAGTTTTGTAGATTCGAGGTCACATGGTTTTTCCAGCCAATGCGTCTAGACGCCGTTCTCGCGATGCCAGCGTCCTCCCAGGACCTGTCCCACCCCCCCTGCATGGTGATTGGTGTAAAAAACGCGCCAGGGAAGGTGTGAGGGGAAACGAATTGTGAGTGCGCCATCGCCGCTGTACTCGATCGAAATCGAGTATGACGAATAGCGTAGTATTCGATTGAATACCGACTCGGTCGAATACTACTCGCTCATCTCTAGTCTCCTATACAAATAAGTGTCAACTCTTAACAACAATACCTCATATGTGAAAATGAATAAAAAAACTAAATTCCACAGAAAATATATTGGCAGACGCACCCAGTTCAAACAGTTATAAGTGAATGGAAACAATAAAGATATACTCAAAGTGCACGTGTGCGTGCTAAATGACACCAGCAAACCTGAATATTCAAGAATATAAAATGGCACATAGCGTCAGCATCACAGGGTCATCAAATATAAATCACCGCGCCCGCAACTCCCATGTTGCTTCAAGGTGCTTCTTTATTCTTGAACTATAGCCCCGCTATAGGCGATCTATGGCGATCAGGTTGGAACTATGGGCGATCAGGTTGGTACTGGAGCAGTTGACCAATTACCTGAAGGGTCTGTCTGTGCAGGTGCGCTCAGACAACAGGACGGCGGTTGCCTACATGAACCATCAGGGAGGGACCCGGAGCAGGGGGGCCCTCCAGGTGGTGTCGTGAATTCTGATATGGGCGGAGGCCAATGTTCAATGCATTTCGGCTGTGTACATCCCGGGGGCAGAGAATCTACTGGCAGAGATGTGGATCTGTTTGCATCCCGTCACAATCACAAGCTCCCGGCCTTCGTGTCCCTGTCTCAGGATCCTCTGGCCTTGGCCACAGATGCTCTGTCCATGTCATGGCAGGAATTTCGGCTTCTGTATGTCTTTCCTCCATTCCCCTGTTGGGCAGGGTCCTGCGCAAGATTGCTCTGGAAGAGGTGCCAGTGATTCTGGTGGCCCCCAGGTGGCCAAGAAGAGTGTGGCTCGCAGACGTGGTGCAGATGGCAGTAGACCAGTACGTTCTGCCAGGGGTGCCAGATTTGATCACTCAGGGCCCCTTATGCCATCCCAATTTACAAACTCTGGCTTTGACGGCCTGGCTGCTGAAACCTCCATCTTGATGGAGAAAGGCTTCTCTGCCTCGGTGGTTGAGACCATGGTGAAGGCTAGGAAGAAAACTTCTTCTTCCATCTATTATAGGGTATGGCGTACCTACATTGACTGGTGTGAGTCTAGGTCTCTTCCCTGTCGGGTGTTCTCAGTTCCCAGGGTTCTGGAGTTTTTACAGCATGGGTTGGAGTCGGGTCTCAGTACTCAGTACTCTGAAGGGTCAGGTTTCTGCCCTGTCTGTCTTCTTTCAGAAGTCCTTTGCTCAGCATCACTTGGTTAAGACCTTCTTTCAGGGGGTCACTCATGTGCGTCCCCCACGTAAGCCTATGGTCCCTGTTTGGGATTTGAACTTGGTCTTGTCTGCCTTGCAGGATGCTCCCTTTGAACCTATTCAGGATGCTGCTCTGGCTGTACTTACCATCAAGGTTGTGTTTCTGGTGGCTATTACTTCGGTCAGGCGTGTGTCTGAGCTGGCGGCTCTGTCTATTCAGCCCCCCTACTATGAGAGACACCAGGACAAGGTGGTGTTCCGCTTTAAGCCGGATTTTCTGCCTAAGGTGGTGTCTGCTTTTCATTTGAATCAAGATATTGTTCTCCCTTCATTGTGTCCTAATCCTAGCAACGCTAAGGAAAGGATTCTGCATTCCTTGGATGTGGTCAGGTGTCTGAAGTATTACCTAGTAATCACTGCGTCCTTCAGGAAAACTGATGCTCCCTTTGTGGTCCCTTCTGGTCCTAGGAAGGGTTTGGCTCCTGCCAAGTCTACTATCAGCAAATGGATCCGTCAGGCTGTGATTCAGGCCTACTCTGATAAGGGGAAGAATCCTCCCTTCCGCCTTACTGCTCATTCTACTTGTGCTATTGGTGCCTCTTGGGCCTTCCAGCACCAGACTTCTGTTGAACAGGTTTGCTAGGCCGCTACTTGGTCTTCTGTTCATACCTTTTCAAAGTTCTACAAGGTTGATGTTAGGGCCTCAGCTGATGCTGTGTTTGGCCGCAAGGTTTTGCAGGCGGCAGTGGTTTAAACTGTCTGCTGTTACCTTTTGTTGGGGATCCCACCCTACTTTATGGACACTGCTATTGGATGTCCCAAGTGTAAGTATTATATCTGGAGCAGGATGTACTGTATACTAAGAATAATACAATTCTGTGAAATACTCACCTGTAGAATTGGTATTATACGTATACAGTACGTCCTGCTCCACCCCACCCTGGTTTTTGCATTATTCTGGATCCCCTGTATGTTGATTGTTGTTATTTATAGTTACCAGTTTTTGGGTGGTTAAATTCTCCCGGCTTCTTGTTCACTGCTTTTCAATGCTGGGGATTTGTGGGAGGTCCCCGGGTATTTGAGGGGCCGGGAGGAGCCTGTTTTACATGTCTCTGCAGTGCAGCGCCATCTGGCGGAGGATAACCCAAGTGTAAGTATTCTATCTGGAGCAGGACGTAATGTATACTTATAATACCAATTCTACAGGTGAGTATTTCACAGAATTGTATTTTCACCGGCCATCGGTATTCCAAACGGAGGCGGGCCAGCCAATGCCAAGGGTGTCGTCCTGGTTAGTCCGTCATTGCAGAGCTCTGGGGAAGAGTGCTGGGTAAGTATTTCCTGCTCTGCCCTCATTTCCCCTCTTCGCCCTCCTCGGCCCTGCCCTGTACTCCCTTCCTCTCTCATCTGTGTGCTCCGACCTTTGCATTGATTGAAGACCACGCCCTCTACAGGACCACACCTACACAAGATCACGCCCCCACAAGACCACGCCCCCACAAGACCACCCCCCCCCCAGGAAGCCCGGTATTTTTTGAAGGAAAAGGTGACAACCCTAACTCTACGACTCTTGCCTGCTGCATGCCCACAATCTCGGCTCTTGCCTGACCTTGCTCGGGCCATCGGTACAAGGGCATCACTGCTTGACTACCCTAACCTTTAATTCCCTGGTTAGGTGGCCTGGTACTCCCTATGCCTCTCATACTAGCCTCACTTTAAAGTGGAACAAAACCCACGGCGATCTGCTCGGGAATCTTATATCGGCGTGGGTTTTGGTCCGCTGACATCATCACAGTGATGCCTGATCATCGACCTCCCTGGTTTCCAGTGCTACCTTGACCTCGATTTACTGTTGTGACCCGGCGTCTCCCATGATGCTCTATCGCATTAATTCTTGGATTTCCCTCCTGTTCCAACCGGGACCATCTGACTACATTTAAAGTGGACTAAAACCCACGCCCCAATGGCCCTGAAAGACTCCAGAGCCGCTGGTTTTTCGCCCCCCCCCCCCCCCGATGAATCCAAAATCGGGATGCCCCGCTGTATAGTCACCCATAAACTCACCTTTGAACCGCATCCCCGCTATCCCTCTAGCAGGGCGCGTTCCCGCGCCAGGCATTTGAGAATGGCCGCGCTCAGATCTGCTCGTATTAGATGAGCTCATGGACGAAGGGAGCTGATTGGACAAGTGCCTGAGCATGCGCTGTAGGACCAAGAAGAGGTGGGTTCAATCAGGCGCTCTGGGGGGTTTCACACAGAGAGGCATCCCTGATCGGGGAGCGCCCAAGGGGCAAGGACAAATACCCAGGATAGTCTAAATCCTGGGTTTTGGTCCACTTTAATCCATGGACTGACCTTTTGGCTTGACCCCTGAGGGCACCTTCTCTTGTTTTCTGCTGCTACGCTTGTGAACGCTGACCCCGGCCAGTTTATGGACCACGCTACGCACCCTTATCCTCAGGTACTGGGCTCACTTAGCTCCGTCACCTCATTCCCTGGGTTTCCGACCTGGACCTACCCTGCAGCCAGTGGTGGACTGGGGCCAGAAATAAGCCCTGGACTTTACCAGGCCCTGGGTGGGCCAAGACATCCCTTCTGTGGCCCGCCCAACCATAATGCCAGGGCTATAGCATTGGGGGCTGGGACTCCTTGACTTGTGGGTACAGTGGGGTTGGGTAGCGTGCTCGGGTTCCTTGACTTGTGGGTACAGGGGTCTGGGGTTCCCTGGATTGTGGGTACAGTGGGGCTGGGTACAGGGGACTGGGGTTCCTTGGCTAGTGGGTACAGGGGTCTGGGGTTCCCTGTTTTGTGGGTACATTGGGGCTGGGTACAGAGGGCTGGGTTCCTTGGATTGTGGGTACAGGGGGCTGGGGTTCCTTGGCTTGTGGGTACAGTGGGGCTGGGTAGGGGGCTTGAGTTCATTGGCTTGTGAGTAGAGTGGGGCTGGGTGCAGGGGGCTGGGGTTCCTTGGATTGTGGGTACAGTGGGGCTGGGTAGGGGGCTTGGGTTCCTTGGCTTGTGGGTACAGTGGGGCTGGGGTTCCTTGGCTTGTGGGTACAGTAGGGCTGGGGTTCTTTGGCTTGTGGGTACAGTGGGGCTGGGTACAGGGGGCTGGGGTTCCTTGGCTTGTGGGTACAGTGGGGCTGGGTACAGGGGGCTAGGGTTCCTTGGCTTGTGGGTAGAGTGGGGCTGGGGTTCCTTGGCTTGCAGGTACTGTGGGGCTGGGTACAGGGGGCTAGGGTTCCTTGGCTTGTGGGTACAGGGGTCTGGGGTTCCTTGGCTTGTGGGTACAGTGGGGCTGGGGTTCCTTGGCTTGTGGGTACAGTGGGGATGGGTACAGTGGGGCTGGGGTTCCTTGGCTTGTGGGTAGAGTGGGACTGGGGTTCCTTGGCTTGCAGGTACTGTGGGGCTGGGTACAGGGGGCTAGGGTTCCTTGGCTTGTGGGTACAGGGGTCTGGGGTTCCCTGGATTGTGGGTACAGTGGGGCTGGGGTTCCTTGGCTTGTGGGTACAGGGGTCTGGGGTTCCCTGGCTTGTGGGTACGGCGGGGCTGGGTATATGGGGCTGGGGTTCCTTGGCTTGTGGGTACAGCGGGCTGGGTACAGGGGGCTAAGGTTCCTTGGCTTGTGGGTACAGTGGGGCTGGGTACAGGGGGCTGGGGTTCCTTGGCTTGTGGGTACAGTGGGGCTGGGTACAGGGGGCTGGGGTTCCTTGGCTTGTGGGTACAGGGGTCTAGGGTTACCTGGATTGTGGGTATAGTGGGGCTAGGGTTCTTTGGCTTGTGGGTACAGTGGGGCTGGGTAGGGGGCTTGAGTTCATTGGCTTGTGAGTAGAGTGGTGCTGGGTGCAGGGGGCTGGGGTTCCTTGGATTGTGGGTACAGTGGGGCTGGGTAGGGGGCTTGGGTTCCTTGGCTTGTGGGTACAGTGGGGCTGGGTACAGGGGGCTAGGGTTCCTTGGCTTGTGGGTAGAGTGGGGCTGGGGTTCCTTGGCTTGCAGGTACTGTGGGGCTGGGTACAGGGGGCTAGGGTTCCTTGGCTTGTGGGTACAGGAGTCTGGGGTTCCCTGGATTGTGGGTACAGTGGGGCTGGGGTTCCTTGGCTTGTGGGTACAGGGGTCTGGGGTTCCCTGGCTTGTGGGTACAGCGGGGCTGGGTATATGGGGCTGGGGTTCCTTGGCTTGTGGGTACAGCGGGCTGGGTACAGGGGGCTAAGGTTCCTTGTCTTGTGGGTACAGTGGGGCTGGGTACAGGGGGCTGGGGTTCCTTGGCTTGTGGGTACAGGGGTCTAGGGTTGCCTGGATTGTGGGTATAGTGGGGCTAGGGTTCTTTGGCTTGTGGGTACAGTGGGGCTGGGTAGGGGGCTTGAGTTCATTGGCTTGTGAGTAGAGTGGGGCTGGGTGCAGGGGGCTGGGGTTCCTTGGATTGTGGGTACAGTGGGGCTGGGTAGGGGGCTTGGGTTCCTTGGCTTGTGGGTACAGTAGGGCTGGGGTTCCTTGGCTTGTGGGTACAGTGGGGCTGGGTACAGGGGGCTGGGGTTCCTTGGCTTGTGGGTACAGTGGGGCTGGGTACAGGGGGCTAGGGTTCCTTGGCTTGTGGGTAGAGTGGGGCTGGGGTTCCTTGGCTTGCAGGTACTGTGGGGCTGGGTACAGGGGGCTAGGGTTCCTTGGCTTGTGGGTACAGTGGGGCTGGGGTTCCTTGGCTTGTGGGTACAGGGGTCTGGGGTTCCTTGGCTTGTGGGGCTGGGTACAGGGGGCTAGGGTTCCTTGGCTTGTGGGTACAGTGGGGCTGGGGTTCCTTGGCTTGTGGGTACAGGGGTCTGGGGTTCCCTGGATTGTGGGTACAGTGGGGCTGGGTACAGGGGTCTGGGGTTCCCTGGATTGTGGGTACAGTGGGGCTGGGGTTCCTTGGCTTGTGGGTACAGGGGTCTGGGGTTCCCTGGCTTGTGGGTACAACGGGGCTGGGTATATGGGGCTGGGGTTCCTTGGCTTGTGGGTACAGTGGGGCTGGGTACAGGGGGCTGGGGTTCCTTGGCTTGTGGGTACAGGGGTCTGGGGTTGCCTGGATTGTGGGTATAGTGGGGCTAGGGTTCTTTGGCTTGTGGGTACAGTGGGGCTGGGGTTCCCTGGATTGTGGGTACAGTGGGGCTGGGTACAGGGGGCTGGGGTTCCTTGGCTTGTGGGTACAGTGGGGCTGGGTACAGTGGGGCTGGGGTTCTTTGGCTTGTGGGTACAGTGGGGCTGGGTACAGGGGGCTGGGGTTCCTTGGCTTGTGGGTACAGGGGTCTGGGGTTGCCTGGATTGTGGGTATAGTGGGGCTAGGGTTCTTTGGCTTGTGGGTACAGTGGGGCTGGGGTTCCCTGGATTGTGGGTACAGTAGGGCTGGGTACAGGGGGCTGGGGTTCTTTGGCTTGTGGGTAGAGTGGGGCTGGGTACAGGGGGCTGGGGTTTCTTGGCTTGTGCGTACAGTGGGGCTGGGTACAGGGGGCTGGGGTTCCTTGGCTTGTGGGTACAGCGGGTCTGGGGTTCCCTGGATTGTGGGTATAGTGGGGCTAGGGTACAGGGGGCTGGGGTTCCTTGGCTTTTGGGTACAGTGGGGCTAGGGTTCCTTGGCTTGTGGGCACAGGGGTCTGGGGTTCCCTGGATTGTGGGTACAGTGGGACTGGGTACAGGGGGCTAGGGTAACTTGGCTTGTGGGTACAGGGGGCTGGGGTTCCTTGGCTTGTGGGCACAGGGGTCTGGGGTTCCCTGGATTGTGGGTACAGCGGGGCTGGGTACAGGGGGCTGGGGTTCCTTGGCTTGTGGGTACAGTGGGGCTGGGTACAGGGGGCTGGGGTTCCTTGGCTTGTGGGAACAGTGGGGCAGGGTACAGGGGGCTGGGGTTCCTTGGCTTGTGGGTACAGAGGTCTGGGGTTTCCTGTATTGTGGGTACAGTGGGGCTGGGTACAGTGGGGCTAGGGTTCTTTGGCTTGTGGGTACAGTGGGGCTGGGGATCATTGGCTTGTGGATACAGGGGTCTGGGGTTTCCTGGATTGTGGGTACAGTGGGGCTGGGTACAGGGGGCTGGGGTTCCTTGGCTTGTGGGTACAGTGGGGCTGGGTACAGGGGGCTGGGGTTCCTTGGCTTCTGGGTACAGGAGTCTGGGGTTCCCTGGATTGTGGGTACAGTGGGGCTGGGTACAGTGGGTCTGGGGTTCCTTGGCTTGTGGGTACAGTGGGCTAGGGTTCCTTGGCTTGTGGGTACAGTGGGGCTGGGGTTCCTTGGCTTGTGGGTACAGTGGGCTAGGGTTCCTTGGCTTGTGAGTACAGTGGGGCTGGGGTTCCTTGGCTTGTGGGTACAGAGGTCTGGGGTTTCCTGTATTGTGGGTACAGTGGGGCTGGGTACAGTGGGGCTAGGGTTCTTTGGCTTGTGGGTACAGTGGGGCTGGGGATCATTGGCTTGTGGATACAGGGGTCTGGGGTTTCCTGGATTGTGGGTACAGTGGGGCTGGGTACAGGGGGCTGGGGTTCCTTGGCTTGTGGGTACAGTGGGGCTGGGTACAGGGGGCTGGGGTTCCTTGGCTTCTGGGTACAGTGGGCTAGGGTTCCTTGGCTTGTGGGTACAGTGGGGCTGGGTACAGTGGGTCTGGGGTTCCTTGGCTTGTGGGTACAGTGGGCTAGGGTCCCTTGGCTTGTGGGTACAGTGGGGCTGGGGTTCCTTGGCTTGTGAGTACAGTGGGGCTGGGGTTCCTAGGCTTGTGAGTACAGTGGGGCTGGGGTTCCTTGGCTTGTGGGTACAGTGGGGCTGGGGTTCCTTGGCTTGTGGGTACAGGGGTCTGGGGTTCCCTGAATTGTGGGTACAGTGGGGCTGGGTACAGGGGACTGGGGTTCCTTGGCTTGTGGCTACAGAGGGCTGGGGTTCCTTGGCTTGTGGGTACAGGGGGCTGGGGTTCCTTGGCTTGTGGGTACAGGGGGCTGGGGTTATTTGGCTTGTGGGTACAGTGGGGCTGGGTACAGTGGGGCTAGGGTTCCTTGGCTTGTGGGTACAGGGGTCTGGGGTTTCCTGGATTGTGGGTACAGTGGGGCTGGGGTTCCTTGGCTTGTGGGTACAGAGGTCTGGGGTTCCCTGGCTTGTGGGTACAGTGGGGCTGGCTACAGGGGGCTGGGGTTCCTTGGCTTGTGAGTACAGTGGGGCTGGGTACGGGGGGCTAGGGTTCCTTGACTTGTGGGTACAGGGGTCTGGGGTTCCCTGGATTGTGGGTACAGTGGGGCTGGGGTTCCTTGGCTTGTGAGTACAGTGGGGCTGGGTACAGGGGGCTAGGGTTCCTTGACTTGTGGGTACAGGGGTCTGGGGTTCCCTGGATTGTGGGTACAGCGGGGCTGGGTACAGGGGTCTGGGGTTCCTTGGCTTGTGGGTACAGGGGTCTGGGGTTCCCTGGATTGTGGGTACAGTGGAGCTGGGTACAGAGGGCTGGGTTCCTTGGCTTGTGGGTACAGGGGGCTGCGGTTCCTTGGCTTGTGGGTACAGGGGGCTGGTGTTATTTGGCTTGTAGGTAGAGTGGGGCTGGGGTTCCTTGTCTTGTGGGTACAGTGGGGCTGGGGTTATTTGGCTTTTGGTTGGAGTGGGGCTGGGGTTCCTTGGCTTGTGGTTACAGGGGGCTGAGAGGGAGACTAAGGGGGCAGGGATTGAATGTGGGTGTTAAGCTGAGGGAACAGAGATGGATGAGGCAGAGCTGAGGGGACAGAGATGGATGAGTCCGCCAGTTGAGTGTCAATGCTATTCAAGGTGACGTCTACCCAACTCTGAATACTTTCCGGCTGCTTGTGGTGTTCCTTCTACTGGCACATAGGGGGCGATTCAGAGCCAGGTGAGAATTCTCACTTCCTGTTTTAGAAGAGGAAACTTCCATTGACTTTCATTGTCTACCAGGTGTAAACTTTCACCTGGCTCTGAATCAGCCCCAAGGTAGACAATGAAAGTCAATCGCAGATGTAGGGAAGTGCTCAGTTATCACAGCGTTGCAACTGGAACATTACAGGCCTGCTGGAGATCATAGATCACTCTCTCTCTAGCTACTGATGGTACACTTCCTGCCCCTGCTAGTTGGGGTTTGCAGCCCCTTTCTGGATGTATCAAAGACTATAAATACAGGACAGACTTCCTGTATGCTAAGAGAAATGAGCACACAGCTTGCTGCCATGAGTTGTGCTGCTGCCACCTCAGATACAGCCTCACAGTGGAGCCTGGATCACTTCACAGACTGCTAAACTATTTACATGTGTGACCATCTGATGGTGCCATGTGGGGAAGCTTCTGTAGCAGCTCCCGAACTTCTTCATTGCCTTCTGCCTGCTGACTTATGTGTCTGGCTGCTGTGTGCCCTGTGGAGAAGCTTCATCTGCACTGCATGTCTGATCGACCCCCGATCCTCTCTTCGAGTCAAGATCAGGGGCCCCTGCAGCTTTCATCCAGTGCCAGCTTTCTCCTGGAGGTATTTAGCCATAGACTATATATACCCAGGTATATGTGCACAGACTAACTAAAGCCCCAGCTGGGCCTTTCACTGTGTTATACTATGTATGATCCATGTTTTATTGCCAAGTTAACCTTTACCACATAACGTTCATAGTGAGTGACTTAAAATGGACCTTCAGCATTGTTTACTGAAAAGCCCAAACACTTTATAAACGATTCCCCAACATCTAAAATTAATATATTTTAAGTTTTTAGTCACTATTTTTCCCCCACCGGGCTGCAACTCTGTTCAGGATAGGGGCGCGGCCATCTTGACTCAGAAGCATCACATACTGAGGAGAGGAGAGCGGGATAAATTACAGGGGGCAGGGTATAGCTGTGCTTTGCACAGACAGAGCAGAGCTGGGGTCAGGGAAAGGACAGCAATCCCAGAATGCAGAGGGACACATTCAGAAGACACTTCTTGTTTGCAGGCTGCCTGATGCTCCATGAGCCACCATCTTGGATGTTTAAAGGCTAAAAACATGCAGTAGATGCAGGTAGGATGATTTATAATTTGAGTAATCTGTATGTACAGGGGGGGGGGACATATAATATAGGCTCTTCTTCAGAGTGAGTGTCCGGATTTATGTGGGCAATCTGTATGTAGAGGGTGTGGGAAACATATAAGATAGGCTCTTATTCAGGGTGAAGGTCCGGATTAATGTGGGCAATCTGTATGTATAGGGGGGAAACATATAAGATAGGCTCTTATTCAGGGTGAAGGTCCGGTTTAAGTAAAAGGTTGCTGGGAACAGTAGTCCCTCTGCTGCAAATGTATAGACTACTTGATCTATTTCCCAGAAGGTGTTCCCTATTAGTTGCAAGGGCTCTATTCTGGGTGGAGGCACAGGCACACCAAACATTTGACCCACTCTTCCACTTAGCGAAGGCTCAGCCTCTTTTTGTTACCAACAGGTTAGCGCCATAGCCTGTCTTAAGCGGGGTTTTTACCATCACTCACCCCCAAAACCCTAGCCCTAGAAGTGAGTTTTTTCACCAGGCCCTGAATCGACCCCCATGGTGTAGCCATGGCTTCAGCTATCTGACGCTCCCCTGCGGTTAGAACAAAGACACGAGTTGCCACTAGCCACATTTTAACTTCCCCCCGATTATGCAATGCCTTTATTAATCTGTACTGTACGTTAAACGCGTCCATATCTCCACGGTGAACCTTTTAGGCTGAAATGATGCAAAAACTGGGTCAAAAAATGGCAAAATTATAATCTAAGGAATTCAAGTCATGATAAAATACATTGGCAGCTTCATAAAAAAGAATCAAAAACGATTCCACACAACATCAGAGTTTTACACTTGGAAGGTTCCTTTTTTACTTAGTGCGTGTCCTTGGCTCTTGGTCAAGTTTTTATTGCAACATTCGATACGACAAATCCGCTTCAGTTAATAATAATAATAATAATACACCGCGAGTGACCAGAGACACCCCGACGTATTACATCATCATAATCATCCAACATCCTTTTGTTCCGGGAATATTTTGTTTGGGGAGCTCCAATGGCTCCCCGTAAAGGCAAAGCATTTCTAATCATTTCAACAAACACGATATAACCAGAAAGTGCTGTAAGTGGGACCAGATGAGCCTCTTGGCGTTAGAACTCCAGTGGAAATGGCAGGAGATACGTCGGGTGCACCACTGGTTGTAAGCCGCAGAGATTTAGAGGCTGAGTTGAGCACCAGTAGCTCTCCAAGCTCTCCAATGGTAATACTCAAGGCCACTGGGGGGGTGGGTGTAAGTGGGGGAACATGAAGACCTGCAGACAAGCTACTGCCCCAAAGAACGCGAGGTGGCCAAGTCAACAAGCTGCAGGAGCGGAGCATATTGCAAGGACTGCGTTGCTGGCAGAAGAGCTTGCGTTGTCGGCTCGGAATAGGACTTCCTTTCTCCCTTGGATGCCTGTATTAGCGGCAGTACTTGAGACAATTGAAAAATGGGAAGTGGTCCTTCGTGAAAATAGGTTGGGAAACTACTCAACAAACCGCTTTCCAGTATGAACATGATCCCGGGTATATTACAAGCCAATTCCGTGGATCTTTTGGTGCGTGGTCAAATTCTGCTTGTGTCGAAAGGTCTTGCCGCAGTCGTTGCATTGATAAGGTCTTTCTCCTGTGTGGGTGCGGAGGTGCGCGATAAGGTGGTGTTTCTGGATGAAGCTTTTGCCGCACTCGGAGCAGGTGAAGGGTCTTTCCCCGGTGTGGGTCTGCTGGTGGCACTTGAGATACTCCCGCTTGCGAAAACTTTGCCCGCAGTCGTTACACTTGTAGGGTTTCTCCCCCGTGTGGGTGCGACCGTGTATTTTGAGGTGCTCGCAAGTGCTGAAGGTCTTGCCGCAGTCGCTGCATATGTAGGGCCGTTCCCCCGTGTGAGTCCTCTGGTGCCGTATTAAGTGCTGTTTTTGTATGAAGCCCTTGCCGCAGTCGGCGCAGGTAAACGGACGCTCCCCCGTGTGGATCTGCTGGTGTCTTTTCAGGCAGTCGCGTTTACGAAAGGTCTTTTGGCAGGACTCGCATTTGAAGGGCCGTTCCCCTGTGTGCGTGTGAAGGTGGAACTTTAAGTGCTTCAGGAAGCGGAACATCTTGCCGCACTCCCCGCACTCGAAGGGCTTCTCTCCCGGTGCCGGCCGCTGACCCTCGCCGTTCTCGCCGCCTTCATCTCGGCACCGGCCCGCGTCCTCGTCCTCGTCTCTAGCCACGTTGTGGGCCTTTAGCAGCTTCTGAGACTTGAAGGTCCTGCCGCAGTGCTCGCACTTGTTGGGCCGATGGCCGGAGTGAAGGCGGTTGTGGCGCTTTAGATGCTCGTACGTGGTGAAGCTCTTGCCGCACGCGCTGCAGATGTGCGGGTTCATGCATTTGCCGTTGGACGGGTTGGAATAGGGAAACTCTTCCACGATGACCACAGTAAACGGTTGTTCTCCTGAGTGAGTTCTCTGGTGTCGGATGAGGTGGTGTTTCTGGATGAAGCCCTTGCCACACTCCTCGCAGGAGAATGGGCGCTCGCCCGTGTGGATCTGCTGGTGGCGCCTTAAGTGCTCGCGTTTGCGGAACCCTTTGCCGCAGTCCTCGCACTCGTGCGGCTTCTCCCCGCGGTGAAGCTTCTGGTGAAACCTCAGGTGCTTAAACGTCCGGAAGCTCTTGTCGCACTCGCTGCAGCCGTAGCTGCTCTCGCCCGAGTGGCTCCTCTGGTGGGCCAGGAGCGTCTGCTTGTGACGGAAGCGCTTGCCGCACTCCTCGCATTTGTGGATGCGTTCCCCGGTGTGGGTCTGCTGGTGAACCTTCAACACGCGGTGAGCGCGGAAGCTCTTGCCGCAGTCTTCGCACTTGTAGGGGCGTTCGCCGGTGTGAATTCTCTGGTGGATCTTCAGCCGCTCGTTGGTGCTCAGGCTTTTGCCGCACTCCTCGCACTTGTAAGGGCGCTCGCCCGTGTGGGTCCTGAGGTGAGTGACCAGGTGCTGCTTCTGGATGAAACTCTTGCCACACTCTATGCAGTTATAGGGGCGCTCCCCCGTGTGAGTCTGTTGGTGGCGCTTTAGGCTGTCCCGCTTGCGGAAGTTCTTGCCACACTCGGTGCACTGGTATCCCTTCTCGCCCTCGTCCTTGGTCGAAACGTTGGGGCTGAAGCCATCGTTATACAATGAGGTGATGTCCTCCGTCTTGTCCGCCTGAGGTCGGCCGACGCCCCCACCGCCGTTCTCCATCCTGGGGCACAAAGCGGACGGATCCAGCCCCGGCAGAGGCGTTGGCCCGTCATGGCCCAGTTTCTCATTGTACTTGGAGTTATTCTTCTCTTTGTCATTCATCGGCCCATCCTCTACAACAGCAAGAGAAAAGCAGCCATTAGAATGCGCACTACATTTAAAGTGGACCAAAACCCACAGAGATCGGCCCAGGAATCTATAAGATTCGCGGGCGATCGATTCCCTCCCCCCCGGGCATCCAAAATCGGGATGTCCCACTGTGTGAAACCCGCCATAAACTCACCTTCTTCTCCGGTCCAATGGCGCATGCGCAAGTTGTGACTGCATCCCTGCTATCCCTCTAGCAAGGCTCGTGTCCGTGCCAGGCATTTGTGAATAGCCGGCACGGGCACGCTTCTTCTTAAGAGGGAAGCGGGAGATGCAGCTGCCAGCAGGCTCGGTTTCGCTCGTATTGGACAAGCTCCTGGATAAAGGGGCGGGAGGGGATCCGAGCGCGCTGATTGGACGAGCGGACGCGCATGCGTCGCAGGAACGGGAAGAGGTGAGTTAGTTAGGGTGACCTGGGGGGGTTGTACACAACCCCAGGGGCCAGGACCAACACCCAGGTTAGTCAAAATCAACCTATAGCATTGGGGGCTGGGGTTCCTTGGCTTGTGGGCACAGTAGGCTGGGTTGGGCATTGTCCCAGGTCTCCCTATGGCCAGGCTGCCCCTGTCCCAGGGGCATCCCAATTTCGGTATGTCGGTAAATTGTATCTGTGAGGAATAGGTCATATATTATATTGCACCTTATCACCATTGTCGGCATTCCCTTTTAAGAAACCCCACATATCCAGGTCTAGAGTTTCCCTTCATTCCCCCTGTTATATATGCACAAGACCGTATCTCTCTTCAGGAAGAGATAATTAGCATGTATGTGTTGAATAGCACAGAGCACAGATCTTCCCCCCGCCCCCCCCCGCTGATCCTGTCACACCTTAGTCTGGGACGATGCCGGTTAGTCTGTAGCTCGCTGGACCCCTTGCTGTGAATTTGTCATATCAAGGATGAAAACCGCAGACTGACGGCACCAACAGAAATTGCTCCATAACTGCGCGTCCATGTATCCCAGCACCAAACCAGGTACAGGATCAGAACCGTCTCACAAAACCGCATAAGGGGATAGGTAATTGCATTCTCAGAAATAAAGCAAAGCCCCGTAAACAGAGATCTAAGGTTCTGATCCGCTTAGGAACCCCATTTCTGGACTCATTGGGGTTATAACCCAAAAAGTTATAACCTCTAAAGGGTTTTAGGGCAAAAGAACGCTCCAGAACCATGGGAGGGGACATCCCGTCCCATAGAGGGGAGGGGGCGGAGGGCCCTCGCAGCATAAATAGGGTGGGCTGGAGCCAGGTAGCTGTCACTCATCTGGAGGGGATATGCGGTCAGCATACTGGAGGTGCCCATCATCATCATCATAAGCTCTTGACATACCCCCTTGTGAGAGCTCCCCCATCACTACTACAACTGCATATTAAGGTAACTGCCTATTGTTTCTCTGTGTAACGCACTCTATCCTGTAACTGTCTCAGAATAGCATATTTGTATCACCTGTATTATTTCATATTACCTCATAGTTAAATGTTTGTTACTACTGCCTACTGTGCGCTCATTGCATTAAAACTTATATTTAATCTGAGAAATCTGTTTTGCCTTAAACCAAGAATCTGTGTGTCCGGAGGCTTTGGGCCTTGTATCCCTGATAGGAGGGGTCGGACAAAGGGTTTTGGGAACGCGGCCTTTGTGTCGGGAGGTCCCTGGTTTGTAGTGGGACCACGTGACCGCGGCTCCCTGACAGTATCTAACCATAATCCAACGGCATATGCGTGGGCTGTCGTCCAATCGGCACCATAAGCCGCGCATATTAATGATCGGCAATCAGAGGCGAGAGTGCCCACATCCCAAGTCCCCGTCAGACGTGTGCACGCTCCAGGCCCCAGCCTATCTTACCCCCAGATCCTGGGGATGCAGCCGGCATTGTTTACATCACCGTGGGAGCCACCGGGAAAGGTGAGTTCACCGGTGACCCGAGGAAGGGGGTTGTTCCATTTTAACCTACAAGGCTCTTCCTACGCTTCATCGCTAGTCCATAAATACCAACCCAGATGTAGCCTACGCTCTGCCCACCACCACTGTCCTATACCCTGATCACCTCCTCCCTTTCCTGTCTTCAGGACTTCACATGCGCTGCTCCACTCTGGAATGTCCTTCTCACCACCCACTTCACCACTCTACAACCTTTAAAGTCTGGGATTTTGACTATCCCGGGTTTTGGTCCTTGTCCCGTGGGATCCCAATTTTGCGTTCTCGGCTCCATTCAGTTTATCTTAGCTATAGACGGGTCTTGTTGGCTAAGGGCCGGATGGAGCCGAGCACGCCGGCGGCCACACCCCTGCTCGTTACTCGCTGGGTGTGTGCCCACGCTGGCCAGTCACAAATGCCAATCACCAGCACTCTGGCTTTGGTCCACTTTAAGGAGAATGCTTTTAGGTTTCTTTACAGTGGACCAAAACCCACCTTATACAGGGCAGGCGTACTCGCTCCCCCCGGGGCATCACAAACTGGGATGCCTCGCTGTGTGAACCCTCTGCCCCCCAGGGCACCCAAAATGTTTATCGTTCCCCCGAGCCCACGGCGCATGCTCCTACGGCACCGGCATCACTCGCATCCCCTCTTGCTGTGCGCGGCCCTCCCGACCACAAGCGTATAGCCGCGCACAGCCAAATTGAGTGCGAGATGCTGCGCGCCGCTGGTATGTGTATAGCCAGACATTAATATGCGCAGCGGGAGAAGCCGATTGGAAGAGCGTCCGCACCTGTACCGTGGGCTCGAGAAGAGGTGAGTCTGCTCGGCATTCTGGGGGATTTCACACAGCGGGGAACCCCCAACTGGGATGCCCCGGAGGGGGGGGGGGAGAACCAGAACCAGGGATAGTGAGGATCCTGCGTTTTGGTCTGCTTTAAAGAGGATCTAAATGCTGTCTATTTAACCCGGACCTTCACCAGGATTTATTGAAAAGCACAAACACTTAAAAAACGATTCCCCAGCATCAAAAGTTAATATATTTTAAGTTTTTAGTCACTTACTTATTATTCTTTCCCCCACTGGGCTGCAACTCTGTTCAGGACTCTAGGATATGGGAGCCGCCATCTTGACTCAAAAGCATCACACTTACTGAGGAGAGGAGAGTGGGATAAAGTGCAGGGGGCGGGGTTATAGCTGTGCTTTGCTCAAACAGAGCAGAGCTGGGGTCAGGAGAAGGACAGCAATCCCAGAATACAGAGCAGCACAGTCAGAAGGCACTTCCTGTTTGCAGGCTGCCTGATGTTCCATGAGCCACCATCTTGGATGTTTAAAGGCTCATAACATGCAATAGATGCAGGTAGGATGATTTTTAATGTGGGCAATCTGTATGTACAGGGGGGAAACATATAAGATAGGCTCTTATTCAGGGAGAAGGTCCGGATTAATGTGGGCAATCTGTATGTACAGGGTGTGGGAAACATATAAGATAAGCTCTTATTCAGGGTGAAGGTCCGGATTAATGTGGGCAATCTGTATGTACAGGGTGTGGGAAACATATAAGATAGGCTCTTATTCAGGGTGAAGGTCTGGATTAATGTGAGCAATCTGTATGTACAGGGTGTGGGAAACATATAAGATAGGCTCATATTCAGGGTGAAGGTCCGGATTAATGTGGGCAATCTGTATGTACAGGGTGTGGGAAACATATAAGATAGGCTCTTATTCAGGGTGAAGGTCCGGATTAATGTGAGCAATCTGTATGTACAGGGGGGAAACATACAAGATAGGCTCTTACTCAGGGTGAAGGTCCGCTTTAAAGTGGACCAACACCCAGGATTTTGACTATCCTGGGTGTTGGTCCACTTAGGTGGGGCACCCCGATCGCGTGTGAAACCCCCCCGATCGCCGCAAAAACTCACCTCTCCCCGCTCCCACGTGACCTCGTCCGGCCAATGACAGCGCTCAGAGCCGCTCTGGTATGCGCGTCCAAAGCCGCTTGGACGCGCATACCAGAGCGCTGTCATTGGCTGCGTCTCTCGCTTCCCTCTAACAGGGAGCGCACCTGCGCCGGCCATTCACAAAACGTCCGGCGCGGGAGCGCGCCCTGCTAGAGGGAAGCGAGAGACGCGGCCGCGTCTCGCGCATGCGCCGTTGGATCGCCGGTAAGGTAAGGATTGTGGGCCTCCTGGGGGGTTCCTCCCCGCGGGGCATCCGAAATCGGGGGAGGGATCTGATCGGTCCGGGAATCTTATAGGTTATCGCTACACTATTTATAGTCTATTAATAGTATAGTCTATTTATAGTATAGTCTATTTATAGTCTATTAATAGTATAGTCTATTTATAGTATAGTCTATTTAAAGGCTTTCCTAAAACAGAAAGTATTGACACACGGCATACAAGCCAGCGATAATGGATTTTCTCCCAGAATCCCTTGCAGTAGGCGGGCCCATGTAAATGAACCCTTTACACCTCCTAAAGCTTTATCCAAGGCTGAATCCGCGGGGGCGTGCAAGGAAAAGGAAGGAAATGTGTCCCCATCCACTTCCGCCTGGGCGCACGCGTTTCGTGCACTGCGCCCTAATCAGCAGAAGGTAAGTGATCGGACGGGGGAGCGGCAGACATTACCCAGCGAGATCAGAGCCTCGAAATTCTCCTTCATCATGTCTTTGTAGAGCTCCTTCTGACATTCCTCCAGATCCTTCCACTCGTCCTCCGAGAAGTAGGCAGCCACATCCTCCAGTGTTACCGGCACCTGCAGGACAAAGGGAGGGTTAGAGCCCCTGCCATGACCTGTCTATGACCCAGCCGGGGGCGTGTCACTTCCTGTGAGCTGCAGTGTGCTCCCCTCTGCATGTCAGTGTGTAGAAGCTGCAGTGTGCTCCCCTCTGCATGTCAGTGTATAGAAGCTGCAGTGTGCCCCCCTCTGCATGTCAGTGTGTAGAAGCTGCAGTGTGCTCCCCTCTGCATGTCAGTGTATAGAAGCTGCAGTGTGCCCCCCTCTGCATGTCAGTGTATAGAAGCTGCAGTGTGCTCCCCTCTGCATGTCAGTGTATAGAAGCTGCAGTGTGCCCCCCTCTGCATGTCAGTGTGTAGAAGCTGCAGTGTGCTCCCCTCTGCATGTCAGTGTATAGAAGCTGCAGTGTGCCCCCCTCTGCATGTCAGTGTATAGAAGCTGCAGTGTGCTCCCCTCTGCATGTCAGTGTGTAGAAGCTGCAGTGTGCCCCCCTCTGCATGTCAGTGTATAGAAGCTGCAGTGTGCCCCCCTCTGCATGTCAGTGTATAGAAACTGCAGTGTGCCCCCCTCTGCATGTCAGTGTATAGAAGCTGCAGTGTGCCCCCCTCTGCATGTCAGTGTGTAGAAGCTGCAGTGTGCTCCCCTCTGCATGTCAGTGTGTAGAAGCTGCAGTGTGCTCCCCTCTGCATGTCAGTGTGTAGAAGCTGCAGTGTGCTCCCCTCTGCATGTCAGTGTATAGAAGCTGCAGTGTGCCCCCCTCTGCATGTCAGTGTGTAGAAGCTGCAGTGTGCCCCCCTCTGCATGCCAGTGTGTAGAAGCTGCAGTGTGCCCCCCTCTGCATGTCAGTGTGTAGAAGCTGCAGTGTGCTCCCCTCTGCATGTCAGTGTATAGAAGCTGCAGTGTGCTCCCCTCTGCATGTCAGTGTGTAGAAGCTGCAGTGTGCCCCCCTCTGCATGTCAGTGTATAGAAGCTGCAGTGTGCCCCCCTCTGCATGCCAGTGTGTAGAAGCTGCAGTGTGCCCCCCTCTGCATGTCAGTGTGTAGAAGCTGCAGTGTGCCCCCTCTGCATGTCAGTGTATAGAAGCTGCAGTGTGCCCCCCTCTGCATGTCAGTGTGTAGAAGCTGCAGTGTGCCCCCCTCTGCATGCCAGTGTATAGAAGCTGCAGTGTGCCCCCTCTGCATGTCAGTGTATAGAAGCTGCAGTGTGCCCCCCTCTGCATGCCAGTGTGTAGAAGCTGCAGTGTGCCCCCTCTGCATGTCAGTGTATAGAAGCTGCAGTGTGCCCCCCTCTGCATGTCAGTGTATAGAAGCTGCAGTGTGCCCCCCTCTGCATGTCAGTGTGTAGAAGCTGCAGTGTGCCCCCTCTGCATGTCAGTGTATAGAAGCTGCAGTGTGCCCCCCTCTGCATGTCAGTGTATAGAAGCTGCAGTGTGCCCCCCTCTGCATGTCAGTGTATAGAAGCTGCAGTGTGCCCCCCTCTGCATGTCAGTGTGTAGAAGCTGCAGTGTGCCCCCCTCTGCATGTCAGTGTGTAGAAGCTGCAGTGTGCCCCCTCTGCATGTCAGTGTATAGAAGCTGCAGTGTGCTCCCCTCTGCATGTCAGTGTATAGAAGCTGCAGTGTGCCCCCCTCTGCATGTCAGTGTATAGAAGCTGCAGTGTGTCCCCTCTGCATGTCAGTGTATAGAAGCTGCAGTGTGCCCCCCTCTGCATGTCAGTGTATAGAAGCTGCAGTGTGTCCCCTCTGCATGTCAGTGTGTAGAAGCTGCAGTGTGCCCCCCTCTGCATGTCAGTGTATAGAAGCTGCAGTGTGCTCCCCTCTGCATGTCAGTGTATAGAAGCTGCAGTGTGCTCCCCTCTGCATGTCAGTGTGTAGAAGCTGCAGTGTGCCCCCCTCTGCATGTCAGTGTATAGAAGCTGCAGTGTGCCCCCCTCTGCATGTCAGTGTGTAGAAGCTGCAGTGTGCTCCCCTCTGCATGTCAGTGTATAGAAGCTGCAGTGTGCCCCCTCTGCATGTCAGTGTATAGAAGCTGCAGTGTGCCCCCTCTGCATGTCGGTGTATAGAAGCTGCAGTGTGCTCCCCTCTGCATGTCAGTGTGTAGAAGCTGCAGTGTGCCCCCCTCTGCATGTCAGTGTATAGAAGCTGCAGTGTGCTCCCTCTGCATGTCAGTGTGTAGAAGCTGCAGTGTGTCCCCTCTGCATGTCAGTGTGTAGAAGCTGCAGTGTGCTCCCCTCTGCATGTCAGTGTGTAGAAGCTGCAGTGTGCCCCCCTCTGCATGTCAGTGTATAGAAGCTGCAGTGTGTCCCCTCTGCATGTCAGTGTGTAGAAGCTGCAGTGTGCCTCCCTCTGCATGTCAGTGTGTAGAAGCTGCAGTGTGCTCCCCTCTGCATGTCAGTGTATAGAAGCTGCAGTGTGCTCCCCTCTGCATGTCAGTGTATAGAAGCTGCAGTGTGCCCCCCTCTGCATGTCAGTGTATAGAAGCTGCAGTGTGCTCCCCTCTGCATGTCAGTGTATAGAAGCTGCAGTGTGCCCCCTCTGCATGTCAGTGTATAGAAGCTGCAGTGTGCCCCCCTCTGCATGTCAGTGTATAGAAGCTGCAGTGTGCTCCCCTCTGCATGTCAGTGTATAGAAGCTGCAGTGTGCTCCCCTCTGCATGTCAGTGTGTAGAAGCTGCAGTGTGCCCCCTCTGCATGTCAGTGTATAGAAGCTGCAGTGTGCTCCCCTCTGCATGTCAGTGTGTAGAAGCTGCAGTGTGCTCCCCTCTGCATGTCAGTGTATAGAAGCTGCAGTGTGCCCCCCTCTGCATGTCAGTGTATAGAAGCTGCAGTGTGCCCCCTCTGCATGTCAGTGTGTAGAAGCTGCAGTGTGCTCCCCTCTGTATGTCAGTGTATAGAAGCTGCAGTGTGCCCCCTCTGCATGTCAGTGTATAGAAGCTGCAGTGTGCCCCCCTCTGCATGTCAGTGTATAGAAGCTGCAGTGTGCCCCCCTCTGCATGTCAGTGTATAGAAGCTGCAGTGTGCTCCCCTCTGCATGTCAGTGTGTAGAAGCTGCAGTGTGTCCCCTCTGCATGTCAGTGTGTAGAAGCTGCAGTGTGCTCCCCTCTGCATGTCAGTGTATAGAAGCTGCAGTGTGCTCCCCTCTGCATGTCAGTGTATAGAAGCTGCAGTGTGCCCCCCTCTGCATGTCAGTGTATAGAAGCTGCAGTGTGCTCCCCTCTGCATGTCAGTGTATAGAAGCTGCAGTGTGCCCCCCTCTGCATGTCAGTGTATAGAAGCTGCAGTGTGCCCCCCTCTGCATGTCAGTGTGTAGAAGCTGCAGTGTGCTCCCCTCTGCATGTCAGTGTATAGAAGCTGCAGTGTGCCCCCCTCTGCATGTCAGTGTATAGAAGCTGCAGTGTGCCCCCCTCTGCATGTCAGTGTATAGAAGCTGCAGTGTGCCCCCCTCTGCATGTCAGTGTATAGAAGCTGCAGTGTGCCCCCCTCTGCATGTCAGTGTATAGAAGCTGCAGTGTGCCCCCCTCTGCATGTCAGTGTGTAGAAGCTGCAGTGTGCCCCCCTCTGCATGTCAGTGTGTAGAAGCTGCAGTGTGCCCCCCTCTGCATGTCAGTGTGTAGAAGCTGCAGTGTGCCCCCCTCTGCATGTCAGTGTATAGCAGCTGCAGTGTGCCCCTCTGCATGTCAGTGTATAGAAGCTGCAGTGTGCTCCCCCTGCATGTCAGTGTATAGAAGCTGCAGTGTGCTCCCCCCTGCATGTCAGTGTATAGAAGCTGCAGTGTGCTCCCCCTGCATGTCAGTGTGTAGAAGCTGCAGTGTGCCCCCCTCTGCATGTCAGTGTATAGAAGCTGCAGTTTGCCCCCTCTGCATGTCAGTGTATAGCAGCTGCAGTGTGCCCCTCTGCATGTCAGTGTATAGAAGCTGCAGTGTGCTCCCCCCTGCATGTCAGTGTATAGAAGCTGCAGTGTGCTCCCCCCTGCATGTCAGGTGTATAGAAGCTGCAGTGTGCTCCCCTCTGCATGTCAGTGTATAGAAGCTGCAGTTTGCCCCCTCTGCATGTCAGTGTATAGCAGCTGCAGTGTGCCCCCTCTGCATGTCAGTGTATAGAAGCTGCAGTGTGCTCCCCTCTGCATGTCAGTGTGTAGAAGCTGCAGTGTGCCCCCTCTGCATGTCAGTGTGTAGAAGCTGCAGTGTGCCCCCCTCTGCATGTCAGTGTATAGAAGCTGCAGTGTGCCCCCTCTGCATGTCAGTGTATAGCAGCTGCAGTGTGCCCCCTCTGCATGTCAGTGTATAGAAGCTGCAGTGTGCTCCCCCCTGCATGTCAGTGTATAGAAGCTGCAGTGTGCTCCCCCTGCATGTCAGTGTATAGAAGCTGCAGTGTGCTCCCCCTGCATGTCAGTGTATAGAAGCTGCAGTGTGCCCCCCTCTGCATGTCAGTGTATAGAAGCTGCAGTGTGCCCCCCTCTGCATGTCAGTGTATAGAAGCTGCAGTGTGCTCCCCTCTGCATGTCAGTGTGTAGAAGCTGCAGTGTGCCCCCTCTGCATGTCAGTGTATAGAAGCTGCAGTGTGCCCCCCTCTGCATGTCAGTGTATAGAAGCTGCAGTGTGCTCCCCTCTGCATGTCAGTGTATAGAAGCTGCAGTGTGCCCCCTCTGCATGTCAGTGTATAGAAGCTGCAGTGTGCTCCCCTCTGCATGTCAGTGTATAGAAGCTGCAGTGTGCTCCCCTCTGCATGTCAGTGTGTAGAAGCTGCAGTGTGCTCCCCTCTGCATGTCAGTGTATAGAAGCTGCAGTGTGCCCCCCTCTGCATGTCAGTGTATAGAAGCTGCAGTGTGCTCCCCTCTGCATGTCAGTGTATAGAAGCTGCAGTGTGCCCCCTCTGCATGTCAGTGTATAGAAGCTGCAGTGTGCTCCCCTCTGCATGTCAGTGTATAGAAGCTGCAGTGTGCCCCCTCTGCATGTCAGTGTATAGAAGCTGCAGTGTGCCCCCCTCTGCATGTCAGTGTGTAGAAGCTGCAGTGTGCTCCCCTCTGCATGTCAGTGTATAGAAGCTGCAGTGTGCTCCCCTCTGCATGTCAGTGTATAGAAGCTGCAGTGTGCTCCCCTCTGCATGTCAGTGTTATAGAAGCTGCAGTGTGCCCCCCTCTGCATGTCAGTGTGTAGAAGCTGCAGTGTGCCCCCTCTGCATGTCAGTGTATAGAAGCTGCAGTGTGCTCCCCTCTGCATGTCAGTGTATAGAAGCTGCAGTGTGCTCCCCTCTGCATGTCAGTGTATAGAAGCTGCAGTGTGCCCCCTCTGCATGTCAGTGTATAGAAGCTGCAGTGTGCCCCCCTCTGCATGTCAGTGTGTAGAAGCTGCAGTGTGCTCCCCTCTGCATGTCAGTGTATAGAAGCTGCAGTGTGCTCCCCTCTGCATGTCAGTGTATAGAAGCTGCAGTGTGCTCCCTCTGCATGTCAGTGTATAGAAGCTGCAGTGTGCCCCCCTCTGCATGTCAGTGTGTAGAAGCTGCAGTGTGCTCCCCTCTGCATGTCAGTGTATAGAAGCTGCAGTGTGCCCCCTCTGCATGTCAGTGTATAGAAGCTGCAGTGTGCTCCCCTCTGCATGTCAGTGTATAGAAGCTGCAGTGTGCCCCCCTCTGCATGTCAGTGTATAGAAGCTGCAGTGTGCCCCCCTCTGCATGTCAGTGTATAGAAGCTGCAGTGTGCTCCCCTCTGCATGTCAGTGTATAGAAGCTGCAGTGTGCCCCCCTCTGCATGTCAGTGTATAGAAGCTGCAGTGTGCCCCCCTCTGCATGTCAGTGTATAGAAGCTGCAGTGTGCTCCCCTCTGCATGTCAGTGTATAGAAGCTGCAGTGTGCCCCCCTCTGCATGTCAGTGTATAGAAGCCGCAGTGTGCCCCTCTCTGCATGTCAGTGTGTAGAAGCTGCAGTGTGCCCCCCTCTGCATGTCAGTGTGTAGAAGCTGCAGTGTGCCCCCCTCTGCATGTCAGTGTGTAGAAGCTGCAGTGTGCGCCCCTCTGCATGTCAGTGTATAGAAGCTGCAGTGTGCTTCCCTCTGCATGTCAGTGTGTAGAAGCTGCAGTGTGCCCCCTCTGCATGTCAGTGTATAGAAGCTGCAGTGTGCCCCCCTCTGCATGTCAGTGTATAGAAGCTGCAGTGTGCTCCCCTCTGCATGTCAGTGTATAGAAGCTGCAGTGTGCTCCCCTCTGCATGTCAGTGTATAGAAGCCGCAGTGTGCCCCTCTCTGCATGTCAGTGTGTAGAAGCTGCAGTGTGCCCCCTCTGCATGTCAGTGTGTAGAAGCTGCAGTGTGCCCCCCTCTGCATGTCAGTGTGTAGAAGCTGCAGTGTGCGCCCCTCTGCATGTCAGTGTATAGAAGCTGCAGGTGCTTCCCTCTGCATGTCAGTGTGTAGAAGCTGCAGTGTGCCCCCTCTGCATGTCAGTGTATAGAAGCTGCAGTGTGCCCCCTCTGCATGTCAGTGTATAGAAGCTGCAGTGTGCTCCCCTCTGCATGTCAGTGTATAGAAGCTGCAGTGTGCCCCCTCTGCATGTCAGTGTGTAGAAGCTGCAGTGTGCCCCCTCTGCATGTCGGTGTATAGAAGCTGCAGTGTGCTCCCCTCTGCATGTCAGTGTGTAGAAGCTGCAGTGTGCTCCCTCTGCATGTCAGTGTGTAGAAGCTGCAGTGTGCTCCCCTCTGCATGTCAGTGTGTAGAAGCTGCAGTGTGCTCCCTCTGCATGTCAGTGTGTAGAAGCTGCAGTGTGCCCCCTCTGCATGTCAGTGTGTAGAAGCTGCAGTGTGCTCCCCTCTGCATGTCAGTGTGTAGAAGCTGCAGTGTGCTCCCCTCTGCATGTCAGTGTATAGAAGCTGCAGTGTGCCCCCTCTGCATGTCAGGTATAGAAGCTGCAGTGTGCCCCTCTGCATGTCAGTGTGTAGAAGCTGCAGTGTGCTCCCCTCTGCATGTCAGTGTGTAGAAGCTGCAGTGTGCTCCCCTCTGCATGTCAGTGTATAGAAGCTGCAGTGTGCCCCCTCTGCATGTCAGTGTATAGAAGCTGCAGTGTGCCCCCTCTGCATGTCAGTGTATAGAAGCTGCAGTGTGCTCCCTCTGCATGTCAGTGTATAGAAGCTGCAGTGTGCCCCCCTCTGCATGTCAGTGTATAGAAGCTGCAGTGTGCTCCCCTCTGCATGTCAGTGTATAGAAGCTGCAGTGTGCCCCCTCTGCATGTCAGTGTATAGAAGCTGCAGTGTGCCCCCCTCTGCATGTCAGTGTATAGAAGCTGCAGTGTGCTCCCCTCTGCATGTCAGTGTATAGAAGCTGCAGTGTGCCCCCCTCTGCATGTCAGTGTGTAGAAGCTGCAGTGTGCTCCCCTCTGCATGTCAGTGTGTAGAAGCTGCAGTGTGCTCCCCTCTGCATGTCAGTGTGTAGAAGCTGCAGTGTGCCCCCTCTGCATGTCAGTGTATAGAAGCTGCAGTGTGCTCCCCTCTGCATGTCAGTGTGTAGAAGCTGCAGTGTGCTCCCCTCTGCATGTCAGTGTATAGAAGCTGCAGTGTGCCCCCCTCTGCATGTCAGTGTATAGAAGCTGCAGTGTGCCCCCCTCTGCATGTCAGTGTGTAGAAGCTGCAGTGTGCCCCCTCTGCATGTCAGTGTATAGCAGCTGCAGTGTGCTCCCCCTGCATGTCAGTGTATAGAAGCTGCAGTGTGCTCCCCCTGCATGTCAGTGTGTAGAAGCTGCAGTGTGCTCCCCTCTGCATGTCAGTGTATAGCAGCTGCAGTGTGCTCCCCCTGCATGTCAGTGTATAGAAGCTGCAGTGTGCTCCCCCCTGCATGTCAGTGTATAGAAGCTGCAGTGTGCTCCCCCTGCATGTCAGTGTATAGAAGCTGCAGTGTGCTCCCCCCTGCATGTCAGTGTATAGAAGCTGCAGTGTGCTCCCCCCTGCATGTCAGTGTATAGAAGCTGCAGTGTGCTCCCCTCTGCATGTCAGTGTATAGAAGCTGCAGTGTGCTCCCCCCTGCATGTCAGTGTATAGAAGCTGCAGTGTGCCCCCTCTGCATGTCAGTGTATAGAAGCTGCAGTGTGCTCCCCTCTGCATGTCAGTGTATAGAAGCTGCAGTGTGCCCCCTCTGCATGTCAGTGTATAGAAGCTGCAGTGTGCTCCTCTGCATGTCAGTGTTAGAAGCTGCAGTGTGCCCCCTCTGCATGTCAGTGTATAGAAGCTGCAGTGTGCCCCCCTCTGCATGTCAGTGTATAGAAGCTGCAGTGTGCTCCCCCCTGCATGTCAGTGTATAGAAGCTGCAGTGTGCCCCCCTCTGCATGTCAGTGTATAGAAGCTGCAGTGTGCCCCCTCTGCATGTCAGTGTATAGAAGCTGCAGTGTGCTCCCCTCTGCATGTCAGTGTGTAGAAGCTGCAGTGTGCCCCCCTCTGCATGTCAGTGTATAGAAGCTGCAGTGTGCCCCCCTCTGCATGTCAGTGTATAGAAGCTGCAGTGTGCTCCCCTCTGCATGTCAGTGTATAGAAGCTGCAGTGTGCCCCCTCTGCATGTCAGTGTATAGAAGCTGCAGTGTGCCCCCCTCTGCATGTCAGTGTATAGAAGCTGCAGTGTGCTCCCCTCTGCATGTCAGTGTGTAGAAGCTGCAGTGTGCCCCCCTCTGCATGTCAGTGTATAGAAGCTGCAGTGTGCCCCCTCTGCATGTCAGTGTATAGAAGCTGCAGTGTGCTCCCTCTGCATGTCAGTGTATAGAAGCTGCAGTGTGCTCCCTCTGCATGTCAGTGTATAGAAGCTGCAGTGTGCTCCCCTCTGCATGTCAGTGTATAGAAGCTGCAGTGTGCCCCCCTCTGCATGTCAGTGTATAGAAGCTGCAGTGTGCCCCCTCTGCATGTCAGTGTGTAGAAGCTGCAGTGTGCTCCCCTCTGCATGTCAGTGTATAGAAGCTGCAGTGTGCCCCCTCTGCATGTCAGTGTATAGAAGCTGCAGTGTGCCCCCTCTGCATGTCAGTGTATAGAAGCTGCAGTGTGCCCCCCTCTGCATGTCAGTGTATAGAAGCTGCAGTGTGCCCCCCTCTGCATGTCAGTGTGTAGAAGCTGCAGTGTGCCCCCTCTGCATGTCAGTGTGTAGAAGCTGCAGTGTGCCCCCTCTGCATGTCAGTGTGTAGAAGCTGCAGTGTGCCCCCTCTGCATGTCAGTGTGTAGAAGCTGCAGTGTGCCCCTCTGCATGTCAGTGTGTAGAAGCTGCAGTGTGCTCCCTCTGCATGTCAGTGTATAGAAGCTGCAGTGTGCTCCCCCCTGCATGTCAGTGTATAGAAGCTGCAGTGTGCTCCCCCCTGCATGTCAGTGTGTAGAAGCTGCAGTGTGCCCCCTCTGCATGTCAGTGTATAGAAGCTGCAGTGTGCTCCCCCCTGCATGTCAGTGTATAGAAGCTGCAGTGTGCCCCCCTCTGCATGTCAGTGTATAGAAGCTGCAGTGTGCCCCCCTCTGCATGTCAGTGTATAGAAGCTGCAGTGTGCTCCCTCTGCATGTCAGTGTATAGAAGCTGCAGTGTGCCCCCCTCTGCATGTCAGTGTATAGAAGCTGCAGTGTGCCCCCTCTGCATGTCAGTGTATAGAAGCTGCAGTGTGCCCCCTCTGCATGTCAGTGTGTAGAAGCTGCAGTGTGCCCCCCTCTGCATGTCAGTGTGTAGAAGCTGCAGTGTGCCCCCCTCTGCATGTCAGTGTATAGAAGCTGCAGTGTGCTCCCCTCTGCATGTCAGTGTGTAGAAGCTGCAGTGTGCCCCCCTCTGCATGTCAGTGTATAGAAGCTGCAGTGTGCCCCCTCTGCATGTCAGTGTATAGAAGCTGCAGTGTGCTCCCCTCTGCATGTCAGTGTATAGAAGCTGCAGTGTGCCCCCTCTGCATGTCAGTGTATAGAAGCTGCAGTGTGCTCCCCTCTGCATGTCAGTGTATAGAAGCTGCAGTGTGCTCCCCTCTGCATGTCAGTGTATAGAAGCTGCAGTGTGCTCCCCTCTGCATGTCAGTGTGTAGAAGCTGCAGTGTGCCCCCTCTGCATGTCAGTGTGTAGAAGCTGCAGTGTGCCCCCCTCTGCATGTCAGTGTATAGAAGCTGCAGTGTGCTCCCCTCTGCATGTCAGTGTATAGAAGCTGCAGTGTGCTCCCCTCTGCATGTCAGTGTATAGAAGCTGCAGTGTGCCCCCTCTGCATGTCAGTGTATAGAAGCTGCAGTGTGCTCCCCTCTGCATGTCAGTGTGTAGAAGCTGCAGTGTGCTCCTCTCTGCATGTCAGTGTGTAGAAGCTGCAGTGTGCCCCCTCTGCATGTCAGTGTATAGAAGCTGCAGTGTGCCCCCTCTGCATGTCAGTGTATAGAAGCTGCAGTGTGCCCCCCTCTGCATGTCAGTGTGTAGAGCTGCAGTGTGCCCCCTCTGCATGTCAGTTAGAAGCTGCAGTGTGCCCCCCTCTGCATGTCAGTGTATAGAAGCTGCAGTGTGCCCCCTCTGCATGTCAGTGTATAGAAGCTGCAGTGTGCCCCCCTCTGCATGTCAGTGTATAGAAGCTGCAGTGTGCTCCCCTCTGCATGTCAGTGTATAGAAGCTGCAGTGTGTCCCCTCTGCATGTCAGTGTATAGAAGCTGCAGTGTGCCCCCCTCTGCATGTCAGTGTATAGAAGCTGCAGTGTGCCCCCTCTGCATGTCAGTGTGTAGAAGCTGCAGTGTGCCCCCCTCTGCATGTCAGTGTGTAGAAGCTGCAGTGTGCGCCCCTCTGCATGTCAGTGTATAGAAGCTGCAGTGTGCTTCCCTCTGCATGTCAGTGTGTAGAAGCTGCAGTGTGCCCCCTCTGCATGTCAGTGTGTAGAAGCTGCAGTGTGCCCCCTCTGCATGTCAGTGTATAGAAGCTGCAGTGTGCTCCCCTCTGCATGTCAGTGTATAGAAGCTGCAGTGTGCCCCCCTCTGCATGTCAGTGTATAGAAGCTGCAGTGTGCCCCCCTCTGCATGTCAGTGTATAGAAGCTGCAGTGTGCCCCCCTCTGCATGTCAGTGTATAGAAGCTGCAGTGTGCCCCCCTCTGCATGTCAGTGTGTAGAAGCTGCAGTGTGCTCCCCTCTGCATGTCAGTGTGTAGAAGCTGCAGTGTGCTCCCCTCTGCATGTCAGTGTATAGAAGCTGCAGTGTGCTCCCTCTGCATGTCAGTGTATAGAAGCTGCAGTGTGCTCCCTCTGCATGTCAGTGTATAGAAGCTGCAGTGTGCCCCCTCTGCATGTCAGTGTATAGAAGCTGCAGTGTGCCCCCCTCTGCATGTCAGTGTATAGAAGCTGCAGTGTGCCCCCCTCTCCATGTCAGTGTATAGAAGCTGCAGTGTGCCCCCCCTCTGCATGTCAGTGTATAGAAGCTGCAGTGTGCCCCCTCTGCATGTCAGTGTATAGAAGCTGCAGTGTGCTCCCCTCTGCATGTCAGTGTATAGAAGCTGCAGTGTGCCCCCTCTGCATGTCAGTGTATAGAAGCTGCAGTGTGCGCCCCTCTGCATGTCAGTGTATAGAAGCTGCAGTGTGCTCCCCTCTGCATGTCAGTGTATAGAAGCTGCAGTGTGCCCCCTCTGCATGTCAGTGTATAGAAGCTGCAGTGTGCCCCCTCTGCATGTCAGTGTATAGAAGCTGCAGTGTGCCCCCTCTGCATGTCAGTGTGTAGAAGCTGCAGTGTGCCCCCTCTGCATGTCAGTGTGTAGAAGCTGCAGTGTGCCCCCTCTGCATGTCAGTGTGTAGAAGCTGCAGTGTGCTCCCCTCTGCATGTCAGTGTGTAGAAGCTGCAGTGTGCTCCCCTCTGCATGTCAGTGTGTAGAAGCTGCAGTGTGCTCCCCTCTGCATGTCAGTGTATAGAAGCTGCAGTGTGCCCCCTCTGCATGTCAGTGTATAGAAGCTGCAGTGTGCCCCCTCTGCATGTCAGTGTATAGAAGCTGCAGTGTGCTCCCCTCTGCATGTCAGTGTATAGAAGCTGCAGTGTGCCCCCTCTGCATGTCAGTGTATAGAAGCTGCAGTGTGCCCCCTCTGCATGTCAGTGTGTAGAAGCTGCAGTGTGCTCCCCTCTGCGTGTCAGTGTGTAGAAGCTGCAGTGTGCTCCCTCTGCATGTCAGTGTGTAGAAGCTGCAGTGTGCCCCCCTCTGCATGTCAGTGTATAGAAGCTGCAGTGTGCCCCCTCTGCATGTCAGTGTGTAGAAGCTGCAGTGTGTCCCCCTCTGCATGTCAGTGTGTAGAAGCTGCAGTGTGCCCCCCTCTGCATGTCAGTGTGTAGAAGCTGCAGTGTGCTCCCCTCTGCATGTCAGTGTGTAGAAGCTGCAGTGTGCCCCCCTCTGCATGTCAGTGTATAGAAGCTGCAGTGTGCCCCCCTCTGCATGTCAGTGTATAGAAGCTGCAGTGTGCCCCCCTCTGCATGTCAGTGTATAGAAGCTGCAGTGTGCTCCCCTCTGCATGTCAGTGTATAGAAGCTGAAGTGTGCTCCCCTCTGCATGTCAGTGTATAGAAGCTGCAGTGTGCTCCCCTCTGCATGTCAGTGTATAGAAGCTGCAGTGTGCCCCCCTCTGCATGTCAGTGTATAGAAGCTGCAGTGTGCTCCCCTCTGCATGTCAGTGTGTAGAAGCTGCAGTGTGCTCCCCTCTGCATGTCAGTGTATAGAAGCTGCAGTGTGCCCCCCTCTGCATGTCAGTGTATAGAAGCTGCAGTGTGCCCCCCTCTGCATGTCAGTGTATAGAAGCTGCAGTGTGCCCCCCTCTGCATGTCAGTGTATAGAAGCTGCAGTGTGCTCCCCTCTGCATGTCAGTGTATAGAAGCTGCAGTGTGCTCCCCTCTGCATGTCAGTGTGTAGAAGCTGCAGTGTGCTCCCCTCTGCATGTCAGTGTATAGAAGCTGCAGTGTGCCCCCTCTGCAATGTCAGTGTATAGAAGCTGCAGTGTGCCCCCTCTGCATGTCAGTGTATAGAAGCTGCAGTGTGCTCCCCTCTGCATGTCAGTGTATAGAAGCTGCAGTGTGCCCCCTCTGCATGTCAGTGTATAGAAGCTGCAGTGTGCCCCCCTCTGCATGTCAGTGTATAGAAGCTGCAGTGTGCCCCCCTCTGCATGTCAGTGTATAGAAGCTGCAGTGTGCCCCCTCTGCATGTCAGTGTGTAGAAGCTGCAGTGTGCTCCCCTCTGCATGTCAGTGTGTAGAAGCTGCAGTGTGCCCCCTCTGCATGTCAGTGTGTAGAAGCTGCAGTGTGCTCCCCTCTGCATGTCAGTGTGTAGAAGCTGCAGTGTGCTCCCCTCTGCATGTCAGTGTATAGAAGCTGCAGTGTGCCCCTCTGCATGTCAGTGTGTAGAAGCTGCAGTGTGCTCCCCTCTGCGTGTCAGTGTGTAGAAGCTGCAGTGTGCTCCCTCTGCATGTCAGTGTATAGAAGCTGCAGTGTGCCCCCCTCTGCATGTCAGTGTGTAGAAGCTGCAGTGTGCTCCCCTCTGCATGTCAGTGTGTAGAAGCTTGCAGTGTGCTCCCCTCTGCATGTCAGTGTGTAGAAGCTGCAGTGTGCTCCCCTCTGCATGTCAGTGTATAGAAGCTGCAGTGTGCTCCCCTCTGCATGTCAGTGTATAGAAGCTGAAGTGTGCTCCCCTCTGCATGTCAGTGTATAGAAGCTGCAGTGTGCTCCCCTCTGCATGTCAGTGTATAGAAGCTGCAGTGTGCCCCCCTCTGCATGTCAGTGTATAGAAGCTGCAGTGTGCTCCCTCTGCATGTCAGTGTGTAGAAGCTGCAGTGTGCTCCCCTCTGCATGTCAGTGTATAGAAGCTGCAGTGTGCCCCCCTCTGCATGTCAGTGTATAGAAGCTGCAGTGTGCCCCCCTCTGCATGTCAGTGTATAGAAGCTGCAGTGTGCCCCCCTCTGCATGTCAGTGTATAGAAGCTGCAGTGTGCTCCCCTCTGCATGTCAGTGTATAGAAGCTGCAGTGTGCTCCCCTCTGCATGTCAGTGTGTAGAAGCTGCAGTGTGCTCCCCTCTGCATGTCAGTGTATAGAAGCTGAAGTGTGCTCCCCTCTGCATGTCAGTGTGTAGAAGCTGCAGTGTGCCCCCTCTGCATGTCAGTGTGTAGAAGCTGCAGTGTGCCCCCCTCTGCATGTCAGTGTGTAGAAGCTGCAGTGTGCCCCCTCTGCATGTCAGTGTGTAGAAGCTGCAGTGTGCCCCCCTCTGCATGTCAGTGTATAGAAGCTGCAGTGTGCCCCCCTCTGCATGTCAGTGTGTAGAAGCTGCAGTGTGCCCCCCTCTGCATGTCAGTGTGTAGAAGCTGCAGTGTGCCCCCCTCTGCATGTCAGTGTGTAGAAGCTGCAGTGTGCCCCCCTCTGCATGTCAGTGTGTAGAAGCTGCAGTGTGCCCCCTCTGCATGTCAGTGTGTAGAAGCTGCAGTGTGCCCCCCTCTGCATGTCAGTGTGTAGAAGCTGCAGTGTGCCCCCCTCTGCATGTCAGTGTGTAGAAGCTGCAGTGTGCTCCTCTGCATGTCAGTGTATAGAAGCTGCAGTGTGCCCCCCTCTGCATGTCAGTGTATAGAAGCTGCAGTGTGCTCCCTCTGCATGTCAGTGTGTAGAAGCTGCAGTGTGCCCCCCTCTGCATGTCAGTGTGTAGAAGCTGCAGTGTGCTCCCCTCTGCATGTCAGTGTATAGAAGCTGCAGTGTGCTCCCCTCTGCATGTCAGTGTGTAGAAGCTGCAGTGTGCCCCCCTCTGCATGTCAGTGTGTAGAAGCTGCAGTGTGCTCCCCTCTGCATGTCAGTGTGTAGAAGCTGCAGTGTGCCCCCCTCTGCATGTCAGTGTGTAGAAGCTGCAGTGTGCTCCCTCTGCATGTCAGTGTATAGAAGCTGCAGTGTGCTCCCCTCTGCATGTCAGTGTGTAGAAGCTGCAGTGTGCCCCCCTCTGCATGTCAGTGTGTAGAAGCTGCAGTGTGCCCCCCTCTGCATGTCAGTGTGTAGAAGCTGCAGTGTGCCCCCCTCTGCATGTCAGTGTATAGAAGCTGCAGTGTGCTCCCCTCTGCATGTCAGTGTATAGAAGCTGCAGTGTGCCCCCCTCTGCATGTCAGTGTATAGAAGCTGCAGTGTGCTCCCCTCTGCATGTCAGTGTGTAGAAGCTGCAGTGTGCCCCCCTCTGCATGTCAGTGTATAGAAGCTGCAGTGTGCTCCCCTCTGCATGTCAGTGTGTAGAAGCTGCAGTGTGCCCCCCTCTGCATGTCAGTGTATAGAAGCTGCAGTGTGCCCCCCTCTGCATGTCAGTGTGTAGAAGCTGCAGTGTGCCCCCCCTCTGCATGTCAGTGTATAGAAGCTGCAGTGTGTGCCCCTCTGCATGTCAGTGTATAGAAGCTGCAGTGTGCCCCCCTCTGCATGTCAGTGTATAGAAGCTGCAGTGTGCCCCCCTCTGCATGTCAGTGTATAGAAGCTGCAGTGTGCCCCCCTCTGCATGTCAGTGTATAGAAGCTGCAGTGTGCTCCCCTCTGCATGTCAGTGTATAGAAGCTGCAGTGTGCCCCCCTCTGCATGTCAGTGTGTAGAAGCTGCAGTGTGCGTCCTCTGCATGTCAGTGTATAGAAGCTGCAGTGTGCCCCCTCTGCATGTCAGTGTATAGAAGCTGCAGTGTGCTCCCCTCTGCATGTCAGTGTATAGAAGCTGCAGTGTGCTCCCTCTGCATGTCAGTGTATAGAAGCTGCAGTGTGCCCCCCTCTGCATGTCAGTGTATAGAAGCTGCAGTGTGCCCCCTCTGCATGTCAGTGTATAGAAAGCTGCAGTGTGCTCCCCTCTGCATGTCAGTGTATAGAAGCTGCAGTGTGCTCCCCTCTGCATGTCAGTGTATAGAAGCTGCAGTGTGCTCCCCTCTGCATGTCAGTGTGTAGAAGCTGCAGTGTGCCCCCTCTGCATGTCAGTGTATAGAAGCTGCAGTGTGCTCCCCTCTGCATGTCAGTGTATAGAAGCTGCAGTGTGCTCCCCTCTGCATGTCAGTGTATAGAAGCTGCAGTGTGCCCCCCTCTGCATGTCAGTGTATAGAAGCTGCAGTGTGCCCCCTCTGCATGTCAGTGTATAGAAGCTGCAGTGTGCTCCCCTCTGCATGTCAGTGTATAGAAGCTGCAGTGTGCCCCCTCTGCATGTCAGTGTATAGAAGCTGCAGTGTGCTCCCTCTGCATGTCAGTGTATAGAAGCTGCAGTGTGCCCCCCTCTGCATGTCAGTGTATAGAAGCTGCAGTGTGCGTCCCTCTGCATGTCAGTGTATAGAAGCTGCAGTGTGCCCCCTCTGCATGTCAGTGTGTAGAAGCTGCAGTGTGCTCCCCTCTGCATGTCAGTGTGTAGAAGCTGCAGTGTGCCCCTCTGCATGTCAGTGTATAGAAGCTGCAGTGTGCTCCCCTCTGCATGTCAGTGTATAGAAGCTGCAGTGTGCCCCCTCTGCATGTCAGTGTGTAGAAGCTGCAGTGTGCTCCCTCTGCATGTCAGTGTATAGAAGCTGCAGTGTGCCCCCCTCTGCATGTCAGTGTATAGAAGCTGCAGTGTGCCCCCTCTGCATGTCAGTGTATAGAAGCTGCAGTGTGCCCCCTCTGCATGTCAGTGTATAGAAGCTGCAGTGTGCTCCCCTCTGCATGTCAGTGTATAGAAGCTGCAGTGTGCCCCCCTCTGCATGTCAGTGTATAGAAGCTGCAGTGTGCCCCCCTCTGCATGTCAGTGTGTAGAAGCTGCAGTGTGCCCCCCTCTGCATGTCAGTGTGTAGAAGCTGCAGTGTTCCCCCTGCATGTCAGTGTCATAGAAGCTGCAGTGTGCTCCCTCTGCATGTCAGTGTATAGAAGCTGCAGTGTGCCCCCCTCTGCATGTCAGTGTGTAGAAGCTGCAGTGTGCCCCCCTCTGCATGTCAGTGTGTAGAAGCTGCAGTGTTCCCCCTCTGCATGTCAGTGTATAGAAGCTGCAGTGTGCCCCCCTCTGCATGTCAGTGTATAGAAGCTGCAGTGTGCTCCCCTCTGCATGTCAGTGTATAGAAGCTGCAGTGTGCCCCCCTCTGCATGTCAGTGTGTAGAAGCTGCAGTGTGCTCCCTCTGCATGTCAGTGTGTAGAAGCTGCAGTGTGCTCCCTCTGCATGTCAGTGTATAGAAGCTGCATGTGGCCCCCCTCTGCATGTCAGTGTATAGAAGCTGCAGTGTGCCCCCTCTGCATGTCAGTGTATAGAAGCTGCAGTGTGCCCCCCTCTGCATGTCAGTGTATAGAAGCTGCAGTGTGCCCCCCTCTGCATGTCAGTGTATAGAAGCTGCAGTGTGCTCCCCTCTGCATGTCAGTGTGTAGAAGCTGCAGTGTGCCCCCCTCTGCATGTCAGTGTGTAGAAGCTGCAGTGTGCCCCCTCTGCATGTCAGTGTATAGAAGCTGCAGTGTGCCCCCCTCTGCATGTCAGTGTGTAGAAGCTGCAGTGTGCTCCCCTCTGCATGTCAGTGTATAGAAGCTGCAGTGTGCTCCCCTCTGCATGTCAGTGTGTAGAAGCTGCAGTGTGCTCCCCTCTGCATGTCAGTGTATAGAAGCTGCAGTGTGCCCCCCTCTGCATGTCAGTGTATAGAAGCTGCAGTGTGCCCCCCTCTGCATGTCAGTGTGTAGAAGCTGCAGTGTGCCCCTCTGCATGTCAGTGTATAGAAGCTGCAGTGTGCCCCCTCTGCATGTCAGTGTGTAGAAGCTGCAGTGTGCTCCCCTCTGCATGTCAGTGTATAGAAGCTGCAGTGTGCTCCCCTCTGCATGTCAGTGTGTAGAAGCTGCAGTGTGCCCCCTCTGCATGTCAGTGTATAGAAGCTGCAGTGTGCCCCCCTCTGCATGTCAGTGTATAGAAGCTGCAGTGTGCCCCCCTCTGCATGTCAGTGTATAGAAGCTGCAGTGTGCTCCCTCTGCATTGTA